>JAGFMF010011406.1:1389965-1421199 GCA_019455555.1 Galemys pyrenaicus | reverse complement strand
TTGATCTGCCTGTTCTGCTCCCCGCTCTCTGTGGTGAATCCTCTCACCCCCCACGCCTCTGGCCTGTACCCCAGTGCTTGTATGCATAAATAAATAAAAAAAATAAAATAAAATAAAAAAAAAAGAAGAGACGGGAACCCTGGGCGCTGTTGGTGGCACTGTAAATTATTATGGGCATTATGGAAAGCAGTATAGCAATTCCTAAAAAGACTAAAAATAGAAATTCCATGTGATCCAGTTATCCCACTTCCGGGTATTTACCAAAAAAATGTAAAAACACTAATTGTAACAAACATATGCACCCCCGTGTTTATTGCAGTGTTATTTATAATTGTCAAGACCTGGAAGCAGGGGCTTCCCTGCTGGTGCAAAGGGTTAAGCAACGCACAATGAAGCAGACTGCAGCCCCTGCCCCTGCAGCATGAGTTCAATCCCTGCCGCCGGCCAGGGAGGCTGCCCACATGGCGCAGCAGACCTCTCCTGTCTCGCCTGCTGCTCCCCTCAGCAGTGTGTTTCAGTCTATCCACCTGTTCTGTTTCCCACTCTGTCTCTGGTGAATCCTCTCACCTCCCGCGACTCTGGCCTGTACCCCAGTTCTTGTACGCATAAGTAAATAAATCTTTTTTTTTTAAAAGCGAGACCTGGAAACAGCCTACGTACCCATTGACAGATGACTGAACAAAGATGTGGCACACAGACATACACACATGCACACGGTGGAACATACTCAGCTACTAAAAAAACAAAACTGCCATTTGCAATAACAACGATGGTACTAGAAGCTATTATGCTTAGTGAAACAAATCAGAGAAACAAACATATGATTTCACTTACATGTAATATATAAAGAAGCCAAATAAACTAATAAACTACATAAAAAAAACAACCACCTTTTAGACTGTAAGACTAATTAGTGGTTACCAGAAGGGAAGATGTATGGGAATGGGCAAATATAGTAAAAGGGGTTCTTTGTACGGTGAAGTGGGGCTTGGACTTCTAGTGGTATACTTCAGGTAGTATATGCATACATTGATTTTTTAATGACGTATACTGAAACTTATATAATGCTATAATAAAATGTTACTTCAATTAAAAAAACAAGTAGAACACAAAATCACTAGTACTTCTGGGTCAGTGAACATGTAGAAGTGCTGGGAGGATGGCACTTGGAGAGGTTATGGAAGGTACATTCCTTTCCCCCACACCTTGCTTGATTTCTTTTCTATCTGGCTGTTTGTGAGTTATATACTTTATAGTAAGTCAGTGATCTGAATGAACTTACAAGTGTATTGAACAGAGTGAATGTCTGAGACATTTTTGTGCAGGTGAACAGTGGTTCTACTTTTGTGGGACTTAGTTCCATGAGTCAGTGCAAATGCAAATTCACTGTGCTTAGCTCAGCAGTTACAAAGAAAAGGAGGGAATTGCAGCAGCTGGGTGATGACTTAACTTGTCTTGAGTTGCTGAATGGCCATGTGAGGTGCCAACAATTTGTGGAGGAAAGCAATTTCCACATTGCTATGAGTCCCAGAGAGTCACCTAGAAAACCATGGGCATACACATCTTCTAGAGGATATTGCCCCATTACCTGGCTTACTAGGACATGTGGGACAGACACCTCACTGCTTGACTTCCAAATCTATGAAGCACAGAAGCACAGGTGTCCAGACAAAGGACTCAGTATCTATTTGTACATATACAGTATGTACAGATGACTCAGCAAAAGGATACCTTGATGTCTGCAAGGAAAGACTCACAATGCTATCACACACCTACTTTGAAAATTGTGAAGGTCATGACTTGATGAGAAGGTACCCTGCAATAGCAGAACTGTCCTCCTGGGGAACATTGGGTCACAATAGGAAGAAGCCAAGGCCTTCAGAATAATTTCATGTAGTACTTCGTATAAATGAGTGACGAAGTAGCTGATAATGCATGAGGTTAAAAGGAACTTTTTTATTTTAAACTTTTAAGGTGATCTCCTAGCATCATCACAGGTGACATAGGCAAGTAAAATTAGTGTGTGTTGTGTTTGCTTGGTTCTTGGTTATTTCTTTGAATGTCATTTTCAGGGTTTGCCTACTCTGGTAATACCTGCTCAGGGCAAGTCTATTCATTTTCTTTCTTTCTTTTAAGTCTATTCATTTTCAATTGGGTATAATTTGCAGCCACATTATCCTGTCTATTAGGGACAGAAAAACACCTAGAAAGATTTCCTGAGGAGCAGCAAGAACATGCAAATGTGAATCTGCTTGTGTTCATTTGGGTTGTCATGACATTTCCTCAATTACTCCATTGAACCGAATATCATTTTAAAACACTGTTTTTCAGCTTTATTGTCTGGAAGATACAGACATATTTCTTATTGGATAGCCCAAAGATAAACCATGAGTAAGTCTGGCTATTATTCTCTCAAATGTTGGTTATATGCAGAAAATGTTATTTGAATTTGTTTTCTATAAAGAGTGTAATTGTACAAGCCTGCTAATAAAGTATTCATTGGGTTTATTTCTTTGCCTAAGAGCCTTTTCTGAATATTTTCATTCTAAAAATTGAGAAAGATATGTTCATAAGAATCAATGTGAAGAGGGGCCTCCCTAGTAGTGCAGTGGTTAAGCAACGCACTATGAAGCAAACCTCAGCCACCGTGGCATGGGTTCAATACCTGCCGCTAGCTGGAGAGGTGATCCACATGTCGTGGCAGACCTCTCCTGCCTCGCCCACAGCTCCCCTCAGCAGTGTGTTTCAGTTGATCTGCCTGTTTGGTCTCTACTCTGTCTCTGGTGGATCCTCTCACCCCCACCCCATACCTCTGGCTTGTATGTACCCCAGTTCTTGCATGTATAAATAAATAAATCTTAAAAAAAAAAAGAATCAATGTGAAGAGTGCAAAGCACCTATGGCTAAAAGAAATAATGAAATCTAAAGATATTCCTGTGAAATTTAAAAAGAGAAAAGTACTGCTATGTCTCACTACATGAAGGTTTTAAAAATCTATACAATTAAAAATAAACATATATCTGTGCATAACTGCTTATGTGTCTTTGATCATTTGTCTGGCTGAATTTCCCACAATATAAATTTTGCTGATTGCTGATCTTTTCTTAGGTTACTTCACTTGGGGTTGCCAACTAGTGATGTTTTAATTCTATCACTTCTATTGTGTTTATTAGTTGGAATACTTTCATAAGGAGAAACTTCCCTTTATTACTGATTCAGTTACCTTGAGGAACTCAGTTTGAATAGAAAAAAAATAACAATATTGACTCTTTTGTTTTCTAGTTTTCAAAATAATTAGTTGATTCTTTTTTTTTAAAAAAGATTTATTTATTTATGCATACAAGCACTGGGGTACAGGCCAGAGTCACGGGAGGTGAGAGGACTCACCAGACAGAGTGGGGAGCAGAACAGGCAGATCAACTGAAGTACACTGCTGAGGGCAGAGCGGGCGAGGCAGGAGAGGTCTGCTGCGCCACGTGGGTCCCCTCCCTGGCCGGCAGCAGGGATTGAACTCGTGCTGCAGTGGCTGCAGTTTGCTTCACAGTGCGTTGCCCAACCCACTGAGCCACCAGGGAGGCCCTAATTAGTTGATTCTTAACCATCCTTCCAAAGTGACTGAAAATGGGTTTTTATGTTATTTTGAATAGACCAGTAGTCTTTGTTGATGTTTTTATTTCCTGATATAGCAAGATATCTCAGGCTCATCATCTATGATTCTTTCTCCAGACCTGAAATCAGCATACTCTAAGAAGTCCAGTCACTTTCAACAGGAAATGATATTTTATTTTATTATTATTATTTTAAGATTTACTTATTTATGAATACAAGAGCTGGGGTACAGGCCAGAGGCTAGGGGTAAGAGGACTCACCAGAGACAGAGTGGGGAGCAGAGCAGGCAGATCGACTGAAACACACTGCTGAGGGGAGCAGCGGGTGAGGCGGGAGAGGTCTGCTGTGCCATGTGGGTTCCCTCCCTGGTGGGGATGGAACTCACGCTGCTGCGCCATGGATGCTTCACAGTGCAGCACTCAACCCGCTGTGCCACCAGGGAGGCCCTTATTATTATTTTTTTAAAGATTTATTTTATTTATTTATGCATACAAGAGTTGGGTTATAGGCCAGAGGTGGGGAGATATGAGAGGATTCACCAGAGACAGAGTGGGGAGCAGAACAGGTGGATCCACTGAAACACACTGCTGAGGGGAGCAGTGGGCAAGGCAGGAATGGTTTGCTGTGCCATGTGGGTCACCTCCCTGGCCAGGGTGATATAGCTTCATAGATAGTTTCATGAGACTTAACCCCTTGTACCACCAAGGAGGCCCCAGGAAATGATATTTTAAAACATCAATCTGCTGATAAGTATATAGTATTTAAAAATAATAATCTGGGTGCCATTTAAATTAATTAGATTAAATGAAACAAGCAAAAATTAAGGGAGTTTATTAAGGAATCAAGACTGGGGACTCAAGTCCAGAAACAATTTCAAGATCGCTCTGAAAATCTGCCCACATTTTGAGCCTTACACTTAGAATTTCATGCACTCTCCCTGAGGAACACATTTCACATTTTCAAGGACTTTTACAGAAAAATTCCAGACATATGTCCAGTTAATGTATCTATTTGATTTTGTCTGTGCTTTGAGGAAAACAAGGAGTGTTGTTAAAAGCTACCCTTAGTAGATCCACATTATTCATGAATTTTCCATCCAGTCACATTTACTGCATGTGAAGCTCTGGGAGTTTATAGGCCCAGACTGAACTTACTTTCTTTCACACTCAACTGTTTAAAGAATTTCTTCCATTCTTATTTTCATAAGCGGATATACCCTCTACCTTGTCAACCAAACCAAATTAAGGAGAAATAGGAGTTAAAGATTTAGGCCTAGAGGGCCTCCCTGGTGGCGCAGTGGGTTAAGCAACGCACTATGAAGCAAACCGCAACCACTGCAGCAACGCACTATGAAGCAAACCGCAACCACTGCAGCATGAGTTCGATCCCTGCTGCCGGCCAGGGAGGGGACCCACATGGCGTGGCAGACCTCTCCTGCTGTGCCCGCTGCTCCTCTCAGCAGTGTACTTCCGTTGATCTGCCTATTCTGCTCCCCGCTCTGTCTGTGGTGAATCCTCTCACCCCCCACACCTCTGGCCTGTACCCCAGCTCTTGTATGCATAAATAAATAAATATTAAAAAAAAAAGATTTAGGCCTAGAAGAGGGGCTGACTTTGTGGGTATGAAACTTGTACATCCATACAGAACCCCATACTTAGAAGCACCCTGCACTTGATTTGATGTACATTTGTGTCACCACCTTGAAATTCTTAATAATTTTTAAGTGAGGGACCTTACATTTCTATTTTGCACCAGACCTTACACATTAGGTATCCTGGTAATGACCTTAATAAAAATAAGGAAATCAGCAAAAGGAACCGGTTTTGGAAGAAGGTGAGCTGGGTTTCCATACAATGAGTATGACCTGTCATAATTAAGGTCAACCAGGTTAATAGAACAATACGCAGCTGGAAATATGAGCAAGAATGAGAAGAGAGGACAAGAGAGAAGGTAAACAATTTCATTCAAGCACATCTCATAGATGACTATGAGAGAACTAGCTCTCTAGGAAAGAATATAAGCTTGGAAAGAATATCAGGCAAGAGGGCCTCCCTGGTGGTGCAAGGGGGTAAAGTCTCAGCCATATCAAGCTATCACCAGTCACTGAGACATGAGTTTGATCCCCGGCCAGGGAGCTGACCTACATGGCACAGCAGATCTCTCCTGTCTTGCCCACCACTCCCTTCAGCTGTGTATTTCAGTGGATCTGCCTGTTCTGCTCCCCACTCTGTCTCTTACTCCCCACACCTCTGACATATACCCCAGTTCTTATATGCATAAATAAATAAATCTTTTTAAAAATAATATAAAAAATATCAGGCAAGAAAGAGTAAGGGACAGGGAAAGGACTTTAAGGAGCAATAGCATTAAAGAGGTGGGAATTATGGGAAGAACCAGAAAGGCACAGGTAGGAATATAGAAGCAAAACCAAGACAGTGAAAATACTGGTGAAGGGAAAGACTCCGGTAGGGACTTGCAGAATCTTAGAGTCGGGCAGGTGGAAGCAGAGGAGCCAAGTAGTGACTTGTAAAAGAGACTTAAAGCCAAGAAATTATAATACATTTATCATTCGTTTTGAAAATTGACTTACTAGAAAAATGATCCTTAGATAACTGAGGGGAAAAATGGGGTAGATGCAGTTTTTAAAAAAAGATTTATTTATTTATGCATATAAGAACTGAGGCACAGGCCAGAGGTGTGGGGAGTGAGAGACAGAGCAGGGAACAGCACAGGCAGGTTGCCTGAAATACACTGCTGAGGGGAGCAACAGGCGAGGCAGTCCATGTGGGTCACTTCCCTGGCAGGGGATGGAACTTGCGCTGCTGTGGCTTGGATGCTTCTCAGTGTGGCGCTCAACCCTCTGCCAGGTAGATGGAGGCCAGGGAGGCCAGGTAGATGCAGTTTTAAATAGTTTTTCTTTCAGTGTTTTTGCAAACATGATTTCATGTTTCTGCATCTCCTGGTAGCTGCAAGCTGTCCTGTAATATTAATACATAGTAACTTTATCACTAGTGGGTTTCCAGTTCACTATTAAGTCTCACTGATATAATTATTTTAGTACATATAAATACATTTTCTTTTGGCCTATTTCACTGTTTTAAATCCCAAGTGGGGACTAGGTCAAAGTATATTAGTTGGCTCTTGCTAAATGTTACCTTTGTGTGTTTCTAAAGGATTGTGTCAATTTACCTGGCCACTAGCCAGGTGTCAGTATATCTGTTTCCCAAAGCTTTGATCAGCGTTGGGTATTTAATTTTTACTCAGTTTAATAGCTGTTAATTGGGTCTCTACTGTACATACAGTCTTTAATTTGCCTTTATCTAATTACTAAGGAAGTTGAGTCTTTTTTTTAATGTACATTTTTATTGTTTGTATTAACTCTACAGTGCCTATTCAATTCACAGTCACAGACGTATTATGTGTCAACCACTGTGTGCTGCTCTCAAGGATGAGTGACCTAAGAGAAACAACCATTTGAATAGAATAGCATAGAAAATATGACCAATAAAGAAAAAAAAAGTGACAATTTCTGCAGTAGAAGTACAGTACCAGCAGATAGTCTGGGCAAAAGCATGAAGACAAAGGAGGTTGACCCTCTCTAAAACACATTAGACTTCTGCAGGGCAAGTGCTTTTAGAGCTAGAGTTGAACAATGAATGAGATTTGTCCAGATGCAAAAAAGATATCTAGGGAGAAGGAACAACATGGAGAGAAGTAAAAGGGTTAAAAACCTAAAACTATTCAGATGTCCTACACATACCTGAAAAAATACTGAATATTACTTGTCATAGGGGAAATGCAAATCAAAACCCCATGAAGAAGCCCTAAGAGAATGGCCTACATAAAAAATACTGGAAACCAATGTTCGCAAGGATGTGGAAAAAACAGAATACTCATCCACGGTTGATGCAGATTTCTAAAAAAAAAAAAAAAAAATCAAAATACCATATGACATAGCAATACCCAAAGAAGTGAAAAAATCCTAGTATGTCAGAGTCCAGCTCCAGTGAATAGGGTTGAGGAAAGGCACTGAATGAACCAAGAAATGACAGTCACAAAATAGTTTAAGAAAAGTGGACCTCATGGGACACAAAGTCTCTCACTTTGGGGCTCAAGCATTTCTACTGTCGGGCACAGCTCATATTTTATTTATTTGCCATTTTTTTTAAGATTTATTTATTTATGCATACAAGAACTGGGGTACAGGCCAGAGTTGCGGGAGGTGAGCGGATTCACCAGAGACAGAGTGGGGAGCAGAACAGGCAGACTGAATGAAACACACTGCTGCGGGGAGCAGCAGGCGAGGCAGGAGAGGTCTGCTGCGCCATGTGGGTTCCCTCCCTGGCCCTGGATCGAACTGGCACTGCTGTGCACTGATGCTTCACAATGTGGTGCTCAACCCACTGTGCCACCAGGGAGGCCCCACAGCTCATATTTATTGAGAAAAACTGTCTCTGTTAGGTTATTTACAAGACAATGGTTTGTTCTTTTGTTTCTTAGTATTATTCCAGCACATGTTCACCATTAAGGTTCTGCCTTATCAGTCTGTACTGTTCCCTCTTGTCATCTAGTTTATTCCCTAGGCAATGGTTTCACTGGTACAAGAGAGAATATCCTGATCTGTGCATGGGGCAGTCTTCCAGCTCACAGTGATCAGTTTTTTAACCATGACCAGTCTCTGGCCATGACCCAGTTATTTTCCTTCTCTCAGCTCACCACGCCTTAGGAGTCTCCAACACTAACCCTAAAAGATCTATGTACTCCTGTGTTCATAACAGCATTATACACAATAGCTAAATCATGGAATCAACCTAAATGCTCAACAATTAAAGAAATTGTGGAATATATACTGAATGGGATACAATTCATCTATTTAAAAAGATAAGGTGTGTCTTTTGAGACAAAATGCATGGATCTTGAGATGATTATGCTAAGTGAAATAAGTCAGAAGGTGAAAGATAGTTATTAGGTGGTTTCACTCATTTGCAGAACATAAATAACAACAAAAAAACCATTCTTATGCTCTGAAAAATATACCTGATTCAGCCAGAGGAGATGGAAGGGTAGGGAAGGGACAGGGCATCGACGCTGGAGCTTTGCAGGAGCGAGAGTGAAACACATGTAAGTGAGGAGCTGTGAAGTCATAGTCCCCAAGTTACATAATTATGTAAACAGTTGGAAGGTTAATAAAATTTGAGAAAATAAACAAAAACATAGAACTTGTTTTACGGGGTTATGACTATTATGGCTGTAGTGTGGAATGGTGGGGCTGAGGGATGAGGACACACTGGCTGGAAAAGAAGAGTCAAGAACTAATTTAGAACTTGAGTTCTAAAGATTTTCTTGGTTTTCAAAGAGGCATGACATGAACTGATACGTATTTCAGAAAGATCTTTCTGGCAGTAAATGAGAGGTAGCTAAGGGAACTGCTATCAATAAGAGAACCTGTTTGTATTAGTCACATACTAAGAATCAGAGATAGGACTAAGAAAAAACTTTTTATGTAGTATACACATTACTCTTTATTAGTTCAAATTAAAATAACATTAATAATTTTTTAAAATTCCGGTGAAATACACATAACACAAAACTTCAGTGTACAAATAGTCATGTCAAATATATTTACATTTTTGTGCAACTAATCTCTAGATCATGGCATTTCTCCTCCAGAAATTCAGCTATATCAATAGATTTAATTTACAAAATCCAGGGAAATATCATATTTCAATTGTCAGCACTACTAAAATAACACATACTTTTTAAAATGGCCCTATTTATATTATAATGACCCTTTCAAAAATATTTATTTTTTAGATTGGTTTACAAAACTGTATTGCTTTAAGGGAATGGGTTCACACCCCTTCAAATGCATGTCACCACCACCCACCGCCAAAGGGCCCATCACCCTTCACCCTGGACTACGGGCCCCCCTCACATTCGCACATGATCCCCCTTCCTGCTTTAGTTGCCTCAATATTAGGGTTTATAACAACCCTTTTGTTTTTACCAAAAACATGCATAGCACCATCACCTAAAAATAATTCTGCTTCAAACATGTGTAATATTAATTAATATTAATTTCAAGCAAGCCATAACTTCAGGGAAATGGATTTACTGATCATTTAGGAGTTGGTTTTCCTTCTCCCCATCCTCTTTTCTAAAAACACATAAGGCCTACATTTCAATACATTTATTTATTTTGTTATAGTGAGTACATATAATATCAGTTACATGTGCTACATGTAAGAAAGAAAGACATTACAGTCTTTCTTTTTCCCATCTTCAAGACAAATATTAGCAACCACCAAGCAATAAACCACCACTCATAAACCCCATGCTAAACAAAATTCCTGTCTGTGTATTCAGCTGCCCACTCTTGATAAGTAAGTGAGCAGTACAGAACTTCTATTAACTCACACCCATCACCAAATCAAAGATGAACTGTAAATAAAATGTAGATGTCAAATATGTGATGGCTTTGTTTTCGCTTTACGCCACCATCACCACCACCGAGATCTGGAAAGAAACCTACCACCACATTGCTTGTAACCTTTAATAAAACTGTGAGCAATTTTCAAATAATGAACAGCTTGATGAACAGATCAGCTACAACACAAAAATCTGTTTTCAGAATTCATTGTACAATTGCCATTCTTCTCCTGTCTTTTAACTTTGTATTGTTTTGCCATATGTCACTTTGCTGCCCAAGGTTTTATTTAATTTTATTTCACTGTTTACTATTTTATGTACAATGTCTTCATTTCATTCATTCCTCATGTTGTGTCATTTCTTGTCATCTCATTTTACCTTTCTTTGTCATAGATGGTATACTTCACTTGTCATTTTACTGCATTTTTAGGAAGTGAGATCAGGAAGGCTGTGAAATAGATTTTTCTCCTAATGTCTCTGACACTCTTCCTGGACTCTTTGCAGCTTGTAACCCTTCAGCCTCTGCACATGGAAACAGTATGTCACCAAGGAGGTCATTACCAATGAGAAAATAATTATGAGCACTATTATCAAAGCCACCGTGGAGGAGACAGGAGCACCGTCTGCATTCAGCCTCTTGATGGGCAATCTCAATGGAAGAAATGCCAACAATGAAAAAGTTTCTTTTGTGGGTACCTGACTTAAAGAAGCCTGGAGAAAAGTGTGCTTGGATTCTCTCTTTGGAAAAATGACAACAGTCCCCAGCAGGCCTCCCCCCAGGAGAGGTTCGTGCCTCAGCACTGAGCATGGGGCTGGAGGAAGCCTTTTTGAGGTTGCGGGCTATGGGAAGAGGAGGGCAGTCCTGCAGTGAGGGAGGCTCACTCTTGGTGCCACTCAGTTGCCTCAGCAACTGCCACGGATTTCCTTTTAAATTTAGTTGAGTTTTATTAAAAAGAAGTTGCAATGTATACAAATTCACCTTTTGGGGTAATTACTGATGCCTGCTTGACATGTTACATTGACTAAAGCTCTTTAATATATATATATATATATATAACCTCACTTAATCCTCATAAATATTCTTGAGGTGGATGCTATCCCTATTTTACAGATGAGAAAGCTGAGGATAAGAGGTCTTTGATGATGTATTATTCAATGTTACCTAGCCAGTGAGTGGCAGAGCTAGAATTAAATAGAGGCATTCTGGTGACTTCATGACCCCTAAAAGAAATGACAGGGTTTTGTGTCATGTGAGAGAATAAAACAGGATCTTACAATTTCTAGCCTGGGATGCTAAATGGTGGCAGTCAAAAAGAGCCTATTTTGGAGGAAGTAAATAAATTCTGTTTGGGATGTGTTTTGCTGAGCACGCTGGTGGAGATGTCCACCAGACAACTGGAATTAGGGAGAGCAGTTGGGTGGAGAACTCACAGAAATGGCAGGAAGCAACTTGGCACCTAATAATACATGTGTCTAGTGTTTTATAAACTTTCAAAGCCATGGCCTGACTTAGCCATCTGCTCGCACACCCATGCTTACCACCTCTTCTTCCTTTATGCTGAGGCTTTCAGGAGGACTGAGTATTAGTGAAAAACACAAAGAAAACTGTGACAGCAGTAAAGACTGACTAGCTTGGTGTGTTCATCCTGAAGAAACTAGGACTGTCAAAAAAAAAAAAAGAAAGAAAGAAAAAAAAAAAAGAAACTAGGACTGTCACATGCTGAGAATTTTACCCGTTCAATTAATTGTTCATGCAACAAATATTACCCAAGTATTTATTACATGCCTACTGTTAGGAGAATGATGTGGGGAAAAAATAGACATATTCCCTGCATTTATGGAGCTCGAGCCTAGTGGGGAAACAGGCATTGCTCAAGAAACCCAAAAAAATAATGCCATAATTATAAACTCTCTTTGAAGGAAATACCATGTTGAGAGAGGAATTTATATGTAATTGGGGTACCAGACCACAGTAAGTAAGGCTCATAAAAGGTTTTCCCCAGGAAATAAATTTGGAGATTTTTTTCCCTTTCCCTCTTTCATGTACCCCTCCCCCAAACCATACCATTAAATTTCATAGGGAAAGACCATGTAAACTACATTTGAGAGAAATCCATACATTTCCATATGTGTTTATAAACCTCCCAAAATGATTCACTTTGCCATTTCCATACCACTAGTCAACAATAGCCTTGCACTGACATTATCTGACCCCAATCTTGTGAGGTAGGCAGGCAAGAATGACTTCATTTTATTGATTCAAGAATTCAGGTCTTAGAGAGGTTAGATGACTACCCTAAAATCTCTGTTAATGGAGCTGGGATGTGTCTTATAGCATCTACATTATATTCTTATGATATTCATTCTTTCATTTACTCATTCACCCATCAAACGTGTTGATCACCTAAAGGTGAGACCACTGGTTGAACTATCAAGAGCCACTGAAGGGGTTTAAGAAGGAAAGCAGCAGCACAACACAATTCAGTTGGACGGTTGTCTGGCCACAGGTAACAGTGATTTTCAAAGCACAGTTGGGGCCACCTACTGATCGCTGGCGTTGGGGTTCAGGAATCTTACCATCAGGCAGGCTAGGAAATCTTTTCTGATTCTAAAACAAAGACAGAAACAGGATATGTTGCAACCAGTTAACGTGATCAAGTGGTGGCTGTGGTATCTGAGTGAGAGGTAATGAGTTACAGAGACAAAAGGATGTACTTAAGAGGCATTTCAATAGTGCGTACAGGACTTCCCACCCTTCCTGGCTGAGGGTCAGGAAGTGGAGCTGGGATTCCTAGCTGGATCCTCTGGCTCCAGAGCCTGCGGACTTCCCCGCTCATTGCCATTTATAGCCACATCTTGGTTTTATACTTGTTTCTCTCAGCCCTTGTTTTCCAGTCCCCGGATTATTTCAAACTGACTCAAGCTTTGTATACCTCCCTCACTTCCACAAAGCTTATGGGAAATAAGGACAGACAAGTAAGGCCTTAAAATATTTCTTTGTGTCCTCACAGGCAAGGAAAAAGTAGACTGTTTAGACAAGCACAGACTGCTGGAAGAGATGCACTGGATCTTGCTCTGGGTAAACCCCAGGAAGCCTTCCAGACACCTGAAAGCAATAATCCCCCCAAACCCAGAGGGTGACCCATTTCTTCCCCAAGGTTATTACTGGGTGACAAATTGGAACAGTTCAGGAATTCAGGAAGATGTAAAGCAGCCACAAAAGTCACAACCATCACCTCCCTAAACATCAACATCAACAAGCTCAACAATAAAATTCATTAATATTCAGCTCCCTCCCACCAACAACAGCAGCTGGTTGGCAGATGAGAGTAAAGGAGAGTCTTTTCTGTACTCTTTTCCCAGTCCAGTTCATCCTCATGCCAGGACTGGGTCTTTCGGGTTTGCAGGGAGGTGGGAAACTGAAATCTTTCCCTCTGGTTGACACCAGAGGTTGAAGACACCACTTTTTCCTCGTTGCCCAGTCGGTCATGATTAAAGCAAACTGAGATTAAGGCTATGTTTAGCAGTGCCAGGGGAATGCTGACCTGTCCGGCACCTGGCAAGACCGCAGGGGTTGAGTCAAGCGGTTGAAAGTCTAAGCGTAACCTTGCGGGAAGAAAAGGAAGGGGAAGTGGGTGTGGCGAAGGCCTTTGGGGTGGGGCCTGCGAGGCTCAGGGGCGGGGTAGGGGCGAATATTGGCCCAGATTGGATGAACGCCCCCCGCGGGGAGGGGGTTCGCGGTTCTGCCCTATATACTGCAGTGACCGCGTCGGTGAAGCCGGCAGGACTGCAGTGCACGTGCCTGAATCTTACTCCCGCAGCCCGGGAGTTCCTTTGCTTCTGGGTCTATTCGGTCCTGCCCCGAAGTTGGCTGCATCTTAACCTCTCGCCAAAGTCCCCAAGCTCCCGACCTCGACTTCTGCAGAGCGAAATGGCCACAGCCAAGAATATGTCAGAGGAAATGGAGCGAATGTTGGAGCCTTACGACTTCGAGCTGCTTCAGGACATGAGGCCCGTTTTGGAGGAGTACTGGTGAGACCGGGGGAAGGGGAGGTGTCTTGCTGCCCGACCCTGTTAGGGGGTGGGTGTGAAATGAAGGCCAGTCTACCTGCAATGATTTTCTTAAATAGCGAAGGTATGGGTTCCCCATCCTGGTTGTCGAAGGTGCGAGCACCTACAGACTCAAAGAATCTGTATCTGGAAGAAAGAAAGGCAGAGATAGGAGGATGGAGGAGGAACTTGGGAGGAAACAAACCCGAGGGAAAGGGTGCAGTGAGAACTGGTCGCTGAGGAATGGGGTGGATTTGAACTCCTACTCCTGCCCACCTTATAGAGGACTCTTCTGTCTTCTATGGCGCAGGATCCTTCACATCCACCACTTTGTCCCCAAATGCTTCGTCATCCCTGCTGTGAAGGAGGCAAAACCAGGTTGCTCTTCTGATACTTCCCCAGGTTCTCTGGCTTTGCTTTCAAGCTCCTCAGAGGTGTTTGTGCGTTGGCTTTGTTGCTTAGCCACTTCGTCCTAACTCAGCCAGGAGAAGCCATTGCCACTTTCTTATAACCACAGCTCTGGGTTGGTTCCAATCACCGGCCTAACGGCCTAACCCCAGCTCCAGCCCTACTAGGAAAGCAGTCATTTCACACACCTTCCACAGAGTTTCTGTCTTGGGCTAGGACTTTGTATATATACATTAAAGCTACCAGGAGAGGAGAATTAGTCCCTTATACAAATAAGGAAACTGATCTTTAGTGCAGGAAGCAGTTTTCCTCAAGGTCACAGAGCTAGTGCGAGCTGGGACGCCAATCCAGAACACTCACCTGGAAAGATGAGTGGGCGTTCCTCTAGCCAGCACCCACTCACGAGCCCGTGCCCTCTGCCTGCCAGGTCAGCGTCCTATGTGGTAGTTGTGGTCTACCTCCTGCTCGTTGCTATGGGGCAGAACTATATGAAGGCACGGAAGGGCTTCAACCTGCAGACACCTCTCATCCTTTGGTCTTTCAGCCTTGCCATATTCAGGTAAGAGGCCCCCACCCTGCCCCACTTCACCCACCCTTGCTTATCTGTAGATGCCAGACCCTCATTCTATTCCTTAAAGCTTTCTGGAAGTCTTAATTGCAACTCTGAAGTTGCCCTGCAGCTGTCTCCCTATCCTATTGTCTCAGCTCTAGCCCACCTCCCCTATTTCCATCTTCTACCTCTTTTATCTTGTTTTTCTTCTTATCCGTGCTGGCAGTCTCTATTCTCTAGTGAGTTCTCTTGTGCTCAAGGAGTCTGTGTACTTCCAACAAATTTCCTTAGACTTAATACTCCCAGCTCCAAACACCCTCTCCCAAGATCTTCTTTTTTTTATTAAAATATTTTAAAATTTACATATACTTGCCATTAATTGTAATCCCCATGTATTCCCCATCACCATCTCACCAGTTCACCATCACCTCAGTCCCTCGTGCGCCCATCTTCCCTCAACCCTCCCCTTCCAAGATCTTCTAATAGCTTTCTATTCCCTGACTCAACTTTCGGTCCCATCCTCCTGTGTTTCCTGGTCTTTCTCCATCCTCTTCTCCTTTACATTGCTGTTTGGCTTGACCACAGGATCTCAGAAGCTGTGACCCCTCCTTCTCTCCCAAAGATGGGGAAGGAGGGCAGAGCTCGGGACAGGAGGGGGAGTCTTACACACTTTTCCTTTTGTTCCATTTCAGTATCCTGGGAACAGTGAGGACATGGAGCTTTATGGGGATGCTGCTACATAAGGAGGGCCCAAAGCAAACTGTGTGCTTCTCCATCTTCACCCAGAATTCCATCATCAGATTCTGGTCTGCCCTCTTTCTTCTCAGCAAGATCATTGAACTTGGTGAGTGGCAAGGCTTTATTTGGTGCAGGGTGAACCGCATCCTTCCTCAGAGTCTGCCCCCCCCCATGGGTAGTCCCTTCACCCCTGGGTCCTAATATCTCTTACTCAAGCCCCTCTTCAGATTCTCTGCCACAAAGACCCCTCTCCCCACCCTGAGCATTCCCCCCTTCCTCCACATCCAGTGTGGAGGATGGCCCCAACACTGCACGGTAGGCCAGCTCTGCCTCCCTATCTTCCAGGAGACACAGCCTTCATCATCCTCCGTAAGCGGCCACTCATCTTTGTGCACTGGTACCACCACAGCACAGTGCTAGTGTACACCAGCTTTGCGTACAAGAACAAGGTGCCTGCTGGTGGCTGGTTCATGACCATGAACTTTGGCGTGCATGCCATCATGTACAGCTACTACACTCTCAGGGCCGCCAAAGTAAAGTGCCCCCAGAAATTTCCCATGTTTGTCACCAGCCTGCAGATCCTGCAGATGGCTGTAGGAGTCATTAACAGCATCCTGGCTTACCTCTGGAGACAGAAACAGGGATGCCACATCACAGAGAAAGAACTCTTCTGGTCCTTCATCTTGTATGCAACCTATTTCATCCTCTTTGCCCACTTCTTCCTCCGAACATACATCATGCCCAAGAACAGAGCCAAGACCAAGAGTCAGTGAAGGGTTGGAAGAAAAGGAGCCCCAGGCTCTTTGCTCTCCAGGGCCCAGAGAGGCTGAACCTAGGTTTGGGAGAATGATTAGAGTGCCTCCCTGCATGGCTTCCCCACCGGATGTGTGCCCCAAGATGGCAGGAAATTATTACAGAGAAGAAGCAACATCTCTGGGATGGGCATGTGATCTGGTATTTGATGTTTCTGTTTTTAATGTGAACAGTGGACAGAGAGGGATCCCCAGAGCTGAGGTATTTATATTTCTATCCAGAAATCTTTCTTCTTCTTGTTCTATTTTTTTAATTAAAGATTACAATAATATTTTTGAACTTTTGAGGTTTGGGGGAATGAGGAGATTGCTGTGATGGGAAAGGACCTCTTGTAGCGTGGAAAAACTGAAGAGGGTGTGTGGAAGGATGAGAGGTACACACAGACACTCAATAAGAATCCTAGGTCTGGTAGGCACTTCATAAATGTCTTTTACAGACCAGAATTTTATTGCTGTTAGAGGACCAAGCCCCTCATAGGAACAGTGAGAAACAGGTGTAGAGAAACAGGTGTAGAAAGGCGGAGTGACTGAGATCTAAGGTCGTAGGCTTCCTTTCTTGTCAGCTTTTCCTCCCTGAGACCACGAGGTGGCACCGCAGCACCATTTTTGGCCGACGCCACCGAGTAGCTAGTAGCCTTGCCCAAAGCAAAAACGCACGCTCGCGTGCGCCCCTAAGCTCCAGCAGTGCCCCACGACTTCCTCATTCTGGTGTTGCGGGAGGAGGGGGACTGAAGCTCTAGAAGCCTGAACCCGCACCTCTTCCCGGTACATCCAACTCTCCTTTAGACATGGGAGAGGATGAAGGGAGAGAGCTCAACCGCAACTCTGAATCATCAGGCCTTTGACAGTCCGCGCACGTTTATTTCATTTATCTTTGAAAACGGGGGAGGGGGAATCTGGAGAAGGCGGGGTAGGCCAAGGGTGCGTTGGCCCCCGGGGAACTGGTCCCTGTTCCTGGCCTTAGTCCCAGGGGCGCGGACTTCGTTTTGGGCCCACTCCACTCCTCAGGGCTGGGAGGGGGGAGGCGGTCTCCTGAGCCCACTCCACCCCTGACCTGCCCCAGCGCCCCTCTCAGACCCTGGGTCGGGGGCAAGCCATTCCAGAAGAGCCTAGTCCGGGGAGACTGTGATTTTTCGCCCCCGCCCTCGGGGATGACCGACGGGGCGGGGCTGCTCATACCGGCCTCTCCACGGCGTACTGACACGGACTGAGGTTGGCGGCTGGGGGTGGCCCGGGCACCGCAGGGTAGCTAAAAGAGGCGTGCTGTTTGGCCTTGAGCCTCAGGCTGGCCAAACTCGAGTTACACGGGTCCCGATATACGTAGGGGGAGGAGGCGGCGGCGGCGGCAGCGGCGGCGGCGGAGGCATAAGGGCACGACACCGTCCCGGAGGACACTGCGGCCGGAGCCAGCCCGGGGGGAGCTCCGCCCAGGCCTTGCAGGGCCCCGGGCCCTGGCACGGTGCCCGGTGCAGCTGCAGCCGAGGGCACCATAGAGGCGGCGATGGAGCTGGGTGGCGAGAAGACGGGCTGTGAAGCCAGGGGCCCCACGTTGACCGAATTGAAGGCGAACGGGAAGGTCTTGGCGGCGAGCGGTGGGCCGAGGGCCTTGGGTGGCCAGTTGCCATATGAGTACCCGGGGTACACCTCCTCGTAGGGCGGCACCAGGCCCCCGAGCGGCGCTGCGAAGCCGCCCTTGCACAGCTCGGCCTGTTGGCTGCGCTCGCGCTTTCGCCACTTGGCGCGTCGGTTCTTGAACCACACCTGTGGACGCGGGAAAAGTCTGTCAGGGCCCAGCGTAGCCGGGGGGAAGGCCCCGTCGGCGCACCTGGTGGGTGGGTCACCCAGCCCCAACCCGGCCATACGGAAGAGAGAGAAGATGAGACGTCTGGAGACTGGATGGGGTCGTGGCGCAGCCAGAAGCGGCGGGGGCGGGGAGACGCGCAGCCGGGGAACTGAACGGTGGGCGGCAGGACAGAGCTGGTGGTGACAGGGTGTTGGGGGACCAACACGAGGAAATACGAGGTCAGGGAGCGGCAAAGAGGAGATGTCGGGGGTGGGGGGGGGGCAAAGAAACGGCGGCTTAGAGTGATAGGGGCAGAAGTTGGAGGTTGATGGAAAGTTGGCCACGCGGGACTTCGGGTGTTGGGGCAAGCAGGGCGGAACCCCAGGATGCTAGTTCCCCAGACACTCGCCGAGCAATCCGCGGGAGGGAGGCTCGGGTAGGGTGCCCGGTGCGGATCTGGGACGGTCGTACCCGCACGCGGGCCTCGGTGAGGTTGGTCCACACGGCGATCTCTTCTCGAGTGCTCATGTCCGGGTAGCGGTTCCTCTGGAAGGTCGCCTCCAGCTCCTGCAGTTGCTGGCTGGTGAAGTGGGTGCGTTGGCGCCTCTGCTTCTTCTTTAGCGAGCCATCTTCTGGGGAGCCACCCGGCAGCGAAGCTGAGGCCTTCTCCGAATCTGGGGGTCAGGGTGGGCACAGGTAACAGGGTGCCCAGTCCTGAGCGGATTCCCGGGCTCCTCCACCGCTCCCTCACTCCCACCCAGGCTTCCGCTCCCGGTGCCACCCACATTAGGAAGTGAGCTGTTATCTTCACCACCACCACCACCACCCCAGAAGGGGGCGAGCTCACCGCTGTGCTCTTGGCCCTTGCAGCCGTGTTCTGCAAGAGGGGGGTGGGGAGTGCCGGCATCTGATAGCGAGAGGGCAGGGCTCCGGGCCTCTGCCTCGCCGAGAAGGCCAAATTCCATGGAGGAAGGCTATGGAGGGAAGAGAAGACACAGAGCAAGTTAAAAGGGATAGAAATCTCAGGATTAGTCTGTTCCCAGTAGTATTTCTCCACAAGTTCACTGCACCTTTCTCAATCATGGCTATTAAGCTACCCCTGTGTGGGGTACCCTAGGATAGAATAGGGAAACAATAGCCTATGCGGGAAAAGGTGTATACTCAGGTTTTGTGCGGATCCACACACTTGGTTGCTTTTTTTTTTTTTTTAACTTCTGGGCACCTACAATCTGTGCCTGATGAACAGCTGATATTCAATAGATATTTATTGAATTTATGAAAATCACACTGTTGCACACTATATACCTTACATCAAATCCTCAAAAATGCCAGTTCCCCTCACATGAATGCCAATATCCCAATAAACTCATAGATACCCTTCAACTAAGCACACCTGAGACACTGCCCCAATCTGTTTTTCATGCTCTTTAGGACAGATTTGATTTTGAACCAAGAATTTTATTTTTCTCATAAGGATAATCATTGCCATCAATTATTAGTGTTCACTATGTCCCTTCACCTCATTATCACTCCCATCACAAGAATTAGTCAAAATTTTTCAGATGAGGAAACTGAGACTTGAAGTAACTTGATTAAGGTAACAGAGTTTGTAAATAGTGGAATTTGAACCAGGTCTCTGAGATGCCTAAGCTAATGCTTTTTCTTCATTTGCTTTTTCAAATTGTGTTATTTGGGGATCCATCCAGAAACTCTCTTGGGGACTCTAACTCAGGGCTAGCTGCAGGGATAGAACTCTAGACTGACCTTACTTGGTTCAGCTTCACCTAGGGAAGCCCTGCCTTTTTTCTGTTTTGTTTATGTTTTCTGGAGAGATCTCATTTGGAGAAAGGAGTCCAGGATGAAAACAAGTTTGAAAATCACTAGTTTGAAAAATCAGGTCCTGCCTGCTTCTATGTGGGCCCAGATACACATCACCTTCCACCATTCATTGCTCCACTCTCATGCTGGCCCCCACCAGGATCACCCCGGCAGCAGATGTGGGCTTCTTAAACCATCTTGCTACCTTTACTGCCGATCCTAAACTTAACCTGATATTGCCCAGGAGCCTGCCTGGGTCCCACTTCAGGTCTCCACTTTCCTGTCCTGAGCCCCCTCTGATGGTAGGGTAGGAAGTAGGAAAAGGGCATTAGTGAGGCTCAAGAATTCTGGATGCCTCTTGGTTAGAGGGGGAACAGGGGTGAAGAGCTGGGTGGGAGGGGTCCATCTGTCTCCACCATCTCTTCCCCATTAACAGAGACTTAATGCTTGCCATGCGGGGTGGCATTAATGTAGCGGATTAGCCTAGATTGAGATGTGTGTCACTTGGCTGCTCTGAATTTATTAGGAGCCTTTCTCAGGGAGGCGCAGATGGGTAGTGGCCTGTATTTACTCATGGTAATGCCCCCTTCAACTAGCTCAGAGATGACAGCTGCCTCCCCTCCCACCCCCAAAGTGAGATTGGGGGTGGGACAGAGGTTGATATAGGAGGTTGAGAAACAGTCCCTGTTCTTTCCACAGGCAGAGGGGACTAGACCCTGAGCCTTTTCCTAGGGTTGATAAGCAGGGTTAAAGGGACCAGAGAAAGAAGGGAAGAAGTCAGGTCAGAGGGGCTCAGCTTACCTCCCCTTCCAGGTCTGAGGTCAGGTATAGGGCTGGCTCAATAATGCTCCACTAGAAGGCAGAAGCCCTTGGGAGGGACCTGAGGCAACTTAGATAGAAGCTCTTCCCGAATAGATAAGAAGGCTTAGAATTGAAAGCTGGAAAGGGGGTGCTCTGAAGTCTCCTCTTAATTCATACCCAAAATACCCTCAAAATGCAAACCATGTCCCTGACTTCTCCAGAGGCCACAGGAGCAACACAGACCTGGGAAAAGATTTGCTTGTGGAGAAAGCGAAATCCCACCATTGCCATTCACCCTTCCAGTCTGCTTAGCTTTCAGAATCATTTTTCCAAACTCCCCTTCCCCCAGCATTCCATACCTGTGTCTTGGTTTCACCCTTTATTTCAGCAGAGGGAGGCAGGGTGAGGAGAGAGAAAGGCCAGAGTAAAAGATGGGCTGAGAAAGCAGCGCTCAGGCCGTGTGTTCCAGAGACAGACAGACACACATGCAGTCACACATGGGCCCCCACTCAGACAAAATAAGCACTTGGACTTGGAGCTAGAGGCATACAAACACACACTCTCCCACACATGCGTTCCCACATTCAGGCAGACAGACATACACCGTCACACAGGCTCCTCTCTCTGTGACAGGGACAGCTGCCTGGGCTGTTTTGGAGCTAGCCATTACCCCCCTCCCTTTCCTGGCCCCTCTGAACCTCAGCTCTCAGTCTCAGGAACTAAGGACTCTGTGGGGGAGGAGGAGGCCAAAGGGGCCAGGAGAACAGACTATACTGTGGCTGCTGAGGGTGGGGGTGCTATTTAGCTGAGTGGAGAGAAGGCAGGAGAATGCTGGAGGAAGAGATCGAGAGGACGGGGGTGGTAGAAGGGCCAGCAACTGCCCAGGCCCCTCTTAAGGAAACAATATAATATAGCCCAAAGATCTGGCTATAATTTTGTTAAATATCAAGGTATGCTAGCTATTAACAACAACTATATATCTGAAAAGTGAAATGAGGAAGAAGGGAAGAAAACTGAAAAAAAAATGACAGGCAATAAATCAACAATAAGAAAAATTAGGTAACTCAGATACAAGTAACTGATCATTTTGATTATTCAATTGATTGACGTTTTAAAGTTAAATTACAAATATGAACTACATCCTCCACCTTTCATGAGGGAGTTATATACAGTGTCTTGTATGGGGTGTATTGTAAGATGATTGTTCACAGTTTGCAAAAAAAGCATTCTGTAGCATGCGACATCAGTTTCAATTTTGCATGGAAGTGCTATGCTAAGGTTTTAGCACTTGTATGATAAATTAGTGTTTGTTATCAAAAAAGAAAGAAATTATGTTTAGAATAAAAAGTTCTGGGTTCATGTCTGAACTCCCCAGTTTACTAGCTGTGTGTACTTAGCAAATTAATTTACCTCTCTGGCCACATTTCTTCATCTCTCAGAAGGAGATTATAATTCCTTCTCAATTTACAATTAGTATTGCTTTAACATTAAAATAAAACATAACATGTAGCAATGGGTAGGGCTAGGGACCTCCCTGGTGGCACAAAGGGTTAAAGCATAGCACTGTGAAGCTATAGCAGCAGCCCAGCAGCCCCTGCAGTACAGGCCAGGGAGGAGACCCACACGGCAGACTTTCCAGACTCACCCACTACTCCCCTCAGCAGTGGATTTCAGTTAATCCACCTGTTCTACTCCCCACTCTGTCTCCGGTGAATCCTCCACCCCCCGCCCCCGCCGGCATCTCTAGACTGTACTCTAGTTCTTGTATGCATAAATAAATAAATCCTTTTGAAAAATGGGTAGGGGTAAAATACGATCCAAGTATTTTTTTTCTCCTTTATTGACAGATGTTTGTTTGGCACCTTTTGTGAGATGGACATTGAACAAAGCACTAAGGACACAGCAGTAAATAAGATTTCATCTTTGTTTATTGTCCTTGCTAGAGAAGCTCACCTCCCTAGCCCTTATACCTCCCTGTGATGAATTACTCTTGTGAATAAAAGGGAGTATGCTCTATTTTAGAGAGGCATGCAAATGTGTGTTATGAGTACTTTGTCCTGCACACAATGGAGAATGCTTTATGTCAATAAGGTCACAGCAAAATGCAGAATAATCCAAATTGGGAGTTACTTTGGGGAGCAGGAACTGGTAAAGGAAAGAATGAAGTCTTCTGGCTCTTGACTGGATTAGTAAGGAAAGAAGTGATGAGGTTGAGAAGAGCTCTGACTGAAACTGAAGAGAAAAGGCAAGGCAAGCAACAGAGCGCTATAGGATGGGGGGGATTGTCTTCTAGGCTTTTGTCCTGGTGGGCTGGTCAGGCAGAGGCTGGGGGCACCAAAGCTGTTATTTGAGATGGAGACAGGCTGGCTGAGGATTAAGCTCCCCCAAAACTGCTGGAGGTCAGGAAGCTAGGAAGCTGGGCCCAAGGCCAGTGACTCTGCCCTACTCATTGGACAGGGACAAGGACTAGGTCTGGAAGCTACAGGTCTGGGTGATGCTGGTAGGAATCCATCAGGCTGGGCCAAAGAGATTCAAGAGATAGCAGTGGTGCTGAGTCCAGCTCTGGGAGGGGCTGCCTGTCCCACTCTCAGCCTTTCTGACATACTCTGTCCGGACCCCAGGGGGTCAGGGAGCAGGGAGCAATCTCAGCTCTGGGAAGGTATTCTCTGACTGAAATACAGACTGAAATTCCAGGAAGCTGTCGTGGATTGCAGTAAAGACAAAACCTCTAAAATATATTCAGGTGAGAGGAGAGAATATTACAGGCCACACAAATCACAGGGGAGAGGTCAGGTTTCCAAAGAACACAAAAACTTGTCAAGAAGGCAATTGCCATGTGGGCCCATTTTTGTCCTGAAGCCAAGGGGTAAACCAGGGCCACAGCAAGAGAGCCCCCAAGAAACTGCAGTGATAATGACCAAGGCAGGAGGTACACCTGGAACTGAAGTGGAAAAACTTTCTTTTTGCATATACCAAATATGCAAGGAGGAAGTTAAGGGAGGATGGAGTTGTGATGCTGATGCAGCTCAGTCCAGCTCAGCAAGCAGCAAGCAAGCAGCAAGGTGGAGAACAGGTGTAAAACAGGGCACTAAACGAATAACAGAATGATCCACTAAACCTGAGAATGAAGTGGGATTCTTAAGTGCACATGGCCTTATGTTCATGAGGGATGTTTAACACTCAAACTGTCTGGGCTGCTGAACTGCAACGAGCAAATGGGAACAAATGGAGACAGCTGCAGACAAGGCTTACATCCCCAAGAGGAAATCAAATCCTAAGATTCAGATGGAGGCAACAACAATTTGATGCATTTCATTTATCAAGGCAAAAATCAGGGATCAGAGAAATGGACCCCCAAACACTTCCTTCCCTTTCTTTTCTTCAGAAAGCAAAAGTGCTAAGACAGAGATGCCCAGGAATAAGGCATAGACCCTAACTTCTAGGAGAGTGCAGTTTAGGGAGGCAACCAGAGCACAGATTAGAGGAATGGGCTGCAGGGGTCTGAGTCTTGGATTGTGGGAAATTGGAGAGCTGGAAGCCCATGTAAGGTGATATCAAGTTTTGGGGCTCAGAGAATGTAGCTGGGATGAAGTTGGAATTGTGGAAGCAGAGAAGGCTCAGAGTCTTCTAAATAATAGGGTACTATTAGGAATGAGGTGTCAGGGTCAAAGTGCAACTGGGAAGCCAGCTTAACCAGGGTCTCCGTGTGAGCACTGGAGATCATCAGAGAATAACAAGTCAGGCTGATGGGACCTCCAATGAGGGAAACTGGGTGGTAATGCAGGTTTAATGTAATCTGAGCTACAGTTTTTTAAGAGGGAAAAAAAGCACCCATTGTAGCAGACAACATCACCCTGGAAAATTAGGGCCATAATCTGAATTCGCTGCCACCACAATAGGTAAGTTCTTGAGATCTCCAGCTTTATGTTAGAAAGAGGCAACTTTTGCATTAAATTCTATACTTAAGTTATGTCTATTTTAATGTAAAAATAAAGTTTTCTCTCCAAACGTCCGAGTGACATCACCACACCAGGAAGACAGGCATGTCTATCCCACAGGCTCATGCTCCTCCCTCTCCCTTGCCCTCTCCTGCCCCACCCCTCTATTGAGAAGCACAGCTCCTAGCAGTAGGAGTCACTAGAGGCTTGTAGGTAGGGGAATGACATAAAAGCATTTTGGGGAACCTTTATTTGGCAGTGGTGAGCAGAATGGATTGGGTAGGGGCGAGGAAAGAGGACACTATTAACTGTGAGGTATAAAATAAAGAAGGCCCAGGGAGGACAATGGGAAAGGAGTGGAGAGAGAATTTTGACAGCAGCTCTTTATCTTCTTTTTTTCTCTCTCTCCCCGTCACTCTTATTTTGGGTCCCTATTAGTGACCATGACTAGACACTCGGGAAAATCCCAAAGCTTAAGACCTAATGGATCCTAATGGATCAGGTTAGTTGCCTTCTTTCCCAAACTCTGAATAGAGTGAATAGAAAATACGAGATTTGAGTGGTTCTATTCTCTCACACCCATCCTCCAGCCTGTTTCCCCTGCCATCACTTCCTGGATGTAGATCCTGGGCTCATATTTATATCTCGAGGAGGAGGCAGGCAAGGATCCAATCAGAATATTTAGCCTGGTAGACAGGTTACACATTTGGGAAGTTTTCTGGAAGTTCTCTCAGAGAGGGGCAGCAGTAATGGCTGGCTTCTGAAGCCTGAGATAGGGTATCCTATCTGTCATTGAGAAGCTTTCTATGGCTTCTCATCCCTATGAATCAGGGATGCTCTCTGGCTGATCAGAGATTTGAAACTCCACCTTCCAAATTAAGACTCTGTGGTACAGGGGACCTACAGTTGGGGCATAGTAACAGCAATAATGTTTCTTCTTTCTGTGGTGCTTCTCCCTTTGTGAAAGACTTTCATATATTATTTAACTCCTACAAAACCTTGAGTGTCAGGAATGAGCAGCCCATTCAGGTTACACAGATTGAAGAGTTTCAAATCCAGCTCCTTCCACTCTTCGCCCCCTCCACCCCAGCAGCCATTTGTGGCTCTGACAGCACTGAGCCTCTGAAGCCCTGAAGGATTCCATTTCTACTTCCTGCCTCTACCACCTCTCTGGAAATGAGTTCTGGAAGTTTGCTGCCCACTGTGTGCCAAGGTGTACTTTCCTATTCATTCTGAGCTTGCATTGATCCAGTTCTGAGAGGCCCCCTCATCTCCAGTTTCAGGGTCGGGAGCAATTAAGTCTTCTGCTTTTCTAGCCTTTCATTATTTTCTGGGTTTCCATCCTGTCTCGTCTTCCACAGGCCTCAGCTTTGAAATTTGCTGTCTCCAGCCACCCTGACCATTCTCTCGGACCCTTCTAAGAGCTGGTGACTGGGCATGCACTTAGCTCCATGGTTTTATGCAAAGGTGGGAAAAGGGTTGTCTTTTGTTTCCAATCATCTTCATTATAATGTTCCTTTCACTTTTTTGGCAAAAGCAAAACTCTGGGCTGAGGTCTTCAGGGAACTAAATGAAACACCTTCCCTATTCCTTTCTTCACTCATAACTTTTCACTTTATCCACAATTTCAGATTTTCAGAGACAATGAAAACATAAGCCCCTGACAAGGATATCAGAATGTGGAGGGGATAACTTGGAGGGTGGTTCTGTATTCACCAAAAGGGGACAGGGGACAAAAAGGTTAAGGAATAATGACCTAACTGAGGATAAGCAAACTTTAAAATCAAGAGCTGGAGGAGGGGGAGTAGGGACTCATATTTTTTTACTACTCATGAGTGGAAGATGAGAAAGGTTGAAACGCGCTCATTCTAAGCACATCATCTTGCACTTATCCTCATGAAAACAGTCCCTATCAAGGTTGTTCTATTCGCTTATATAGACCGAGATAGTTTTCTCTACTTTGTTCTCTTCAAGAGCTCGACTGGATCCACAAAGAGTTGGTGGCTGGGTGGGTAGTCACTGAGTGAATTCAGAGAACTCAGGGCCCTCCCCCAGTTACAAGGAAAGCAAATGGTGTGGTTGGATAGAGCTGACACAGCCTTTCCAACCGGACTTGATGAATCATATAGGCCCCATTTGGACCTGAGAATCTGAATTCTATGTGTCTCTCCTTCCTACTTCTTACTCACCAGGGTGGTGTTGGGATTGGTGTTGGGGAAGGAGCAAATAGGGAAACAAGACCCTGGGGTTTGCTAAAGCACTATAGTTTTCTCTTCAGGTTTGTGTTCTTGCCCCTAAAGGAAGCATTCTTTAACCTGCTGACACCCAACCAAGGAGTGAGGGGTGTCTGCCAGCTGTATCAGAGTGAAGAGTTGCCTCTAAGTTTGTGAACGAACTGGGGCCATCAGGGCTTGCGCTGGGCTCCTTCTTAGCCTCCCATTGCCTTTCCTGGCCTTGATTTCCACTAACGATCCCACCATTGACTTTCTTGCATCATAATCTTTTTCTGAAAGTCTGGATGATGCTGAGGTCTAGTCCGAATCGGAGAAGGAATATCTGCTAGTGCCACTCCACCCCAAGGCCCAAGTTACAGACTTTACCCTTACTCCCCGCGCCTGTCCTCCACAGCCCTTGCCAGCAGAAGCAAGTTTCCAAAGTGCGAGCTGGGTTTCCAGGGGACCCACTACAGCGAAGCCCACCAAGCATTCAGCAACTGGGCAGGCGCTGCCGGGTAGATGGCCACGCCACTTAGCCAGGGACATTCTGTTCGCTGCTGCCCGAGAGTGCCCGAGAGACCCACCTCTCTGCCCCGGACATTCTGTCCGCTCTAAACCGGTGAGCTGCGGACATTCCGTCTGATCCCGAGACGGCTCCAGACTGGGACCCATCCCGGCCCTGACATCCCAAGTCAGAAATGCCAGATCTGCCTGCCGCCCGGTCACTCAGGCTGCTTAGCCTGGACGCTGCCCCAGGCTCAGCGGCCATCAGACCCGGTAAGGTCCGGGCTCTCGCAACTCAGCTCACATCCCAATTGCGAAGCAGCTGGGAAAAGAACCAGACGCACCCCTGCTCCCAGCGTCTGGAATCTGAGAACCAGCAGAGGGGCGTTGGGTGCCCCAACTGTCCCCACGCTGGGCAGCCGCCTTCAGCAATCCCAGCTGCCCAGGGGCTCTGCAATCCCTTTCACTCTCTGGCTGCCTGTCCCGCGTCCCCGGATTCCAGGGCGCTTTCTGGTATTGGCTCCCCTGATTCTCTACTCCCTGCATCACGGAGACGCTGTCCTGCTTTCCTGTTTTGGCCTCCCTTCAGATCCCCGAGTCTCTCCTTTCTGTTTCCCGGGTCCTGAAGCTAAGTTTCCCTTTGCCCAAGTCCCGACTCCGCGTGTGTAGTTCGCCCTTCCAGTCTCCACTGGTCCCCCAAGTACCATTCCCCAGTTCAACCGCCCCAGGCTCCGTTTTAGGGTTCTCGAAGTCCGACCATACCTCATCAACCCCTTAAGCCCCTGTCCCCCGCATGGTCAAGCACTCACAGTGAGTCCCGCAGTAGGCAAACTCCCCGTAGCGGCGACAGCGGCCACAGTCTGGAGGGCAGACAGGGGCCAGGGGCCGGGCACCCGGCCGGCCGGGGTGGGGGCCGCCCCCCTGCGCCGGGATGCCGCTCCGCTCGGGCGCTCCCGGACTTGCAGAAGGAGTGAATGAGCCACGCCGCGGTCTGCCACCCCCCGCCGGCGCCCATTCACTTTATGGCAGCCCAGGGCGCCCCCAGCCCGCAGCAGCGAGCCTAGCGCGTCGGGGCCCGCCCCCTTCCAGCTGCGCTGCCTGGGCTCCACCCATTCCAGCTGTGAATCTTCAGGCCCCTCCTCAGAGGAGGGGTCTGGCACCCAAGAAACCCGCCCCATGGCCAATCGGAGACTTTCTTCAGCAACTGGGCCACGCCCCGCCACGTGGCTGAAACCACGCTCCAGCAAGATCATTTTAGTAGAGCCAAGACGGCGAGAATAGAATGGGTCTGGTGACCCGCAGAACCCGGACCCGCCTGCGGCGACGTAGGACTAGGGAGCCGCCGGTGTTCGTAGATGGCTGCCAGGGTGTCAGGTGGAAGTGCGCATGGCCTATAGAGGCCTTTGGGTCTCAGAGCTCAAGATTTTGTTGCCGCTCAAGTTTTGCCGAATTCTCCACTTGTCGCGGTCTCCACGCATTGTCTCTGTTCCAATTCTCCCCTCTTTCTTTTCTTCTTTCTCTTCTGTCTCTTTGTTTTCAGTTGCTTGTCCCTCTCCTCCTTCTGTCACTTTGAAAGACTAATTTGTTTTTTCTCTCTACTCTTTTTTTCCTTGTATATTTCTTTTCTCTGCCATCTTCCAGTCCCTCCCCACTTTCCTCTCTCCACCAAGGAATGTGACTTCGTGGAGAAAGCATTTTGGGATGAAGCAAACCAAAGCAGCAGTGTAAACATTTTATGTACTTCATCAGCACTGAGTGACCTTGGACAAGTAACCTGCCACTCTACTGCCTCCATCTCCCAGAACTAAAGGAGGCTCTCACTGGATCTCAGGACTTGGGTTGGACACTTCTCAGAGACTTGGGCAGTTCACTGTCAATCTTCATCTTGGCTTGCCCAGGCTATGACCTCCGAGCATTAACAGGACTAGCTTTTCCTTGGTGATATCAGGTTCACTTCTGTGGGCAAGGTGTGGCCATGGTGCTTGCTAGTTAGGAAGTTGGAAGGAACAAGACAGATGTCCCAGGAACATGTGGACATCTTGGGGCTCCAGACCCCTCAGATCCCTAAGCCATATTATACAATATGCTCAAAGGTAAATCTAATCAGTCATTTCTCTACTTAACACCCTTCAATGATTCCTGATTGTCCTCAAGATAAAGGTCAACTTCTTTTGCCTAGCATTCAAGACTTTCAGGACCCCACCCTGACTTAATCTCCAAACTCCTACTTGTTTCTTGTCCATCTCTGGCTGTTCTTCTAACAGTGACATATTTACAACCAATCTTCATCTTGCCAACTCTTACTCATCCTCCTAAACTCCACACACGTCTCATTTTCTTTTGAGAAGTCTTTTCTGATTAATTAGATGTCTAGTTTCTTGCTCCCACAAACCTCAATGCATACTTTCTATTACCTCACCACCATATTGAAGAGATCAGCTTATGCTGTCTATTATGCCAAAATTTAGGACAGCAAGGACCATGTGTTCCTCATATTTCTATAACTAGGCATAATGTAGAAATTCAGTAGTGAAATTTAAGAGGGGATGTTCTGCCTCTTAAGATGATGGAATTTTTTTTAAGATTTATTTATTTATGCATACAAGCACTGGGGTACAGGCCAGAGGTGTGGGGGGGGGTGAGAGGATTCACCACAGAGAGCTGGGAGCAGAACAGGCAGATCAATGGAATGACACTGCTGAGGGGAGCAGCGGGCACAGCAGGAGAGGTCTGTTGCGCCATGTGGGTCCCCTCCCTGGCTGGGAGCAGGGATTGAACTCGTGCTGCAGTGGCTGCGGTTTGCTTCATAGTGTGTTGCTTAACCCACTGCACCACCAGGGAGGCCCCAGATGATGGAATTTAGGAGGGGTTAGGGCATTGCCATCTCTCCTCCTCATCTCTAATACACAATCCCATTCATGTTTTTAGGCTAATTAATTTCTAGAGGTATGTAGAAATGGAGATGGGGAGGAATAGGGAGTTTTGGTCCAGTTAGAGGATTTTCTAGTTGGCTATCAGAACCTCAATATGAGACAGAACCAGGAGGCCAAATCCCAGTTTTCAAGTAACGGTGAAAAATGGCTCAGAGGCACTATGGAAAGAGGTGCTGTGATGGTTGTATCCTCTTTCCTTGGCTCTCTTTGGTTGAAAGAAACAAGACCCTCAGCTAGACCTAGAGACTAGGAGTCCAATATGCAGATGCAGGGAACTATTTAGCAGTTCTTCAGGTCTGATGCCGTCTTATGTATTCTTCAAATTAGAGGACACTAGGATGTGAATGATCTTTGGATATCTGGTTCTGACACCACATTTCTATGGGGTTAAGTTTGGAACTTCTTGGTTATCTATAAGTAGGACGAAATGGGAAGAGAGTTGGTATCTTTTTTGACTGCCTCCCAGCAATCGCTTCAGGTCTTTTTTTTTTTTAAAGATTTATTTATTTATGCATACAAGCACTGGGGTACAGGCCAGAGGTGTGTGGGGGGGGGTGAGAGGATTCACCACAGAGAGCAAGGAGCAGAACAGGCAGATCAACGGAAGTACACTGCTGAGGGGAGCAGCGGGCACAGCAGGAGAGG
>JAGFMF010011406.1:1377767-1389915 GCA_019455555.1 Galemys pyrenaicus | reverse complement strand
CCCCTCCCTGGTCGGCAGCAGGGATCGAACTCGTGCTGTAGTGGCTGCGGTCTGCTTCATAGTGTGTTGCTTAACCGACTGTGCCACCAGGGAGGCCCTCGCTTCAGGTCTTTAAGGACACTTGGTCTCTATTTCAGTGGACAGATTGAGAATTCCGCTATTCAGTTTACAAGAAGAAAACTCATTCTCTCATCCTTTTCCTACACACTCACTTCTAGGAAATTCTAAATATCCTAGCAACCTCTATAGTCTCTTGCAAAAAGAGATGGAGCTGGGAGGAGGAGAGTGAAAACTGGGATGGGCATCTAGCCCTCAATTATCCTAGCATTTATAAAGCAAACAGGAAAGGCTTCATTTTTCTGTCACTGGTAATGTGGCCTAATGCCTGTGATTAGTTTTTTTTCCAGGTAGATGTAAAGTGTCCAGGCTTAGTCTGAGGGGGCTGAGCTGGGAGTCACAGTCTGAAAGAATAAGGTATAAGAGGTAGTGAGGAGGACCTCCCTGGTGGCGCAGTGGGTTAAGCAATGCACTATGAAGCAGACAGCAGTCACTGCAGCACGAGTTCGATCCCTGCTGCCGGTCAAGGAAGTGATCCACATGGCACGGCAGACCTCTCCTGCCTTGCCCGCTGCTGCCCTTGGCAGTGTATTTCTGTTGATCTGCCTATTCTGTTCCCCACTGTCTCTGGTGAATCCTCTCACCCTACCCCCACCTCTGGCCTGTACCCCAGTTCTTATATGCATAAATAAATAAATCTTTAAAAAAAAAAAGAGGTAGCGAGGGTCAGTGAAAAAGATAGCTGGACTGGGTGTGAGAAATTCTGGACTTACCGCTCTGTTCTGCCATTAACTATTTATGTGAACGTGAGAACCATCCTTCCACTCTGGGATTCAGTTTTCCTCTCTGTACAGTGAAAGGAACTGAACTATATTTCTCGTTTTTCTATTTCTGGATGATAGGAATGGGGCATAAGATGCAGGAACAGAGTCAGGATGGGACAATGGGGCAGACACAACTATGAAAAGCCAAATCGCGCAGACAGGAGGGAGGGTGGGGCAGGAGTGGTTAACTAGATTGTGGGACTGGTCCTAGGATGGAGGGAGCTCAGAGCTGCCTCGAAAAGAAATGATCGCCCAGGAGACTTTGATATGGTATGGAAAGTGTTGGTGTGTGAGGGGAAGCAGGGTCGCCCGCTCAACTCTCAAAAGGGACCCCGCCCCCTTCCCAGCAAATCACAGTTTTCCTCCCCATAATGCTCAGCAGCCACTGACAAGTTTGCGCACTGCAACCGAACTCTATCAAACACCACCTCTCCAACCGCCCAGTACGATTTATAGTTTTCTAATTGGCTTCTAAAACTGTCACTCAGATATCCCTCGTACCCGTTGGTTGTCCCCTACTACCCTTTTCTTTCCCTGGTTATCTCGCCCGCTTAGGCACTACCCGCCTCCCAGAGCCAGTTTCTTTCTTTGATTGGGTAGCTGGAATGCCACTTTCACGGTGCAAAGTTATGATTGGCTGTACGCGGCGGGGCTCGCGCAGTTACCAGGCAGCGGGCTAGACTGAGTCGAGTTACCACGTCAGTGAGCTGACAGGGAAGGTAGCCGGCTCCACCGTCCGTTCCGGCCCACTGTACCCGGCCGACTGTGTGGTCCCTGGCTTCGGCCTTAACCAGGAAGCGAGTTCCTTCCCTTCTCCCACCTGTCACCAGAGCCGGGAGGGCCCCTCGGAGTCGGCTTCGGGACCCGGGCTGTCATGAACTGTGGCTGCTGGTCCTGGGACTAGGCCCCGCCATTTTGGATCCGCTGACAGGTCAGCGAAGTCTCTTCTCAGAGTTCCACTGTCGTGAAGGCCGCCCTGAATGAGGGGAGGAGGGCTCTTAAATTGGACCAGCCTGGGTAGGGTAAGGACGCAGGGGCCCGAATATGACAAGGGAGAGATTGTCGTGGCGGGACTAGTGGGGTGGGGGAAAACTGGGAGGCGTGCAGGGTGCAAAGGTCAGGTCCCTGGCGCGGCAGGGGCGACTTCACCTCTGATTTATGATCCTATTGGGTGCCGGAATCCTTCTTGTATTCCCTGGTTTAACCTAGGCTTCAGCTTCTCTCTTTGCAGCTTGTTGTATTCCAAAGAGCACGGTTTTCAAAAGCTGAACGCAAGTCTAGAGAACATTGTATTTATTGTTCAGGCTTGCCTTTTAGACCTTACACATGAGAGTCTCAGCAGATTCTGTAGAGCGTTCGCTTCTGTGTGACAGCTGAATCATTAATATTGAATGATGAACTACTGCAACCTAGACTCAAGTAGTGAGAAGAGGTGTGGAAAGACTGAGACCAGTGGGGAAGGGTTATGGGCTATAAGAAAGCTTTCCTCTTACAGGGCAGCTTAGCTGTGGGTCTGGGTCTGTATGTAAACACTGGACTTATCTTTGAGCTCATTTCTTTTCCTTTATATGCTCTTACAGATATTCTCCTGGTGTTTTGTTTTTGTTTTTGTTTTTAATTGGTGTGTATTTTTGGTTGACATTTCTTACCCAGATCTTCTCTTCACTTGGTCTAAGGAAATGAGGTCCAATCATAAGGAAACCACACTATTATGGCATGTTTAGCCAAGAGCAGAGAGGAATTTGAATACTGGTGAGGTTTGGTACTACTGGCCTATTGGTTTTAGTGGATAAAAGTCATAAGAGATGTTCAGCCAATTAAAAAGGTGATAGGGTCATGGCAGCAGAGTAAATGATGGAACATGACCCTGAAGAGTGTAGTTTATGACATTGTCATGACCTTTGATAAACTTCTGTCTTGTAAAACTATGAAAAATCCCCCGTGGGTAAAGTGTGCCCTTAGAAATGAGGAATAGTAAATACAGGTTTTTCAGTGCACAACATAGAAATTTGTATATATTTAAATTCAGGTACACAAAGCAGTCCTCTGGACCTTGTGGAGGATACAAATGGATAGATATATTTGGTAATTGCTTTACTGAGTTTTTGCACAACTTCAAAGCAGTAGCATCTATGTGTAGGGGTCTAGCTAGAGCATGTAGTAGAGATAAAGCAGTATCAACCTAATCCCTTTCAGCTAACAGTGGACACTCAAAAAATTTAATTTATACATAGGATTAGTTTTAGTATGTGATTCTGACTTGTGTCCTGGTCAGGACTTTTGCATGGTTAAGTTGTAATAAAGAAGATCAAAACTTCATGTTAAAAGGGAAAACTAGGATCAAGAATAGCTAATGTTCTTCCTACATAATTCCCTCTACTCTTCTAAAATTGTGTGTGTTGGGGGACAGCATTTATTGTTTGTATTTTTTTATTTAAAATAACTGAGATAAGGACCCCCTTCCTTAAGTATCTAAAAATAAATAAATAAATAAGAAATAAAATAAGTGGGGTGGAAATGGTACAGAAAACAATTTGCATTTTAACTGGCTTATCTAAGTTGTCATATTTCCCAAAAAGTGGCTCCTGATATGACATAGTCCAAGAAATATTCAGGTTTCATGGGCCTGCCATGCTCATCAGGATTGATATGCTGTATTTCATTGATATACTTTGCATAATAGACTACATAGTCCTTGTGTGACTACTGTGACCAATACAACATGGTTTCAGTTCAGGCACCAAAGAGTTTGCCTTTCTTTACTCTTCTAGATAGAAATAATTCTTCACCTCTAACCCCTATTCCAAATCAGAAAAATAATTCTTCCTTACAAGACTTGTGTTTGAACTTCTTTTCAAAAGTGGCTATAGACAGACATTACGTTTTGATCTTGACAGTGGTACTCATTGGCACACTAAAAACTCAGGTTGTAGACACACCTCTTCATGACTAGCTGGGCAAGAATTCCTGTTGAATTTTTCAGTTCTCAGAGTTCCACTGCTGTTTCATTTCTCTGTGTTCCAGAGGTCAAGATGACTACCATTTTAAAGTATAACTTAATTAGCAGGATACCTCGACTGGCTAATATAAGCAGTTAGGAAAAAGACAGCTCCTGCTTTTGAGGAGACCCATTGCATTTATATAATACTCACTGGAATAATCATCTTAGCCTTTTAAGTCACTTCTTTTGATTGATCACAATCTGTCCAATAGTTCAGTAGTTCATTGTGATGGAGTTGAGTGGAAGGGAGGTTTATTTTACCCTGAGGCTTCAAGAGCTGTGAAAATGTAATTGGCAGCTGTTTAGCTTTATTGTTCCTCTCTTTTTTTATATAGCCAATGTTATATAATACTCAGTAGCAGTTTAATTAAATGAAAACATAATAGTGTAGTGATTTAGAACTTTGGTCATGGTGGAAGTCATCATAGAAGTAATGATTTTGTTGTGAGAGACTGCAAGCTCAAATGTTTGAGTATCATCTGGTAATGTAAGTAAGTGAAGTGAGCCAGGTGGGAATGGATTAGGATATAGTTGGGGACTGTAATGTATTGGAATGTGAGCATAGTATGATCAGTCTTCCTGTTTTCCCAGAGAAGCTGCAAGCTCAGATAATTTTGTTTTTAAATTGTTAGCAACTAGTTAAAAACAACAACAATCTTTTATAGGCAGAACAAAATTTGTGGACTAGATTCTTTCTGATTATTGTGAATTATGACCCCTGATTTACAAGATGAGTAGGTCTTATGAGACTTAGTCACTGTGGTTTTCTATGTATAATGATGCAAACTAACTTTTTATCTTTGTCCTACTCTGCCCTAAAGTGATTATTTTCATTTTTCACCTCCAAGTTGGCAGAAGGGACATCTCTGGACAGTTTTAGACGTATCTCATTGGCTCACCTTGCATATTGGGATGGATTCCAAATCTCCCAGAGGAAAGAGGTGGCATGGCAGAGTTAAGGAATACTGGTCACCTGATTATTGAGTTTGGGAGGATTTTTCAGTCATGTTCTGTCAGGCACCAGCTTTTTTCCTGGTTTGACTTTCTCTTATCTCCACCTGTTGAGTAAATTTCTTGAGCCCCCATAGAGTTGTTAACTAGTTCAATAATTCTTGATCACTCTCAATAAAGACCTATGGTTTCTTGGCCAGCTCTGGAAACCTTATAAGCTATGCATTTTTAGTGCTTCTCTGGGATGTTCAAGAGATTCAGTGAAGATAAACCTTGGACCTCAACCGAGGTCATTCAGCTCCCTTGACTCTGTACTCGACACCAAAGCACCGTGAAAAACAAAACGAAAAACCCTGAGTCTTTGCCTGTGAAGAATCTAATTTCTAATTGGATAAGGACGAGTTTTTAAAATAATTAAGAAAAATAACTTGAATAATGATGTACTAATAACAACTATTTAAAACCAAAGACACATACACATATAGTAAGAATTAATTCTATAAAGGATTATATTTTTCACAGATGAAATGTAAACATGCAAATAGCGTAAAAGAGGACTTTAGGAAGACAGATGTGAAAATGGAAGCATTGTGATTTGCCTGGTGGGTAAATGTGGGTTCTTTTTGTTTATAGAGTGGCCTGTACAGAAGGTTTGTAACTTTTGGCAGAGAAATAGGTATAGGATGTAGAAAGAGGTTTACCTGCCTAGGTTAGAGTCCTGGTCTTATATGAAGTCATTGTTCTCCAAAGAGGAGGAAGTGAGCTGCGCCAATGTTGAAGTGTCAGTTTTGATGTTAGTTCATTCATTTCTTCATTCAGTATTTCTTATTTTTCTTGCTATGTGTCAGACATTGGGAATAAAAAGTTAAATAAATCATGATATCTTCCATAGACTCATGGGAGGGACAGACTAAATATAAAATTACAAGCTAATATTTATTTGAATGAAGCTATGCAAATGTTACAAGACAGAGACACCCCAGAACCCCCAAACCTGCCTGCTCTAAATAAGTTCACCATCTGCCGCATCAAGACAAAACATAAAGTCTTTAATGGAGGGCCTGCCTGGTGGCGCAGTGGGTTAAGCAATGCACTATGAAGCAAACTGCAGCCACTGCAACACGAGTTCGATCCCTGCCTCTGACCAGGGAGGGGACCCACATGGCACAGCAGACCTCTCCTGCCTCTCCCGCTGCTCCCCTCAGTAGTATGTTTCAGTCCATCTGCCTGTTCTGTTCCTCACTCTGTCTCTGGTGGATCCTTTCATCTCCTACGACTCTGGCCTTTACCCCAGTTTTTTTATTCATACAAGAACTGGGGTAGAGGCCAGAAGTGCGGGGATGAGAGGATCCACCAGGAGTGGGGAACAGAACAGGCAGATTGACTGAAATACACTGTTGAGGGGAGCAGCAGGCGAGGCAGGAGAGGTCTGCAGCACCATGTGGGTCACCTCCCTGGCCAGAGGCAGGGATCGAACTCGTGCTGCAGTGGCTGCAGTTTGCTTCACAGTGCATTGCTTAACCCACTGCACCACCAGGGCGGGCCCTAAAAAAAATCTTTAATGTAAAGGAAATTTAATACAATTAGTGAGCAATATAGAAAAGACAAAGAATATAGTTACTAAATCAGACACCCTAGGTTACCATCCCCTTGTGGGCAAAAGTCCAGCCAAACAGGATTGGCCCAAATGCCTGCCACAAGTCTAAAGCACCTTTTGGTAGAGACCCATAAGAAAGGATCAGACAGGTCTGGGATGAAAAGAGCAAAATAAAAATAAAAATAAATGCCATCATTGTTAACATCCCCACAGGTCTCTCACACTCATCTGATCCAACCAGTCCAGGACCAAGAAGCGAGCTCAGCTTCTTCGCATGTCTCTCTGCTCCATGTGCCTCCTCCAGGTCTCCTTTTTGGTCACCATCCTGCTTCCTTCCTTCTCCAGTCTCCTCTCTAGTGTCTTTTTTTCCCTGCTCAGCTCCACCCTCCTTTGGGTGGGCAGGGGACCTGAAACTTCTCCTTTTCCTGGGGACCACCCTGTTACACAGAGAGTTATGGGGTAACAGAAAAGTAGTACTATTACTCTTTAAGACAGTGGATTAGCTAGGGAAGACTTCACAGAGCAAGTATCATAATAATAGCTAACACTTTTTTTGTTGTTTTGTTGTTGTTTGTTTTAATAGCCTCCATATCATTCTAAGTGCAGACATATTTTCTAGGCCTCACAACACATGGATTGTGTTCTCACAATGGAGAACTGTAAACTGAGGCTCAGAGAGGCAAAGAAACATGGCTAAGACATATGGATAAGTAACAGGATTAGAGCTCAAGTCTGTCTTGACTAGGAAGCTTGTTCTTTTAGCCACTATGGTACTTTAATTTTCTCCTGGGTTTTTGGATGGAGTGAGTAAGCATTTACCTGGTGGTTAAAAGTGGGTAAAAAATAATCTGAAAAGAAAGGAACAGCGTCTACATAGGCAAAGAGGCAGCAAAGACCATGACTTTAAAAAAAAGGAGCTTTTAATGGTCTGTTTTATTCATACAAAGAATGTACATACATGAGGTATCATTTTCCCCCTACCAGGCTTATTTTTTTTAAAAAGATTTATTTGTATTTATGTTTGCATGTAAGAATTGGGATGTAGGCCAGAAGTGCAGTGGGTAGGAGGATTCACCAGACACAAAGTGTGGAGCAGAACAGGCAGATCTACTGAAATACACTGCTGAGGGGTGCAGTGGGTGAGACAGGAGAGGTTTGCTGTGCCATGAGGGTTAGCTCCTGGGTGGGGGATCTAACTTACTCTGCTGTGGCTGCCAATAGCTTGATACTGCTGAGTCTTAACCCCTTGAACCACCAGGGGGGTCCCCCCTGCCTGGTTTTAAAATAGAACATGGGCCTCCCTGGTGGCACAGTGGGTTAAGCAGAGAACTATGAAGCAAACTGCAGCCACTGCAGCACGAGTTCGATCCCTGCTGCCGAGTTCGATCCCTGCTGCCGGCCAGGGAGGGGACCCACATGGCGTGGCAGACCTCTCCTGCTGTGCCCGCTGCTCCCTTCAGCAGTGTACTTCCGTTTATCTGCCTGTTCTGTTCCCTGCTCTGTCTATGGTGAATCCTCTCACACACCACCCCCCCCGCCCCCCACACCTCTGGCCTGTACCCCAGTGCTTGTGTGCATAAATAAATCTTTTTAAAAAAATTATAAAAAAATAAAAAAAAAATAGAACATTACCAAAACTAAGGCCATAAAATGTCACTGACATCCTCCCTCTTCCCCTCTCCTTTACCCCAATAACTTCAACATTTTTGTTTCTCTGCAGTATAGTCTTAGTAGTAGAATTGCTGAGATACAGGATGTGAAGTTCTTCAGCTTTTCAGGATAATGGCAAATTGTTATCCAACTGAATTGTGTCAGTTTACAAACTCACCAGCTGGTTGGTCTAAATTTTTACCAACTTCGTGTCAGATTAAAATTTTTGTGCTATTTTCGTAAAAGGTTATCTCACTACAGTCTTACTTTGTAATTTTCTTGATAATTAATGAAGTTAATAATATTTTTATAAATTTATTTGCCATTTGCATTTCCTATTCTGTGAAATGCCTCTTCATGTCTTTTGCCAACTTGGTGGAGGGTTTATATGTCTATTCTTAGAGTTTTATTTAATATTTTATATTATGGATGGTTTTAACATGGTTTAGTTTACCTTTTATTTTTTTATGGCTGGCACTTTTTGTTTCCTGTTTAGTGCTTCTCCCCTATGCTGAGATTATGAAAATATTCTCATATGTTATCTTCTAAGGAAAGTTTTCAAGTTTTGTTTTTCATTTGAAACAGATATTGGTGTTCCATGTAGTAAGGATTCAGTTTATTGTTTCAGTTTCTCCTGCTTTTGTTAGCTCTAGTGGGAATTGCTAGTTGATGTATTAACGTCTCTTTGGATCCTCTTGGGATGAGTAACTGGGATGCTGAAAAACACCAGGGGAATGCTATAGAACCAGCTTTAAACAGACAGTACTTTCAAATGATAGGCATTGCTCAGGTCTCTGGGCCAGTAGCATAGCTAGCTGGGGTTGTTAGTTGGTATCTACTTGGTTGTTCTTCTCATGATATTTCTGATATAAGATAAACTTTAAGTTTCTATCATACTTACATGAGGACCCTGAAGGATTTTGTGACCAGAGAAGTGCGTCAGATTTCCTATTTGAAGCTGAATGACAGATCCCTTGGAAGATTCCCAGGTGGTGAGGCAAATGCTCACAGTCCTGGAGTAAGATTAAGTGTCTTTGCATAGTCCTTGAAAATAATTCTCCTTCATTCTCTAGATATTCCTTTTACTTGAAAAAGCTTAAGACAGTGCATATTTTTTTGCTAGATTTTTTTACTATCTTAGAAATTTATTAGGTTTTGGTGCCTAATGAATTCTGATCAGTTGTTAGGGTGATTACTTCAGTAGGAATCCCAGGTCAAAATTTATCTCCCCCAGGAAGCCTTCCAAATAGCTTACAGAGCCTATTTGGTCTCAGCTGGGTCCCATAGGCACTTTTTTGCAGTTTGTGATTTGTAGTATAGTGGTGGTGTTTTGTTTTCAGTATGGGTGGTTTTTTTCCTTGGTTTTTGAAATAGAAACTAGATATTCTTATTTTATAGTGTTTCTCTCCAGGCCTCCATGTCCCAGTTTTTTTTTTTTTTTTTTTTACAGTGATAGGTATTCTATATCTATATATACTGATTAATAACTGTGTACTGAGACCTTCTGTGTTATGCAACCCCATTTGCTTTTCTAGACTTACCTACTATTTTTTTCCTAGAAGTAATGTCCTGTCAGTCTGAAATAGTCATGATCTCTGAAAGATATACTGTATTTCCCAATCTATAAAGCTTTACTTTACTTTTTTTTTTTTAAAGATTTATTTATTTATGCATACAAGCACTGGGGTACAGCCAGAGGTGTGGGGGTGGTGAGAGGGTTCACCACAGAGAGCGGGGAACAGAACAGGCAGATCAACGGAAGTACACTGCTGGGGGGAGCAGCGAGCACAGCAGGAGAGGTCTGCTGCACCATGTGGGTCCCCTCCCTGGCCGGCAGCAGGGATTGAACTCGTGCTGCAGTGGCTGAGGTTTGCTTCATAGTTCTCTGCTTAACCCACTGCGCCACCAGGGAGGCCCGCTTTACTTTACTTTTAAAAAAAGATGTATTTATTTATACATATAAGAGCTGGGGTGCAGGCCAGAGCTATAGGGAGTGAGAGGATTCACCAGAGACAGAGTGGGGAGCAGAATAGGCAGATCTACTGAAATACACTGCTGAGGGAGCAGTGGGCAAGACTGGAGAGGTCTGCTGGCCATGTGGGTCAGTTCCCTGGCCAGGGATCAAATGCATGTCGCAGTAACTGGTGATAGGATAGCACTGAGACTTTAACCCCTGCTCTACAAGGGAGGCCCTCTTTTAAATTCTTCGAGATATCTAACTTGTATAAATAATACTATAGATTTTATATTCTTCTATTATAATCCTTTAAATTCTTTTTGTTTATCTTTCTTTTAGTTCTTGGTTCTTTTCCTTCTTGGAAGAAAACATTGTGTGCCTAGAGATTTAGAAAGCAGATAGTTTTCTGAGATGAAACTCATTGTTTCTTTAAATTGTCCTTAAAATAAATATTGCCTTATACTGGAATATACTTATATTGGACCCCCTTGGGGATTGGAGAAAGTATTATGAGTCTTGATAAGATTTTTGCTAGTTCTTTTTTCCTTTATATATTTTCAAACTTCTTACTTTTTGGGGTATATTAGTTTTCTCTACATCTCTGGCTATATATCAGATTTCTTATAGATTACATTACACTATATAATTGCCTCGAGGGCAGAAATTATATATCACCCTTCATTTTTAATTTTAATTTTTTTATTTTTTCTTTTAAAGATTTATTTATTTATGCATACAAGCACTGGGGTATAGGCCAGAGGTGTGGGGGTGGTGAGAGGATTCACCACAGAGAGCGGGGAACAGAACAGGCAGATCAACGGAAGTACACTGCTGAGGGGAGCAGCGAGCACAGCAGGAGAGGTCTGCTGCACCATGTGGGTCCCCTCCCTGGCCGGCAGCAGGGATCGAACTCGTGCTGCAGTGGCTGCGGTTTGCTTCATAGTGCGTTGCTTAACCCACTGCGCCACCAGGGAGGCCCTTAATTTTTATTTTTAATCATTATTAATTTTCAATTGTTTTGATAGTATAGAACTGTTTTTCTTATAAAAAAATTAAGCATTAAAAGTAATGTTAAAGTATCCTTTAATTATACCCTGACTTCATACTACCTTATTTAGATATAATTGGTTATTGAATTGGGGGTCATCTGCCTAGACTTTTTATTTTGTGTTTACATATCTATCGATCTGTACAAAATATGCTAAGTATACTTAACAACATGGATGACTTACAAATGAAGAATATGTACAACAAGATATTAGTTATACAAAGTCTAGAAATATGCATAATAATATATATATATTTCTTAAATACACATATTAATGAAGTAAGCCATATAAAAGTTTAATAAAGATCAGATTTAGAATAGGATGAATGAAAGAGAAGGATATATTAGGGAGGACACACAGTCATTAATTGTACCATTCTTTTTTAAAGTTTTATTTTATTTATTGATGCATATGAGAGCTGGGGTGTAGGCCAGAGGTGTGCGGGATGAAAGGATTTACCAGGGACAGAGTGGGGAATAGAACAGGCAGATTGACTGAAATACATTGCTGAGGGGAGCAGTGGGTAAGACAGGAGAAGTCTGCCATGCCATGTGGGTCACCTCCCTGGCTGGGGATCGAACTCGTGCTGCAGTGGCTGTGGAAGCTTCATAGTACTGACTTAACTCCTTGCACCACCAGAGAGGCCCTCAGTTGTACTATTCTACTTTTTTTTTTAAGATTTATTTATTTATGCATACAAGAGCTGGGGTACAGGCCAGAGGGGGCCTGGGGGCTGGGAGGATCCACCAGAGACAGAGTGGAGAACAGAACAGGCAGACTGACCGAAACACACTGCCAAGGGCAGCAGCGGACAAGGCAGGAGAGGTCTGCTGAGCCATGTGGGTCCCCTCACTGGCCAGTGGCAGGGATTGAACTTGTGCTGCAGTGACTGTGGTTTGCTTCATAGTGCGTTGCTTTACCCACTGCACCACCAGGGAGGCCCAATATTATATATATATATATATTTTTTTTAAAGATTTATTTTTTATTTATGCATACAAGCACTGGGGTACAGGCCAGAGGTGTGGGGGGTGAGAGGATTCACCACAGAGAGCGGGGAGC
>JAGFMF010011406.1:1365838-1377717 GCA_019455555.1 Galemys pyrenaicus | reverse complement strand
GAGCGGGGAGCAGAACAGGCAGATCAACAGAAGCACACTGCTGAGGGGAGCAGCGGGCACAGCAGGAGAGGTCTGCCGCACCATGTGGGTGTCCCCCCCCTGGCCGGCAGCAGGGATCGAACTCGAGCTGCAGCGGTCGCGGTTTGCCTCATAGTGCGTTGCTCAACCCACTGCGCCACCAGGGGAGGCCCCCAATATTATATATTTTTAAAAACAATTATTTTGTGTAGAGTAGGTTGGTTGATTTTACATAAATGGTAATACACAATTATATACTAAAATTTTTTATACATTCCATAGTATAACTGAGAACTTGTTCTATGTCTTACTTGCTTTGTATCCTCAGCACTCAGAAAGATGCCTTATGCATAGTAATTGCTTAATTAGTAAATATTTCTGGAATTCCTACTTCCATTGCCCACATAGCCTTCCTGTTTAAGTTTCCTTATTAAGCCTAAGCTAAATGTTTATATATTCTGGCCTACTATTCTTTTTTGTTCTACTTTTAAAATTTTGTCTTTCTGAAGAGTCATGGAAAGCGGCAACATTGGCTTCACATGCTCCTGGGGTTTTCTCTATGGCAAGAAGAAATTCTGTTTTTTTTTTTTTTTTTTTGCTTTTACCTGGGAAGAGAAGTCTCTTTTCTAAGTGCTGTTTCTAAGGCAGCAAGGAAAATTTTGTGGGAGTAGAGTTGTTAGTACTCAAAATACCAAAGTAATAGTTTAGCTTTATTTCAGTTTCATTTAGTAGCTTTCCATATACTTATTAGATGTTTTTTACTTTAAAGCAAGGGACCTTGAATTTTTATAACTTTTCAAAGGTTGTGTCACTGTTACTCTCCAGTTTTCTGGAACTGACTTGGTAGAATGGATGTAGTTTACAAGTTGACATTGTAACTGTGGTTCTAGAACAAGGCTATTTTTCTAACAACCTTTATTCTTTCCTTTTAATTTGAATCTTCTTTATTACTTTATTGAGTAGATAACAAAAAATGGGAAGACCTGAAATATATCTAAAACAACAAACTTGCAGCACAGATACATCTTTATTCCTTTTTTTTTTTAAAGATTTACATCTTTATTCCTAAAGCCCTCACAGGAGAGACTTTGGAGACAGTCTTTGTCCCCATACTCACTGACTTTGAAGAACTTGTCATTCTTGCTAGTAATTGTTGAGGTACCTTGAGAAATTTTCTGGATCAATGCTTTTTGAATTGTATTTTGAACTTCCAGAGACCTTTAGGAGAGCTAGGTGCTTGGATTGATATCATAAGATGAACTTTATCCCATCTTAGTATTACAGGTGAGAAATCCTAGTACTGAACAGTTAAATTTTAATTCTAATCTTATCAGGTACTGACTTAAGCATGGTTTTACTCTGAGTAACTAAATAGTAACAAAAGTTTTAACCGTTTTGTTAGGTTTGCCAGGATGGTGGATAAGAATATTTACATCATTCAAGGAGAGATTAACATTGTGGTTGGGGCCATCAAACGAAATGCCCGATGGAGCACCCATACTCCTCTGGTAAGTTGGGGATAGGGAGATGGCTTGGTCACCCTGTAGTTGTAGGATTTGTTACATGGTTAAACAGTAATCAATTTACCAGTAACAGTAAAAATAGTAGGATTCAGAGTTATTCTTGGTATCAGGGACACTTCTGTTTTATCCAAGTAGTATCAAATTTTTAGGCTGTTTTTTTTCCCTCTGGGATCCAAAAGATGATCTAATTCTTCTGTTTTTGTAAACAGCTTAAGCAAGTACTTGAGACTTCTTTTGTATGCCTGAAAATGTCAAGAAGAGTCCTTATCTTCTTTTTTTTTAAAAGATATATTTATTTTTGCATATAAGAACTGGGGTATAGGCCAGAGGTGTGGGGGCGGTGAGAGGATTCACCAGAGTCAGGATGGGGAACAGAACAGGCAGATTAATTGAAATATACTGCTGAGGGGAACAGCAGGTGAGACAGGAGAGCTCTGCTGCGCCATATGGGTCACCTTCCTGGCTGGGGATCGAACTTATGTTGTAGTGGCTGCAGCTGCTTCATAGTGCAGTGCTTAATCCCTTGTGCCACTGGGGAGGCCCAGAGTCCTTATCTTCTAATTCCTTAGAGCAATAATTGCTATCAGGTTCATCTGAATTAGTTTAGTTATTGATACATGGAATGTGACTTGGTGTTGGTACTGCTTAGGAGTTCAGCAAACTTCCATATATAGAACCAGCCTATCTTGCCAATCAGAGGAATAAGAAAACTCTTACCCGTTATAAAACAAGTATAAAAACTGATTTTCTTTGTTGCATATGCATGTACAGAGATATTTTTCTGTACAGTTGCATAAAATAGTTTTTATCACAATTATAAAAGCAAATTTAGACATTTCCAATGTGGTGTATGTGTGTGTGTAAATATCTTATGTTTATAAAAATTGATTGTTTTAGAATTAAGAGTGGAGTCAGGTTTTTCTTTGAAATTAATACTTGCAATTACATAAATAAGTATGAAGAAGATAACATAGAATAGTATACAGGTCTTAGTCTGTTTGGGATGCTATAACAAAATACTGTAGACCATGTTGCTTATAAACAACAAAGTTATTTCTCACAGCTTTGGAGGCTGAAAGTCTGAGATTAGGATGCCAGGAGATTGGGTGAGGGCCCATTTCTGTGTCTCAGCCTTCTCATTGTATTCTACATTGTGGAAGGGGCCAGGGAACTCTCTTGGGTCTCTTTTATAAGGGCATTAATTCCATTAATAATGCCTCTGTGTTATTCACATCAGAAAATTATAAAAGATCTGCCAGGTTGCAGTAGCTGAGTGCTGTGGTCATGGTGTAGATTATTAGTATTCCTGGATTTACTATTTTGGGCAAGCCCACAGTCCCCCTATGAAATAAGAGATTAAGGAATAGGTTAACTTACTTTTCCTCAGAAGGAACTTAATGGATTGTCTATGTCTAGTTGGATTTAGGAAGCGCCTGATCTATTCTTTATTTCATTTATTCTCTTTGGCTCAATAATGACTTTTTTTTAAAACTTATATGTTACAGGATGAAGAACGGGATCCCCTGTTGCATAGTTTTAGTCATCTAAAGGAGGTTTTAAACAATATAACAGGTAAGTCCCCACAATTAGGTAGAATTATTTGTTCTGATAGGAAAAAGCCCTATGTTTGATTTATTGCATGTGGGTGTATAAACGCCTCTGTAAAGGACTATCTAGTAAATGTATTAGGTTTTTGCTTCTAAATATTTTAGGTTTTGCCATTGCAGCTCAAATGCAGATATAGATAATACCTAAATGAATGAGCAATAAATAAAATTTTCTTTAAAAAAGGAGACTGCAAGCCAAATTTGACCCATGGAAATAGTTTGTCCCTGGTTATTGTATTGCTTTTATCCTTTTCTTAGAATTCCTAATAGGATGTCCCATCTTAGTGGGGAATCAGTGTTTATAAGCAACTTTTGTTGTGTAAGTTATAAGCAATTTTTTTTGTTTTTGTCTTTTTAACTACTTTCTCTACCTCATTGTTGCCATGAGGTAGGTAGTTGGTGGTACGAGTGGAGTTTTTAGTACTTTCAACAAAAACCCTTCTCTTATAGAAAGTCATTGTTGCTTTTAGGACCTTTTAAATGCAGCTCTTTGACACTTCTTGCATATGTTCCCAGAAAATTTTTGTGCCTTTTCCCCTGTTTTCCTTATAATAACCTTATCTAAAATTTATGTTTAGAATTCTTAAAGATGCTTTCATGTTTATTTCCTTATTGAACTTTATACAATCTTGTGAGGGAGACATGGCAGATATTCTTTTACATGAATGAAGTTGAAGCCAGAAAGATTTTTTTCTTAAATATTTATTTATTTATGCATAATAGAATTGGGGTATACCAGAGGTGCGGGGGCGGGGGTGAGAGGATTCACAAGACAGAGTGGGGAGCAGAACAGGTGGATAGACTGAAATACTCTGCTGAGGGGAACAGTGGATAAGACAGGAGAGGTCTGCTGTGCCATGTGAGTCACCTCTCTGGTGGGGGATCAAGCCTGTGCTGCAGTGGCTGCCTATAGCTTCATAGTGCTGCAGCTTAACCTCTTGAACCACCAGGGAGGCCCCGAAGCTAGAAAGATTTTAAGTGACTTAGCAGATGTCACACTTGCCCTAAGAAGATGAAGCCAAAACTAGAATTCAGTATCCTAATGCCTGGTTCAGTGTCCTGTTCTGTACTGCTTCTATTCATACAATTAGAGAATTACAGAGGAAGTGCTTTATATTATGTATACATGTGTGTTAGGGCAGGAGGCAGTCACAACATTATATTTCAATGGGAGAGATAAGAAAAGCCTGAGAACTGTGTTTCTCTGTTGACCATAAAGGATTTTTGCAGTGTGTATCCCAGGTGTAGTTTTAGCTACAACATATATAGGACCATGATTAAAGTACTTTTTATGTTTTGCAAACCAAACAAAGCAAAGTTCTTCCTTTTGTGAGAAATATAGAATAAGTAGAGAAAAAAAATCCTTTTTACTTTCACAAGCTATTTGACTATTTGGACTGAAGCTATTTAAGGAGAATTCCCTATATGTTTTATTTAAAGGAGCAAATGTCACTCAGTTGAAAAGTGTTGGAAATATTAGTCAAGAAGGATCAAGTGTGGAGAAGGTAGTTGTTAGCTAGTTAGCTGAGGGAGTGCTGTGACTTGGCATGTTTTTATTTTATGACCTGTACTGTAAGTAACTTGACTGCTGTGGAAAGTTGACTGCTTGCATAATTGTTGTCTCTCTCTCTCTCTCTCTCTCTCTCTCTCTGCTTGTATAGTTGTTGTCTCTCTCTCTCTCATAAAGCTCACATATTCCAGAAAGAAAATGTAAGAATAGAGATTTATAACACTTTTTGGGGCCCAGATTTTAGAGTACTGCCTTTTCTAAGAGAATTAAACAATATATTTGAAAATGTTTGGTAAATGAAGATTTTATACACAGTGAGGTATTGTTTTTTAAATTGGTTTGGAAACAACCTGAAATGGCTGAAGTCAGACTAGAGTAGTGTTGTAGGCCTTTCAGGCACTCTGTGAACCTTTAGAAGCTAAGATGTTAATGCTATCCTGACAGCCACATTGCCTGTTTGGCATCTAGTCTATATCCCATGCTTGTTTTCTACATCCAGACATGTCCCAATACTTCAGAGACCGTATAAGTGGTGACTAGTGCAGTCCGGGACTTGGGGTCTCTGGACCATTTAAGAGCTATTAAAGCTGAGACTACTGCCTAATTTTCTTATATCCTTGATTAGGAATACAGGTTATTTGATGCTTGAAACTAATAAAACCAGAATGTGTTGAAGGCTAGCTCTCTCAGTGGTACTAGGAGCATAATTGGCAAATTTTTCGCTGGAACAAGGAAGAAGATGTTGGTGTTTTTCAGGGACTAGTTGCAGTGGCAGATGTGGGTCACCTGCGCCATGTGGGTCACCTCCCTGGCTGGAGAGCAAACGTGCGCTGCAGTGGCTGCAGATAGCTTCATACTACTGTACCTTAACCTGTTGCACCACCAGGGAGCCCCCATTCTGGTTAGTTCTGACCTAAACCCACACATCCACATAATGCTGGCTTCTAGGAGCAGGTTTATGGGTCAGCTGCCCCTGTGGTCCTGGACTCTGTAATCCATGACTGATTTCTTATTTCTTTTACTGAACAAACAGATTTTTTTTTTCTGATTGGCAGTGTCAGGAGGACTGCTTTCTTGGAAGCCTATTAATAGTGGAAGGCTGGGAAAGGATTTTGAACTTGGGGAGAGAAACTAAAGGAATGGCCATGCTTTGTGATTGGGAATGGTGTACTATTTAGACTGCAGTAGGTATGGGAGGATTCCACTCAGTTTACCTTATGAAGCTGTCATGGGCTTGGTATTAAGGCTGTTTGCATTTTTCTACACTGCTGACTTGATTGGTAAGAATATTGTTGTTAGAGTGGGGGGTTCAGTGGATATTGTCAATAAACAAAAATGATTTTTTTTTTCTTATTAACAGAGGATCTTTTAAGAACATAGACTCTACCTGCTCCTTTAGGAGTGTTATCTGAGCATTGTAAAGGAAATAAGTCCATTATTTATACTTGTAAGGTTAGCTAAGTTCATACCAGTTATTCTCATAAACATGTGTCTCTGGACTACCTTTGTAGTCAGTATTTGCCCAGACTGCACAATAAATGCATGCTTTATAGCATTTAGAGTAATAGAACATTCCAGTAACAAACCAAAAGAGAGGTTTTTTCTTGGAAGAACAGGGTGCCTAAGAGTTTGTATATTGTTCCCTTGGATAAAGCCTTAGCTCACCACCAGTGAGACTTGACTGCTATCCTTCATTTGATCTTTAACTTCAATTAGGAATTCTTTTAGAAGCTCATTCTGAAGGAGTTAAAGCAGACGTATGGTTGCCAGGGGCTGGAAGGGGCTTGAGGAGTCATTGCAGATGGGTACAGGGTTTCTTTTTGGTATGATCAAATGTTCTGGTTTGTATAATTTTTGTACAATGACTGTACAATTTTTGAATATACTAAAAACTATTGAATCGTACATTTTAAAAGGGTGAATTTTATGGCATATGAATTATATCTTAATTTTAAAAAAACCAGGAAATGTAAGATGGAAAAATGATAGGAGTCACCAGTTCTTTCTTAGGACTCAGAGCTATGGAAGAAGCCTCTAGTTACTGCTGTGCTTTGAACCCATTACCCAGCAAAGGCAGCATAAGGCTCTGTTCAGTCTCCTGGCCCAGTTTGTCCTTTTATGTCTCTCTCATTAACACAAGGAAGCACATGGCTTTTATATTTAAATTTATTCAAGCTGTAATCTTTGACATTTGAGTTAGCTTTTAGTACAGTTTTGCATTTATAGTAATATATATTATGTATTTTCTCTATCCCCAAAGAATCCGTTTTAATCTTTTCCGGATGCAAATTTCAGGCTGTCTTGTCCCATCTCCCCTCTCTTGCTCTCTTTCCCCTCCCCCCACGGAGTGTGTTTGATCAGGTGTGGCAGGAATATCCACTGTCAAGCTGCGCCCTTTATATTAGTCAATATTATCCTTCTCCCCCCTCCCTGTCTGTCTGCCCCTTTGGGCTTTCCCAGTTGATTTATAATTTTGGAATTCTCATCGGAGTCTGTAATACAGTTTGTTCATTATTTAACCAAAACCTGTTTAATGAGCAGAGAGAGGCAATGTAAATGTTAGGCATGTTGCAGTGATGTACCTTTGTGCTTCTCAAAGCGGGTGGGTAGTTAACTCTGTGCTGCCTGCAGGACTGGGATGTCCTGGCCTTAGGGGCAGAAGGACCACTGACTCTTCCTTACCTCTGCCTAAGCCCTGTCATGAGTTTAGACAGCAAAGATATGTTTCCTTTTATCCTTACAGAGATCTTGTAGGCGCTCTTGCGTGTTGCAGTTATTATTAAGCTCACAGCTAGACTCTGTGGTAAGGTCTGTGGCACAGGATGGGGGATAGAAGAGAAAGTAAAAGATCAGGATACTTGATACTGCTCTGAAGAGAGTAGACAGTTTAGAAGAATCCTAGCTGACATGGCATGTGGTCTTTTATCTCTGTTCTCGGACTAGACAAATCCTTGTAAACTATAGTATCCTTCATCCAGTAGACATAGAAGGGGCTCTAATCAGTGATTAGTGATGTTTTGCTATGGTTATCTGCCACCAGATTTAGGATGCCTTCCTCCTTGGTCTTGGTCTGTATGTTTGGTGGGTTGTACAGAGTAACTCTGAAGGATAGGGTATTTCTTTACTGAGCTTACCTGGACAGCAAGATATACAGTGCTTGAGTTTAAGAAGGAGAAGCAGGTGCCAAGAGAAAGTGAATGTATCAGGAGTTTATTTAAATATAGTTTATCCTGGACAAACACACCTGTAAGGGTACTGTCTGTCTCAAGCTTTGTGAATTCAGAGTCTGAGCTAGGAGGTTTGAATCCATATAACCTCCAGAGGTTTGCAGAGAACATTTAAACAGAGTCTGAAAGCCAACCTGGGAAGAACTATGACTAAACAGTTGTCTGGTCTAGGCCTTTTAGAAATCGCTTTTTAGGTAAAAGTGAAATTGTTCAAGGATACCTCAGACCACAAGTTTAATGTGTTTCAATTGGAACATGGGAGTTGTAGAGAAAAGAGCTTTTAGTAGTAACAGTCAGGAAAAAGATTGAGTAAGACTACATTATTTGAAAAAATTTTGCTAAAGTTAGCTCCCACACTGATTGAATACATTTATTTTTTTCTACAGGAACCTATAGTTTAGGGAATAGTAAACTAAGCAATATATCATATAATCAGCAAAAGAAGAAGGTTGAATGAGTCATTAGTTTTATCTGACTTGGAATGAGCTTGTGAACTATTCAAGGTCTTACTCATTAGAGACTAAACTTTGGTGGACAAATTCATGTAATGGGCTGAGTGTTGGAAGAGGCAAGGTTGGGCATACTTACATAATACCTATTTCCTGTGGCCTTTTGACTTTCTTGTTTTCACGATATAAGACTATATTAAGTTTTGTTTTCTTAAAAGATTTATTTATTTATGCATAGAAAAACTGGGGTATAGGCCAGAGGTTCAGGGTGAGTTGTATGTGAAAGAGAGAGAGGTAGAGAGAGGATTCACTGGAGACAGAGTGGATAGCAGAAGAGGTGGATTTACTGAAATACACTGCTAAGGGGAGCAGCAGGTGAGACAGGAAAGGTCTGCTGCGCCATATGTAGGTCAGATCCCTGGCTGGGTAACCCTAACTCAGGCTCCAGCGGTGATAGAATCAAGACTTAACCCCTAGACCACCAGGAAGCCCCAAGACTATATTAGTTTGGAGACTGTTAAACAACACATTAGGATGTGATTTGAATTTTTCAGATTAACTTTGGCACCTTAGAATCTTGGTAACTTGCATGGCTTTGGATTTGATAGAGGAAATAAAGTTCACGCTTCTGCCCCAGGGATATATAAATAATATATAAATATAGGCATTCAAGGGGTCTATATTCTAATGACTTTACTTTGTCATTTCTTTTTATTGGGACCTTCTCTAAATAATCTGAACTCTATTCATTTGACATTTTGAAATCAAGGTATTAGTCCAAATAATTGTTTGCCCTCAATTTAGAAAATGAAGGCTTTCTTGAAAAGAAGTGGCCCTGTATAGTCTGGCTTCTTGGGTACTCAGCTCTCCCTTTTTCCCTCCTTAATGTTCAGATACTCTTAGCTATTGAAATTAATCTGCTGGCATATTTTTTACTACATGTGTCTGAAATGGGGGCTGTAGAAAAAAAAAGACACCTTAATAGCTTGATTTTCAAAAGCAAAGGGAAAGGAACTAGTTTCTTTCTGGTAGAGGTTAGGGGACATTGTGACAGTGGCAGGTGTCAAAGTTGCTGGTATAGCTCTCTTTGCCATTGTCCACTTTAGCCTAGCTACCTCTTGAGGCTGACATTTTTCTCTGGGTATACACCCCACTTGCCATGACAGCAGTCCGATGAGTAAAAACAGGGAAGACAGCTGCTGCTTTGTTTTTAACAAGAAGGCAGGCAGAGTCCCTTTCTTCTTTTCCACCCACTCAAACTCAGGGCAAGTGCCAATTGGGGTTCAAAAGAAGCCAAATGTTTGAAATTCAATGTGCAGTTTTGATTAGCAAAGATAGTGAAGTGTTATTTGTCTCAGCTTTGCTCCCCTCCCTCTAATCATTCCTCCATGCTTAAAGATACTTAATTGATCACCTTGATTTTAAAACGATATTGGATATGTTTGTGGTACGGATAAGTACATTTGTCTTTTCTTTCTTGGCACCTATTAGAAGATAGAACCAAATTGATGCTAGATCATCTCATTAAAAAAAGGATGGTAGAGGGGGCCTCCCTGGAAGTGCAAGGGGTTAAGTCTCAACATTATGAAGCTATCAGCAGCCACTGCAGCACAAGTTTGATCCCTGGCTGGGGAACTAACCCAACACAGCACAGCAGGCCTTTCCTGTCTTGCCCGCTGCTCCCCTCAGCAGTGTATTTCATTCATTCTGCCTGTTCTGTTCCTCACTCTGTCTCTAGTGAATCCTCTCACCACCTACCACACCTCTGGCCTACAGCCCAGCTCTTGTATGCATAAATAAATAAATCTTTATTGTAAAAAAGGTGGTAGATGGAGAGCAGTAAGAGTGTTAAGCTCTCAGTTTTGCTTCTGGAAATCAGGAGGTAAGTTGGTTCTTACCAGTTTTGAGGCCTTAGTTTCTTTACTTTGGTCTTTGGAGATCCTGAAAAACTTAATGGCAGAACTAAAAGCCAACTTCTGGTTGGCTTCTTATTGCATGCCTCTTCTTAACACCAGTCTTCTATTATCACTGTTACCCCTGGAGGTTGAGTTGTGAAGGGCTGCCACATGTGCACACATCACAACTGACCTTCCTTGTCCCACGCTTATTGAGCGATTACTTGCTCATTTGTGGAACTCACATTATTGCCTTGTGTTTCTGTCCCATTGTGAAGTGGGGACCTCCTAAGAGGCCTGATAGACTGTACATCAGAGGGCAATAAATTGGCATTTCATTTGGTGGAAAGGCAGGGCCAGATGTAATGTGGAAGCAAAGAATTTTTTGCAGTCAGCCATGCAGCTTACTTCCAGGTGTCCTGGAAAGCAGCTTGGGAACTGAAAGCATAGGGTAATTGGGGACATTAATTGGGGTGAGGTGGGGAAAGGATCAAAAGGACATCAGAGTTATCTGTGAGTCTGAACTGGAGAAAATCCCCTAAAAGTAAAGGGACAAATGAAATTCTCTGACACTGGTAGGATTTTTTTTCTACTGACTATTCTTCTTTTTCAAGTAAAGTGAATTATTATTGGCAAAAATATTTATAAAACTTGGGAGAATCTTTACAAGGGATTGCAGAATAAAAACACCTCATGAAACATGAGCCTTTTTATGAAGGTTCATTGTTCTTTTTGGGTGAGCAGTAGTTTTAAGAAAACCAATTCCAGATTGATAGTTAAGTGAGAACTAAGATTATTACTGTTCTACCATGAACTAGAGTGACATCTTCTGAACTGCAAGTTTTATTTCATTAGTAGATTGTGATTATCATTTAAAGGGTTGTGTAGAATTTTTCCCTCAATTTTTTATTATGAGAGATTTCACACATACCAAAGACTGAATACTACAGTGATCACCTATATCTCATACTTAAGTCAAAATTATTTAGTCATATTTGCTTCTTTATATATTTGTGAAGTGTTCACTTATATTTTATTATATGTAGTTTTTCATGAATCACTTGAAAATAAGCACAGACATGTTGACATTTCATCCTTAATACTTGAGCATACATCCTAAATAAGGGCATTCTCCTACAAAATCATGATACCAATATCATACCTAAGAAACTTTAACAATAATTTACCAATATTAGCTAATATCCAGTCTTTATTAAAAATTTTACATTGCCTCCAGATTGCCTTTATTATAGTTTTTAAGCCAAAATTAATGTAAAATTCTTATTTCATTATGTTAAAATTCTTATTTCATTACATTATACTTTACAGTTTTAAAATCTAGTATAAGCTTTCTCTGCTTTTTTTTCCCGTCTTATGGCATTCATTGACTTTTGAAAAGACCAGGTCATTTTTCTGTAGAATGTTCTACTTTCTGGGTTTGTATGTACCCTTATGGTAACATTTTAAATTGTTCCTCTGAATGGCACATATCAAAAAAAGTGGCAACAACAAATGCTGGCGTGGATGTGGAGAAAAAGGAACTCTCTTACACTGCTGGTGGGAATGCAAGATGGCCCAACCATTATGGAAAGCAGGATGGCGATTCCTCAATCTACTAAGAATGGAACTTCCATGTGATCCAGCAATCCC
>JAGFMF010011406.1:1318411-1355502 GCA_019455555.1 Galemys pyrenaicus | reverse complement strand
GGGATTGCTGGATCACATGGAAGTTCCATTCTTAGTAGATTGAGGAATCGCCATCCTGCTTTCCATAATGGTTGGGCCATCTTGCATTCCCACCAGCAGCATGTGAGGCTTTTGATAGAAGAAAATATGATAATAGAATAGGTATTAACCATCACAGAACAGATCTCATACTCTAAAAATACTTCTGCTTCAGCAATTTGAAAGAGAAAATGACAGTATGAAGAATGATGATTCAAAATGCTTCTACCAGAAAACCCTGTTCATTGATGAGATTGAAACTGTCTTTATATAAGGGAAAAGACTGGAAGAGGATCTCTTGTTCAGAATCAAAGTCAGAAGTCAGTGAAATACTTGTATTTGTAGACAACAGTGAGCTCTGAGAAGGAGGGGGGAGTTCCTTACTGTAGTCTTATATAATGTAAAATCTTCATGAAATCTCAGTAGATATAGTGTCTCCAAGGACTTTGTGGCCAGCTGAAGAAACTCAGATTCTGTAAGCCTTCAGTGGAAGTACAAGTCACAGACATTTTTGCTTTAGGAAAATCAGTTTCTTTGAGCAGAAAGCTACCAGATGTACTTCACTTTTGCAAGAATCCAAAGTGAGCTCTTTGTACTATCATGCAAGGTGACTGCTTATCTCTGAAAGATACCACAAGATTTAACTGGAAGTTGTTTATGGTTTTCCAGAAGAGAAGCTTATATTCTTTTAAAAATGATTTATTTTTATTTATGCATACAAGAACTATGGTTGTGGGGTGGGGTGTGTGTGAGAGGACTCACCAGAGACAAAGTGGGGAGCAGAACAGGCAGATTTACTGAAATATACTTCTAGAGGAGCAGCAGGTGAGACAGGAGAGGTCTGCTGCACCATGTAGGTTAGCTCCCTTGCTGGGGATCGAACTCAGGCTACAGTGGCTGGTGATAGCTTGATAGCACTACGTCTTTAACACCTGCACCACCAAGGAGGCCCCAAGTTCCAGAACATTTTTATCACCCGAAAAGTAACCCTGCTCTCAGGAAGTAGTTGCTTCTGTTCTCTCACCCTCCCAACTACCAACTTGATATGGATTTACCTATTACTGATATTTAATATAAACACTATCATGTAATACATGACCTTTGTGTTTGGTTTGTAGTATAATGTTTTAGATTAATATTTATTGTAGTATAAATCAATATTTTAATGCTTTTTGTGGTTCTTTAATATTCCATTATATGTATATACTATAATTTATTATAAAAATAATTATAGTATATTCATTCATCCATTGATAGACATCTGGGCTATTTCCAACATTTAGCTATTGTAAATATGCTGGTAGGAATATATGTGTACGTATATATTTGAGTACCTATTTTTTAAAAAATATTTATGACACAAGAACTGGGGTACAGGCCAGAGGTATGGGGGATAAGAGAATTCACCAGAGACAGAGGGGGGAGTAGAACAGGCAGATTGACCACTGCTGAGGGGAGCAGTGGGTGAGGCAGGAGAGGTCTGCCGCGCCATGTGGGGTTTTGCTTCATAGTGGTTGCTTAACCCATTGTGCCACCAGGAAGGCCCTTGCCTTTGAGTACCTATTTTTAATTCTTTGGTTATATACCAAGGAGTGGAATTGCTGGGTTGTATGGTAATCTCTTTAAATTTTTGAAGAGCTGTCAATGATTTACTATAGAAGTGAATCATTTTACAGTCCCAAAGCAATGTGAGGGTTCTAGTTTTTCCACATTCTCATCAATATTTGTTATTTTCTGGTTTGTTTTTTGATGTTGTGGTTTTGGGGGTTGTGTGTGTGTGTGTGTTAAATAGCTTTAAAAGTTTTTGAAACTGTTTAGGACTTTGGTGACAAAATATCTTGTATGGATCTCCTAGCGTGCTTCTTTTGAAGTAGCTTGATGGCTCTTCTGGGCCTTACAAGGTAATGAGGTTCTAGTTTTATTGCTGAAAAATGAGTGCAGTGATAACAACTGATAAAGGTTGCCTAGAAGAAATATACCTTAGACACACACACCCCCCCAAAAAGTGTCCATTATACTTTGGTTCTTTAGATGGCGGTATTTCTGGTTTCCTCTGTCATCATAATCCTGGAACAGGCAGTGTTTTGGGTCTTGCTGCCTATACAGGAGGCTCAGTTTGTAGGTTGCCAGCTTATTTTCCTACTTGCTGAGTAACTTTCTAGTTAATGCTAATTCCAAATAAGTGACTGATTTTTTAAAACACTGATTCACTTACTACTTACATGATATTATATACAGATATTAAAATTCTAATGTTTGCATTTCTTTGCTATCTGGCAGAGTGTTTTCTTTTTTCCTAAGATATTATTTGTTCATTTTTGTGCAGAAGAATTGAGGTTTAGGCCAGAAGTACAGGCAGTGAGAGGATTTACCAGAGACAGAATGGGGAGCAGAGTAGGGGTGTTTACGGAAATACACTGCTAAAGGGAGCAGTGGGTGAGACAGGAGAGGTCTGCTGGGCTGTATGTGGGTTAGTTCCCTAACTGGGGATCAACCTCAGAACTCAGGCCATTGTGGTGATAGTGCTGAGACTTTAACCCCTAGGCCACCAGGGAGGCTTGAGTTTTCCTGTTTTAGAGTCTTACATCAAATTACTGAGCTCCTAAATAACTTTTCCTTACCTTTTCTTTTTTAGTCATCAGTTTCTACAGTGTGTGTGTGTGTGTGCGCACGCTGATGCTGGTATCTTAAATGATTGTATTTCTAGTTTTCTCTGTGCACAAATGCTTGCACTTCCAGTTCTAGTTTTCTCTATAAATTTAGCTTTCCTTTTTTCCTAAACTCTGTTATTTGCATTTTATGTAATGCAATGGATGGTAGATATTTTTTAACTTTTAGAATAATTGTATATTGCTATTGTATAATGTTATATTTTAAATCAGTACATTTCAATGTTTAATCCTTCTTTTAATTGCATTTTTAAAAATGAGTTTGGACCAGTTTTCAAATTAAACAGTAAGTTATAGTCTCAACTTTCACTCCCACCCACCTTATTCTTCCTCCTCACCGTCATGCTTGTGTAGGTTTGCAAGTGCATCTTAACCATTTGATCAAAGTCAGACTTTGAATAAGGCTTTATAGTCAGGTGTGGTTGAATGACAGGTATGTTTAGATTTGGTCATGAGAGATTTGGGGATATAAAAGTGTGAGTTTTTTCCCCCTTTTTCTTCCAATAATGTACTGTGGTCTATAATAGGTTGAGTTGTAACATTCATTAAACCACTCCTCACATTCCCTGTTTTCAAAGCTTATCAGGATGACTTTGATTTAGTTATTTGAAACCAAAAAGGCAGTTTGTGGAGCCTGGTCTAGAGTTGTAGAGCAGTAATATATTAAGGATCAGACATAGGTCCCAGTGGGATTATTCCTCGGATTTATTTGCCTGGAAGTACATACAGGAGCCAAATGGTATGTATGGAAAGCTTTGCTGGAATGCAAATTGGACACATTTTGTTGGGACCTGTAGGGGATTTTCACTGCTTCATAATTTTTCAAAGGTTTGTTATATATCAGACAGTCACTGCCTCTTCTTTAAATCTTTAAATCCTCTCTCTTTTTCCTGTTGTAAAGGTCAGATTTTTTTTGACAACTGTGTGCAGGAACAAGATTTGCTAAATCCCTTCATTTTTATTCATACAAATACCAGCATTCAGTGAGTATCAGTCATCCCAGCACTTAGAGGTAAGGGAAACTCAGGGAGAGTCTTGTGAATCTCAGCTTAGTGCCAGGCATATATCTCTAGGGATAAGTTTGCTGTCTCAACTTTAACCCTTGACTATTCTGATATCCAATAATACCCTCATAGTGTCTTGCTTGTGAAACCTACCATTTCCACCTCCATGTCTATGGCTATAGGCTAGATAACATATTAGTGGGAGGGAAGAAACAGTGTTGAACTCTTCTGATGGGTCCTCTTAGATGATAGCAATTCTTAGATTAATGTTGGAAGAGAAAGACAGGTCATTCTCTTTGAAAAAGTTCAATTTTTAGCCTTATTTATCTTGTAGTGGTATCTTGGGCAGTAGACCACTTTTAATTTGAAGATGATTCTTTTTCTCACCTAGTACTGAAGTGTGGTACAGTTCCCATCCAACTTGTTTAGTTTAACGTTATATTATCATGTTATCTGTTCTATATAACATGTTACTCTGAAATTTAACAGCTTTTTTGGGAAATTTAACAGCTATTTTTTTTTTTTTTTATTTCACATAGTTTCTGAAGATCAGGGATCTAGGAGTCAATTAGCCTTGGTGGTTCTAGGCTTTAGGGTCTCTCAAACTGTCAGTGAGGGATGCAGACATTCAAAGGCTAGGCTAGACTGGGTTGTAAGATCCATTTCCAGCACAATTATGTGATTATTAATATGAAGCCTGAATTTCTTTTTAAAGAAAGATTCATTTTTATTTATCTATGCATACAAGAACTGGGTTGTAGGCAAAGGTGTGGGGTGGGAGGGTGAGAGTATTCACCAGAGACAGAGTGGGGAACAGAACAGGTGGATCTACTAAAATATACTGCTGAGGGGAGCAGGGGGCAGCCAGGAGAGATCTGCTGCACCCTGTGAATCATCTCCCTGGACGGTGATCAAAATCTTGCCGCAGTGGCTGCCAGTTGCTTCATAGTGCTGCGACTTAACCACTTGCACCACTAAGGAGGTCCAGCCTCAGTTTCTTTCTTACAGGCTATTGTTCAGAGAGAGGTCTCAGTCTTTACAGTGTGGGCCTCACCATAGGGTAGCTAGCAGCATGACAGTTGGCATCCCCGTAGGCAAATGATCCAAGAAAGAGAGCAGAGGCCATACTGTTTTTTCTGTTGTAATCACAGAAGAAACTTACCATCCCTTCTCCCATATTATATAGGTCACCAAGACCGACTCTTATATAATCTGTGAGAGGACTGCACAAAGGTTTGTTGTACTCATTGTCATTGTGGGGGGTCATCATGTAAGCTGACTTCACAGGAAATTAATTGGAAATGCTCAGATATCCACTTGGTCTTAAAGATTAATTTTTTTTCCTCCCTGAATAATTGTGTTCTCTTCATTAAGCTCTTTCTCTCTGCCTTTTCCTAAACCATTCTATCTGAAATCATCCAGAATGTATATGGTAAGTATCACTTCAACATGTGAATCTCTTTCTCTCCCATTGCCCTAATTGCTAATAAAGACACTCTTTTTCTAAAATAAGTCAGTAAACATAATTGTTCCTTCTCCTGATCCTTTTTCCTTCTCCTATCCTCCCATCCTCATTCTCTTTTTTTCTTTCCCCATTCTCTCCTTCTCTTCCTCTTCAGGGGATATCTGTGGCAGCTAGTCCAAGGCGACCTCTCCTCAGTAATCCTTTTTGCTTTCTCTACCTGTTTACCACTAGTCTTAAAACTTGGTGCAAATGGGCTAGAGTGACCAGTATGGGGCCACCATGAATCTTCCAGACTTAAGTATGTAATGAATGACATGAGCTCTTCTTGGATTCTGTCCAGAAGCTCTGAAATACTTGTGCATGGGAAATACTTGAAAACTAAAGTACTTATCTGTTACTTGATGGATTCATCTTTATATACCAGTTACAAAAGAGCTTGAGGGGTTTATTTGCTATTCTTCACCTTTCCAGGACAAGCAAATATATAGTTACAGTGAGGCAGAATATACAGGTTGATCCTGATGCTAACCAGGGACACTGCTTATTTGGTGACCATGTGAGCTATGCTGTACATTGATATCTTTTCCCTACCTTGGCATATATTAAATTCTGTACCTAATAACAGAAATCTCTTTAATGAAATTGAACTTTTTCAGCTCTTGAGAGTTAAAATGGAGAATTAGTTTATTTCTTAAAAAAATTCCAGAACATCTTTGGTTCCTACAAAACAGCATGAAGGAGTGAATCAACTCTGTTGTCACTGACTAGCCTAGTTGAAAGTCATACCTGGGAAATTCCAGTGTATCCTTTTTTTTTTTGCCTTGGGATTCAGAGGGGATCCAAAATTGTGTTTACATCTATAAAAATCTAAAAACAGAAGTAACAAAGCATTTAAACAAAAACACAAAACTTTTTGCTATAAAATCACTATTTACTTAGCTCTCTGACCTCCTCTAGTCTTTTTCATTATATGTACATAATTTAAAAAGCTTAATCAATATGCGATATTATTTTGATTCCTTTTATTCATTTAGCATAATTTAATACAGAATCTTCATACATTTGTCTATATATTTATCATCTATAATAGTGCTATAAAAATTAGAAAGCCTTAGTTTAACTGTTCTTTTAAAAAAATTTTTTTTTTAATGCAACAAGAACTGGGCTACAGGCCAGAGTTATGGGGGTGGGGGGGGGGTGGGGGTGTGTGTGTGAAACAATTCACTAGAGACAGAGTAGGGAGGAGCAGAACAGTCAGATCAACCAAAATACATTGCTGAGGGGAGAAGCGAGCGAGGCAGGAGAGGTCTGCTGCGCCATGTGGGTCCCTTCCCTAGTCGGGGGGATCCAACTGACACTGCAGTGGCTGCAGAAGCTCCACAGTGCGGCGCTCAACTCCTTGTGCCACCAGGGAGGCCTCTTTTAAAAATTTTAATCTGTTATATATAGTACAACTTTAATCATCTTTATACTGATAAAACTTTTTTCTTTCTAATTATTTTCATGAAACAAATCCTACTAATAGAAGGACTGAGTTTTATAGTTGTGCTATATCTTACATTGAATTTTCTAACTTTTAAATTTTGCTAATTATTTGACAAGATGACACTTTATAATTTGTTTTTTACATTTCTTTAATTACTAGCATTTTCTCAAGTGTTTTACAATTTGTAGTTTTTTTCTGTGTGAATTACCTGTTCTTAACTCTTGGCCACTTATTTAACAGAGAGTGGATAGTGTTCCTTCAGATTTATATCAGCTCCTTTTATATTTGAATATTTTTTTAACCCTCATATTTACTGTCAGTATCTTTTCCCCCCATATGATTGTAGGCTATTTGAAAGCTAGGGTAGGTTGTAATTTTTTTTTTGTTTTGTTTTGTTTTTAGGTTGTAATATTTTTGATGCTTATGAGGGAGGTGCTTGGGCATGAACTAGTTTATTTGCATTTGGAGTGTAGAAATGAGAGCTCCTGTGAGAGCCATTGGCTCAGACTATGCATGGGAGCCTCTCTCTCTGAAGACGAGGCTATCCAAGGTATAAGGAGGGGAGATGAGGACAAGGCTGACACATACCCTATAAATAACCTAAGGTTTAGCTTTCTACTTTGAAATAGGAATTAGGTCACTTTTATTGTCTTCCTCAAGTTATTTATTGGTTGGCCATGAAAAAAAGGTAGAAACACTAGGATTCTGGAGAAACTGTTGCTGATTTCAGCTCTCAGAAAAGTGAAATGTACTGATACTAGTCAGTTCTGCTTTTTGTTTCTCATTTTTGTTGGAGAGACTGAGTAAAAAGTATGAATTTGGGAATTTAGCTAGACATGGTATCACCTTTTTTTTTTTTTAAAGATTTATTTATTTATGCATACAAGAGCTGGGGTACAGGCCAGAGGCATGGGAAGTTAGAGGATTCTCACCAGACAGAGTGGGGAACAGAACAGGCAGACTGACCGAAACACTGCTGAGGGCAGCAGTGGGCGAGGCAGGAGAGATCTGCCTCGCCATGTGGGTCCCCTCCCTGGTCGACAGCAAGGATCAAACACGTGCTGCAGTGGCTGCGGTTTGCTTCATAGTGCGTTGCTTAACCCACTGCGCCACCAGGGAGGCCCAGTATCAACTTCTTAAGTAAGAAAGTGGAAATCTAAAGAGTGAAAGGCCCTGTATCCCTTTTGTCATGGTGCCATGCCTAGGACAGATGTCAAAGGGGAGCTGGTAACCATGCATGTGTCATTCTCCTCACCATTGACTAAGGTCCTACTTAAATCTTTGCCATAGACTGCCTTGTACAATCATTCTCTGTAGAGAGTTTGAGACCCAGATTCCTAGAACTTTTTCTAAGGTTCTGGTTTCTAGTGTTCTTTCTGAGCTCTCAGTTTTCTTCTCTAAAATGAGAAAAGTAGGCTAGATGATCTCTAACCTACCCCTCCCCAAAGTTCTAAGATTCTTTGGGCCCATTATCCTTTCACACACTTTTGGAAATAGGTTCATAGGGATTCTATTCTGTATGAGTGCATTACATGTCATTTGTAATAAAAAATTTTATACTGGAATATTATAGAGGATGACTTAAAGAACATACAGTCTTTGCTTCTGTGCATTTTTTTAAAGATTTATTTATTTATGCATACAAGCACTGGGGTACAGGCCAGAGGTGTGGGGGGTGAGAGGATTCACCACAGAGAGCGGGGAGCAGAACAGGCAGATCAACTGAAGTACACTGCTGAGGGGAGCAGCAGGCACAGCAGGAGAGGTCTGCCGCACCATGTGGTTCCCCTCCCTGGCTGGCAGCAGGGATCAAACTCGTGCTGCAGTGGCTGTGGTTTGCTTCATAGTGCTTTGCTTAACCCACTGCGCCACCAGGGAGGCCCCGCTTCTGTGCATTTTGAAGTAGTTTAACTTCACAATTTTCCTTTGTATTTCTATTATCCAGTTAGGGCAAGTTTCAGATATACTGTTTCAAACTTGTCATATAATTTTCTAATGACATTTGGTTTTAAGTTGAATGATTCTAAGATCTTGGCATCTCTTAAAATTTTCCATAGTTCTTAGAAATTAACAAGTTCTAGTTTTATTTAATTTTTTAAAATTCATTAATATATCTTACATTTTACTATTAATCCACATGAAGATGCATAAATATACCTGTTAAACTAACTGTGTAACAATCCTGTGAGGTAGGCATGAGGATGTGGGATAGTGATCAATACCCAACCCCTTATTTTTCCATTACATGCTACTCTCCAGAGGCAACATCTTTCAGAAGATTTTTTGGAATTTATTTCTGTTTCTAAGGAACAAGCTTACTAGTTCTTGGTTTTCGGTTTTAAGTGTGAAGTTCCATGCATTTTTTTCCCCTCTGTGTTAATGTTTATAGGAGTCAAGAGATTTTAGAACTGAAAGAGTTTAGATTCTCCAGAGACCCACTCAAAAAAGGACTGAGTAGATCACTTAAATGAGCATAAGAAGAGGTAGCAGCGTGGACTGCAACAACTGAAAGGTTACCCCCATTTAAAGACATTCAATTCTGTTGTTTTTTTTTTTAAAGATTTATTTATTTATGCATATAAGAGCTGGGGGGTCAGGCCAGAATTACGGGAGGTGAGAGTATTCACCAGACAAGAGAGGGGAGCAGAACAGGCAGATTGTCCGAAACACACTGCTGAGGGCAGCATCGGGCAAGGCAGGAGAGGTCTGCAACACCACGTGGGTCCCCTCCCTGGCCAGAGGCGGCAGGGATCGAACACGTGCTGCAGTGACTGCGGTTTTGCTTCATAGTGTGTTGCGTAACCCACTGCGCCACCAGGAAGGCCCAAGACATTCAATTCTGTTTTTAACTGCAGGTATCAAACAGTTATAATGTATAAACCTTGTTTATTTTCTGATTCATTAAAACAAATATAGCATAGAAAAGTTTATGACAGCTATAGAACTTGAGTAGCTTTAAACTGAGCACTAACTCTTTTTTTTTTTAAGATTTATTTATTTATGCATACAAGCACTGGGGTACACACCAGAGGTGTGGGGGTGGTGAGAGGATTCACCACAGAAAGCGGGGAGCAGAACAGGCAGATCAATGGAAATACACTGCTGAGGGGAGCAGCGGGCACAGCAAGAGAGGTCTAGCCACGCCATGTGGGTCCGCTCCCTGGCCAGGGGCAGGGATCGAACTCGTGCTGCAGTGGCTGTGGTTTGCTTCTTAGTGCGTTGCTTAACCCACTGCACCACCAGAGAGTCCCCCAAGCACTAACTCTTTTATACTAAAGTAATATACTACTTTAGAGGAATGATAATGGCATACTTATGTCCAAGATAAATGAGATATTGTTACAGGGCAGGGAGAGGAGCACCCAGAACCCAGGATTTTGGAACTTCCCCTTTTCCTGGGACCACTCTGTTACAATATGATGTGCATAATTTGGTTCAAAATAATGTGAGAGTAGGAAGGGATAATGAAAAAACAAGATTAGCCCTGGGTTACTAATTATTTAGGATAGCTTAGGCTAGGTACATGGAAATTCATTATATGAAATTTTTCATAATGTTAAAAAATAAAAAAGGAACTATTTGGTTTAGAACCTCCTCTCTCTTAGCAGAGGAGTATTAGAATGAGGAGGAAAGGTTAGAACAAAAGCATTTCTTTGTTTTCCTTTGTGTATTTTATTTTTTTTTTAAAGATTTATTTATTTATGCATACAAGCACTGGGGTACAGGCCAGAGGTGTGGGGGGTGAGAGGATTCACCACAGAGAGCTGGGAGCAGAACAGGCAGATCAACTGAAGTACACTGCTGAGGGGAGCAGCGGGCGAGGCAGGAGAGGTCTGCTGTGCCATGTGGGTCCCCTCCCTGGCCGGCAGTAGGGATCGAACTCGTGCAGCAGTGCGTTGCTTTGCTTCATAGTGTGTTGCTTAACCCACTGCGCCACCAGGGAGGCCCTCCTTTGTGTATTTTAATTAATTAAATTAAATTTGTTGTTGGAGTACCATTGTCTCACATCTGTGCTTCTGTTTTGACAGTGTAGATCCCCCTCAGGTGTGGGATTCCCACCCTCAAAGTGCTCCTAGTACTGCACCGTAATCTGTTATGTTTGTCCCCTTTATATCCACCCCTTTCTCTCCTGAAAGCTGTGAGTCTATGGTGAGTTTTCAAAGACTGGTTTTAAAATTTGTGTTTTAACAGGCTGTTCTGTTAGGGGTTATTATTAAGCCCTTGATAGATTATTCAATTAAATATTTGTTATTATTGCCATTTGTCTAGTATATTCTTTTTTTAAAAAAAGATTTATTTTTCTTTATTTACGCATAGAGGAAGTGAGCTAGGGTATAGCCAGAGGTGTGGAAGTTAAGAAGATTCACCAGAGACAGAGTGGAGAGTAGAATAGACAGATCTACTGAAATACACTGGTAAGTGGAGCAGTGGGTGAGACAAGAAGTCTGCTGCGCCATCTGTGTGTTTGCTCACTGGCCAGGGATTGAACTCAGGCTGTAGTGGTAATAGCATGATAGATTTGAGACTTAGCCCATGTGCCACCAGGGAGGCCCCTGTCTACTATATTCCATTAAATATTTATTTGTATATTCAGTTAAGTAAATATTTGCTTACATTTTATAAATATGTTATTTATAATAATAGCATGTCATTCAAAGTGAGGTTTCAGTTATTCTCAATAAATAAATTTATTGCTATAAAAAATAAAATAGCATATACCAGAAACCAAATAAACAAACCCCACATATGTCAACTAGCTCACACTTTTTACCTGGCTTTCCATTTGTGATTTCTTACTCTTTTCTAGCCTTCTCAATTTTACAGAGGAAACTGAAGCATAGGATGATATAATTTGGCCATGGCTATGCAGTTTCTCAATGCAGAAAGCTAGAACTCAGGTCTCCTGGTTCTATCTCTGTTGCTGTTTATGAGAAAATTGTCTAACTGATTTATTTTTTTTTATTTTTTTTTTAAAGATTTATTTATGCATACAAGAGCTGGGGTACAAGCCAGAGTCGCGGGAGGTGAGAGGATTCACCAGAGACAGAGTGGGGAGCGGAACAGGCAGACGGACTGAAACACACTGCTGAGAGCAGCAGCGGCGAGGCAGGAGAGGTCTGCTACGCCATGTGGGTCTCCTCCCTGGCCTGCGGCAGGGATCGAACTTGTGCTGCAGTGGTTGCAGTTTGCTTCATAGTGCGTTGCTTAACCCGCTGCGCCACCAGGGAGGCCCTGTCTAACTGATTTAAATAAGAAAAAAGTGTTAGGGTTTTGCTTGACAGTTTCCTAGCTTAGCTGTTTGTTTTCAGAACATTGGCTAGAGATTTGTGTTTTTCTTTTTGTGTTATGGATAAGAAATTCTGCCTTAAAGTCTGTTGGAAATCCAGGCCTAGGGATGGTCATATTTTTTTTAGATGATAAGGAACTGTAGGATTTAGTCAAGTTATAAGCATAAAACTAGCTGAGTCAGAACTGGAAAGATGACCCCCTTGTTTCATCAAAGTGAGATTTCACACCCACTAAAAACTACTGCTATGTATGGACTTTAACTTAAAAAAAAAAAGCTATTTTCTTCAAGTCCAAGCGCTGAGCCAGCAGTATAGATATACAGACTGGTCTGCTATGGGGAATGTGTTGCTAAATAGTTGTGACAGAGCCGTGGTATGGTGCTTTGCTATAGAGCTGTTATGTTATTAGGTTTTACTCCCAGCTCCAACTGAAAAACAAGGATTTGGGCAGTTTTACTTCATATATATTTTATTTAGATGTTTAATTTAAAAGTTTAATAAACCTGAAATGACTTTCAAAGAACTATACCTGTACTGGCAAAAATTCACATAGTAAACATCAGAAAGAAGAAAGTAGAATGACTCTTGAAGACAGATTTATTTTTTTTAATTTATTTATTTATGCATACAAGAGCTGGGGTACAGGCCAGAGGCGTGGGTGGTGAGAGGATCCACCAGAGACAGAGTGGGGAGAAGAACAGGCAGACTGACTGAAACACACTGCTGAGGGGAGCAGTGGACGAGGCAGGAGAGGTCTGCTGCGCCGTATGGGTCCCCCCTCCCTGGCCGGCAGCAGGGATCAAACTCATGCTGTAGTGGCTGTGGTTTGATTCACTTAACCCACTGCGCCACCCGGGAGGCCCCCTTGAAGATAGATTTTAATAGTCTTTCCACAATTCTGGCTTATTCTCTTCCCTACCACCACCCCCCTATTTTTTTTTTTTTAAATTTCTACTTAAATATTTTCCTACCAGACCAAAAAGAGACATGGGAGAAGGAAATGATTCACAGAATTCCTTGAACAGATAATTGAGGTTTTTTTAGATTTAATTTAGTTACCCTATTTTTCTAAAAACCTGAAAATTCTATTAAACGAAACATTTATCAAGTGTCATGGAACTCAGAAATTTATGTATTATTTTTCCTCTTGAGAATTAAAAATTATTAGGATAAAGCCTTACCATTTTGAAATTGATATAAATACCTGGAATGAAAGAGTTGGAACAACAGTTTTTAGAATACATTCTAAATATTGACTAGTAAAGAATTTGTCCTATGCCAAGGGAATGTTCTAGGCTAGCAGTCAATAGGAGAAAAAGATTCTACACCTGAATCTTTTTTTTTTTTAAGATTTATTTATTTATACATACAAAGCTGGGGTACAGACCAGAGGCACGAGAGGTTAGAGGATTTGCAGAGACAGAGTGGGGAGCAGAACAGGCAGATCTACTGAAATACACTGGCTGAGGGGAGCAGCAGGTGAGGTATGTGCCATGTGGGAACCCTCCCTGGGGGGGGATGGAACTTGTGCTGCTGTGTCACAGATGCTCCATAGTGCGGTGCTCAACCCGCTGCACCACCAGGGAGGCCCTACACCTGAATCTTAACTCTGACTTTCAAATAAAATTAAGTAGAGAGGTAAAACGGTAGGTTAATAATAGATTGAGTTTATATCTTATAGATCTAACCATTCACTTTGGCATCATATTATATAATGGTATTTTTAGGAAAATGTGTTTATCCTTTTAATGGGGATATATGTTCCTTATAGTCAAGGAAATGCCTTATACATCTTTCAGAGCTTAATAAATAATGATGTTGTATTTAGTAAGTATTTTGTTTGACATCACTTTATTGACTTTTGGTGGCAGTAATTATTGTGTATCAGAAACTTTATTAATTTCATTTAACCCTTCCAGGAATATTTCAACTTAATTCATTCCCATTTTATAGAAGAGGAAATTGAGGTTTCAGAACGTGAAGAACTTGTATAAGGTCATATACTTTGTAAATACCAGAACTAATAGCTGCAACCTAGACCTGTTTCACTTAGTATAGCTTTTGCTTTTATTCTCCATATCATGTTCCATTAAGAACTTTGGAGTTATTGATAGAAGTCTTTTTTTTTTTAAAAGATTTATTTATTTATACATACAAGAGCTGGGGTACAGGCCAGAGTCCAGGGAGGTGAGAGGATTCACCAGAGACAGAGCCGGGAGCAGAACAGGCAGACTGACTGAAACACACTGCTGAGGGGAACAGCAGGCACAGCAGGAGAGGTCTGCTATGCCATGTGGGTCCCTTCCCTGGCCTGCGGCGGGGACCGAACTCCTGCTTCAGTGACTGCAGTTTGCCCCACAGTGTGTTGCTCAACCCACTGCGCCACCAGGGAGGCCCTTGACAGAAGTCTTGACAAACGATTCTCAGCCTTCTATTTGGCAAATATAAAGCTTCTTTATTCTATTGTTCCAGAAGGACCCTTCATGTTTAAATAGGGATGTTGGACTTTTCTTCTGAGAGCCTAGCTTAATAAGGAGCAGTATATACCATAGTGATTAAGAGGATGAATTCTAGAACCACAGAGACCTGGGTTTGGATACTGGCAGTTACCTTGCTGACCTTCAGCAGATTACTTAATCTTTCTGAGCCTCATCTGCCTTATCTCTAAACCCAGGAATGTATGGGATGCCACTCAGAATAAGAAGGAATAAACTGTTGATACAACAACTTGGATGGATCTCAAAGCTATTGTGCTGAAGGAATAATTCCAATTATATGGCATTTTGGAAAAGGTAAAACTATGGAGACAAGAAACAAATTATGATTGCCAGGAGTTAGGTGGGAGAGGGTCCGATCATAAAGAGGAGCAATGGAGGGAATTTTGAGACCATGGACTATTCTATCTCCTCATTGGGGTTTGGTGGTCACATAACTCTGTTCAAATATTAAAACTTGTAGAACAGTATGTGTAAATGTCAGTTTACTGTAAAATGTTCAAAACAAATATAAAAAGTGGAAATAGTAAAACCTTTCTTATAAGATCATTGTGAAAATAAAAATAAAGTAAATAAAGTGTTTATCAGATTACCTGGTATATAGTACACAGTGACTAAATGGTTGTTTTTATTATTGTTGTTTTTATCATTGAGTATGATATTAAATACAGTGACATTCATTGAAAGGAAGATGGAATAAACTTTCACACCATCTGCATGGGTACAGTCAGTAAACAGTGAGAAAAATGAGTAACCGTGAGTCAGAGTATTTGTTTTCACATGACTTGGCAAGGGACTTGAGATCTTCTGGGAGGTAGGGGAAGATTAGGCCTAGTATTTCTGGAGTATCTTGCAGCTGGCTTCTTTTCTGGCTACATGTACAGTTTCCTTGATTTTATTCTTCAGCTAAATAGTTTTTATCTCAGAAGCCATAGGTCCTTTTACTAGCTTCAGATTAGATCTGAAATTTTGATTGAGTGGTCTGATCAAAAGAGGAGCTATATGTGGTCATCCTATTTGGAAGATGGTAGCTGGTCTGTATAACAGCTGTGGCTTCCAGAGGCATTTCTTCCTGCCAGCCAGTCTTTGGATTAGACAGTGACAGCAGCAGGACAAGCATTCAGGAGCTAAAAAAAAAAAGTTAAGGTCAAAGTGGCATTGTAGTTGTACTAGCAGTGAAAAAGAGGCTCTGAGTGAAACTTTGACCTTTTCATCATGCAGGTTGATTGTCTTATACAAGAACTCAGAATCTGAATCAAAACAAGTTAAATTGGTAGTAAAAAGGATTCTGACCTTAAAATACTTGCTTGTAAAAGTTACTAGTTTTACTAGCACTTTCTGTGAATTATACTCATTTCAGCAAAAAAAAAAAAAAAAAAAAAAAAACCTGTATTTNTACTAGCACTTTCTGTGAATTATACTCATTTCAGCAAAAAAAAAAAAAAAAAAAAAAACACCTGTATTTCAGGAAGCAGGAAAATGAAAAAGGAATATTTGGGTTCTTGGTATAAGGCTTTGGTTTAGCAATGACTTATTTTTTCTTAACTTCTTTTTTGCAGTGACACTAAATTTCAAGGAGAGTTCTACCATTCGATTTGTTTCTTTGGTAGCCTGTTTCAGTGTATATATGTAACTAAGTGATTGCTATGATGAGCACTCTTTTCTAGGTTAAGAGGAGAAAATCTCAAAGTAACTGGCAAGTTTTGATTTTAATTTTAGTTTTTTATTTCTTAGTAGTTATGCTAAATAGATGGTTAAGACAATGATTTAAAATGAGGATCTGTACCTTGGTTTCAAAACTGAATAAGCTGAAAATGTTGAATTGTATAGTTTAAAAGGGTGAATTGTATGGCATGTGAATGATATCTCAATAAATATGTTAACAAAAAAATGATATGCCAGGGAAAAATTGTCATACCAATCTGTGATCTTTTAATGGAAAGAGTGGACTAAGAACTTTTCAAAATGGGACTTTTGGTACTTAGGGTCTTGAGATCATTCCAAAATGATGGGTTATGGAGTATGAAATCACTTTTTTAAAGAATTGTTAAATTTCATCTACTAAACAAATAACCATTCAGGTAGTCATAACAGGGACATTTATACTTTTGCAAGGAAAGAGGCTAAGGAGCATTTTGTCTAAAAGAATGGGCGATTTTGGGCCTCCCTGGTGGCACAGTAGGTTAAGCAACTTGCTATGAAGCAAACGCAGCACGAGTTTGATCCCTGCTGCCTGCCAGGGAGGGGACCCACATGGCACAGCAGACCTCTCCTGCCTCGCCCCACTGCTGCCCTCAGCAGTGTGCTTCAGTCAGTCTGCCTGTTCTGCTCCCACTGTAGGTGGTGAATCCTCTCACCTCCCGCAACTCTGGCCTATACCACAGCTCTTGTATGCATAAATAAGTAAATCTTTAAAAAAATAAAAATATTAAAGAATGGGCAACTTTGCTTCCCAGAGGAAATCTGCCAATATATTGAGGTAATTTTGGTTGTCAGCATTGGGAAGGATATGTGCTACTTGAAAGAGGGTAGATGTCAGGAGGGATGTTGCTAAATATACTACAATTTACAGAATAGTCTTTCATTAAAGAACTATCTTGCTCAAACTAATATTAGTGCTAATGTTGAGAAATATTGGTGTTTCACACATACATTTTAAGAGTTTAAGGTTTTAGCTATTTTGACCTTTAATCTATTTTTTAATGAAACTTTTTAAATTTTCTTATATTGTTCATTTTTGTACAGTATTGATTTCTCCTCTTGAATGTAGTCCCCATAAATCTTCCATCACCACATCACTGGTGAGCTGTCACCATGATCCCTTGTGCTCCTCCCTCCACTGTTTTGACCCTTTTCCCTCACCTTCCCCTGCTATATGCCTTAGATCTATGATCAGCCTGCAAGTTTTGTCTTTTTTTTTTTGACACTATGTTTGGTTTCCCTATATTCCTCCTTTAAGTGATACCATTCAATATTTTCTTTCTGACTTATTTCACTGAGCGTAATCCCATCCAGCTCCATCCATGTTGCTGCAAATGGCATGTTTATCTTTTTTGTTTGCCGAATAGTATTCCATTGTGTATATGTACCACATCTTCTTGATCCAGTCATCTGTTCTGGTACATTTAGGTTGTTTCCATATCTTAGCTACTGTAAATAGGGCTGCAATAAACATAGGAGTGCAGATTTCCTTTCGAATATTCTTGCGTCCTTTGGGTAGATTCCAGAAGTAGAACTGCTTGTCATATGATAGATTCATTTTTAGTAATTTGAGTGTCCTCCACACAGCTTTCCATAGTGGTTGGACCAGTTTGTATTCCCACCAGCAATGTTAAAGAGTTCCTTTCTCTCCACATCTTTGCCAGCATTTGTTTTTGCAAGTTTTTTTGGTAGGTGCCATTCTCACCAGAGTGAGGTGGTGTCTCATTGTGGTTTTGATTTACATTTATGTGATTATGAGTGGTGTTGAGCATTTTTTCATATGCCTGCTGCCATTTGCATTTCCTCTTTGGAGAAGTGTCTTTTTAACTCTTCTGTACGTTTTTTGACTGGGTTGTTTGCTTTGTTTTTGTGACTTGTGTTAAGCACTTTATAGATCTTTGATCTTTTTTTTTTAAGATTTATTTTATTTATTTATACATACAAGAACTCGGGTCTAGGCCAGAGGTGCAGGGAGTGAGAAGATTCACCAGAAACAGAGTAGAGAGTAGAACAGGTGGATCTACTGATATACACTGCTGAGGGGAGCAGTGGGTGAGACAGGAGATGTCTGCTGTGCCATGTGGGTTAGCTCTTTAGCCAGGAATGGAACTTGTGGCACAGTGGCTGGTGATAGCTTTAACCTCTGCATCACCAAGGAGGCCCTCTTTGATCTATTTTGAATTAATGTTTGTATGCGGTGTAATTTTGCACAGGGATAGTTAATTGTCCTAGCATCATTTGTTAAAGACTGTTTTCCATCCATTGAATGGTATTAGCACCCTTGTCAAAAATAAATATAAATGCCCCTGGTGTAAAATGACTGGTATCTACACATATTTCTCCTAAAATAAGCCTCATATTGATCCCTAATGTCTTACCCAATCTCCATGACTCTATATTGCTGCTATACCTGAGAACAGGTTAAGGATTTGGGTGTTTCTGAGTTTCTTCCTGTCTTTTTTTTTTTTAAAGATTTATTTATTTATGCATACAAGAACTGGGGTACAGGCCAGACTCACGGGAGGTGAGAGGATTCACCACAGAGACAGAGCGGGGAACAGAACAGGCAGATCAACCGAAACACACTGCCAAGGGAGCAGAGGACACGGCAGGAGAGGTCTGCTGCACTATGTGGGTCCCCTCCCTGGCCTGCAGCAGGGATCAAACTTGTGTTGCAGTGGCTGCGGTTTGCTGGTTTGCTTCTCGTGCGTTGCTTAATTCACTGCACCACCAAGGAGGGCCCCCCGGTTTTTTTTTTTTTTTTACACTTTAAAAGGACTGGTTTTGGGCCCTCCCTGGTGGCAGAAGGGGTTAGGCACCGCACCATGAAGCATCTGCAGCCACTGCAGCATGAGTTCAATCCCGGCCAGGGAGGGGACTCACATGGCACAGCAGACCTCTCCTGCCTTGCCTGCAAGCTTCCCTCAGCAGTGTATTTCAGTTAATCTGCCTGTTCTGTTACCACTCTGTCTCTAGTGAATCCTGTCATGTCCCCCACTCTTCTGCCCTGTACCCCAGTTCTTTTATGCATACATTTAAAAAATAATAAAAGGACCGGTTTATTAGGAAAAAGAGAAACACCTGTTTATTAGGAAAAAGAGAAACACAGCCGGCAGGAGAGCTTGCATCTTCCTGTCTTATATTCAGGCAGTTCATGCCTGATAGCCTTAGCATTGATTTCCCCTAGCTAAGGTATGGCTTAAAATTGTGAAGACCCCCTAATGATCATTTAGTACAATCTCAACCAAGTATACTGAATTGTAATATTAGTATTGTTTATATTTACTGTATAAGGCAAGTACTCTCTCAGAACCTGGCTTTTCCAGAAAACTTATAAGCTACTTTTATCTGATTGTTTAAAATCTATTATTTTATTTAATCCTCATACAAGTTGATGAGGTGGGGTATTTTATCTCCATTTATACATGTGGAAACTGAGGTTTAGAGAAGTTTGTTTACCATACTCATGTCAGACTACAATTTAAATCTAGCTCTTTATGACTCCAAAGCTCATGTGTTTAGAGAACATATAATGAGGTCTCCATCTTCATATATAAATTTGATGTCTTCTCATAAGAATACAAAAATTTAGGTGGAAAAAAATGGTACAGGAGAATGAGATTTAAGTTAATGCTAATATATACTTAGGGAGAAATTTATGATTTATTTATGATTTATTGACCTTCTGTAGTCTATAATCTAATGCAGAAAAGCTCAGAAAAAAATATGTAGACTGTTCTATGAACACTTTGGCTTCTTATTTGCTGTATAGAAAAAAGAGGTCTTTACAGTCCTGTAGGCCTCATCCTATAGAATTTTGAAAACAAAATTATAACCTGTCAATATCTTGAATACCACATGCAATTCAGGTTACAGCATCAAGGATACACACACACACACACACACATTTTTAAAAGCTTGAAATATTCAAAGAAGGGTAAAGTAAAATAAAAAGTAAAATCCCATTCTTGGAATATTATAAGAATTTAGGAACATAGTTTTCAAATTGGAATAAGGTATATGAAAAGGTTCTTCCTTGTCTGGTTGTAAATAAATTTATAAAATTTTATATAAGAGATTGGCTCAAGAAGGATTGAATTAGATTTTTTTTTTAAAGAACTAGGGTGCAGGTCAGAGGTATGGGGTGGTGAGAGGATTCACCAGAGAGTGGGGAACAGAACAGGCCAATCTACTGAAATACACTGCTGAGGGGAGCAGCAGGAGAGACAGGAGAGGTCTGCTGCACCGTGTGGGTCACCTCCCTGGCCGGGTATCGAACTTGTATTGCAGTGGCTGCAAATAACTTCATAGTGCTGCACTTTAATGCCTTGAGCTACAAGGGAGACCCAAATTAGACATTCTCATCTGGGGGTCTAGGAAATGACTTCAGGAAATTCATTGATCCCCTGAAATTCTCTGGGAAGAAGATCCATATTTCATCAGAACTTCTGATGTTCTAAGATGATATTCTGGGAGGAACCTTTATGTTCTAAGTCCATGAACTTGGGAAAAGAACTTTATCTTTCTCTGCTTCATTTTGTTTTACCTATAAAATGATGGCACTATCCTGTGATCCCTAGTTTCCTTCCAGTTTAAGTGTTAAGACCTCCCTTTCTTTTGAATTCACATTCTAGGTTTTACATACCTGAGGAAGTGTTAGTTTTAAATTTGGTCCTCTCAGTAAAATAAAGTTAAGAAGTACCACTCTACTTCTAATTTCTCTAGTTATTTGACTTCAATAACTTAGCTATTGAAGTCAGACTCCTTTGAACTATGTTTCTCTCTTAAAGAGTAATTTTTAGTAAGTGTTTATTGAATGTATGCCAGCTATTGGGTTGCTGTGTGGAATACAAAGATAATTATGCTTAATGAATATAGTGTAGTTCTGGACAATAAAGGCTGAAAGGAGCATCCATTCCTGTCAAAAGGATGGAAATTGGATAGCACAGGGTTTAGAGAAGAGCAAAGAATCTAGTGGGAGAGAGGGGTGTTAGGTAGATGGGATATATGTTGTGGAGGGCCTTAACTGCCAACTGAAAAAGGCCACAAGATATAATGAAAAGTGACCTGACTGGAAATCTGAAGACTTGTGATATAGGATGGGCTTTGTCATAATTAGTTGTATAATCTTGGGTAAATGACTGAACTTCTTTTGACTTCTGTTCCATTATACGCACAGGGGTAGGAAATTGACCAGATGAATACTTCTTTCCTTACGACTCAAATTTTAATTTTATCAGAAGTGGGATATCATTGAAGTTTTCTGAGCATGGGGAAACAAGCAGAATTACTTCTGTTTCACTGCTTGGATGCTCTTATTTATTAATGTTGCTTCTTTAATTGAGGGACTGTCACTTGGTGTGGTCAAGGAATTAATAATTATACTCAGTATCAGACTATATTATCAAGAACATGAGCACCACCAGGTATCTATTTTTGAGTCATATCTGAAGCTGATCTCTTTCCTCATGTTATCAGTCTCTGAACTGAGAACTGGACCATGTATCTAGAGTGTGGGTAGCAGGTAAGTGCTGACATTTTAATGGCCACATCATATTTCAGGGATCTATGAGAAGGCCTATAATGACCATGGAAAGCTAGCCAGGAATCTTCTTGCCATGGACAAATGGGAGGAGTTACTAAGTTTAGCTGACATTAAGCTGTAAATTATTTGAAAGGTGGAAAAGGATTCTATTCAGGGGCTATCTAGAATTTCCATTTACTAATCAGGCCTATGTGCCATAGGGGCTTTCATCCCTGGAAAAGTATTGGTTTCTATCTTTCTCTGTCCCCACACTTTGCCCCTGTTATATTGGGAAGATGATTTGCAACTCTTATTGGAAACTGACACTTTAGTGCTCCCTACTATTCTTAGGTGCCAAGGTCTTCTGGGTGACAGAATTGGAGGTTGGAACTGCAGGTTAAAAAACAACATACAAACTTAGTTGGAGTTTTGTTTTATCCAGAATATTATAGAGATGTATGAAGTACAATAAATTCCTGATTTTTGAGAGGAATATTTCTAGTGATATTCACAAATTGTGAAACTTAGCAAATGAAAATAAAAAAAACCTATAAGAATTTGTATAAATCAATAAGAAAAGGTTATATTTTACAACAGAAAAATGGATAAAAGACTTGGACACCTCACAAAAAGAAGATACCTGAATCGTTAAGAAACAGAGAAGGTACTCAAATTCACTAATCAATAAAGAAATTTAAAGCCACAATAGAATACTACTACACCTAGAGGAGAATGGCTAAAATGAACTGATAATGCCTATATCCTGTCAACCAGCAATTGCATATCCAGATATATGCCTGACAGGCATTCATAATATATACCTTTACCAAAAGATAAAGCATATTTATAACAACACTTTGTGGAAGGCAAAAAATGGGGAAAACAACCCAAATGTTTAGCAAAAATAAAATGTATTCAGTGAATGTGATATATTCTCACAATGACATTCTATATACCAAGATAAATTAGTGAACTATAACATATTGCAACAAAGATGAATTTTTCTAATGTAGTATTGAGAAAAAGAAACCAACTTAAAGGAATCCATAGTACATGATGCCGTGTATATATTTAAATACTTTGTATTGATTATGCAAAGTAAATCAGCAGTATTAGAAGTGAAGATAATGGTTAGCTTTGGAGGGATTGTTAACGGAAGAAGTCATGATAGGGAATTCTGGGTTCCGGTAATGTTCTGTATCTTCATCTAAGTGCCATTTGTATGGATGGTTTAAGTTTGTGATAATCATTGATCTATATATTTAATGATGTTATGTATTTCAACTTAAAGCTTTCCTAAAAAAGAGGAGGTCTGAAATCTGTAGATGCTGATGTCATTCATTAGCTAAATAATTTACTGCTACAAATTAGTCTAAAAGTAGACTTTTTTTTGAAGATGTATTTATTTATGCATACAAGAGCTGGGATAGAGGCCAGAGGTGCAGTGGGTGAGAGGATTCACAGAGACAGAGTGGGGAACAGAACAGGCAGATCTACTGAAATAAACTGCTGAAGGAAGGGAGCAGCAGGCAAGACAGGAGAGGTCTGTTGCGCCATATGGGTCAGCTCCCTGGTTGGGGATCAAATTTGTGCTGCAGGGCCTGTGGAATGCTTCATAGTACTGCAACTTAACCCTTTGGGCCACCAGGGAGTACCCAGATTCAAACTTTTGTGTCAGAAAAGTTTTTAACTTGAATCTTCAAGGTATCTCTTAAATTGTTGTCATAGTAAATGCTAAATCTGTGTATGCAAGGTATATATTATTTTGGTCATCACTACTAATAAAATAATCTTTAGGGATGTAAGATCATTAAAATGAAATGTCAAGAGGAGGTCTACAATTTCTCTGTTATATTTGCTTTTAATGCCTTTGTTTTTGGAGTCAGGTCCAAAAAAATCACTCCAAGACCATTTTCAAGGAACTTAACCATCTATATATCTTCTTCTAGGAGTTTTATGTTTTCAGATCTTACATTCAAGTCTTTAATCCATTTTGAGTTAATTTGTGTGCATGATGTAAGATAGTGGTCTAGGTTCATTCTCTGCAGTTTTTCCAACACCATTTAATGAAAAGACTGTTCTTATTCCATTGCATATTCTTGACTTGACTCTATTGTCATAACTTAATTGACCAAATATGCATGAATTAATGTTTAATTTCCCCTAATAATGCTGATTATTTCCCCACCACAGCCAGGCTCTAGCAGTTGTAAACGTGAAACTCGTTCTTCAGGCAACTCAGTTTGTGACTTTTCTTAACTTTGCCTCATTATCCTCATTCATAAATAAGATTTTGCTACTCATCTTCTGTGGTTGATGAGCAGCTCTTGTGCTCTACAACTGTTCAGATTAGGTTACTTTTTTTTTTCTTTTGCGAATTTTTGGTTTCCCTAGCTCTGATTTTTATGTCTCCTGTTGTGGGTCTGGAACTTGATTCACTAAAAGCTGTAGAATGAAAAGTGAGATATGTTTTGTTCTCTTGAGTTTTCTCCTTGTTCTAGATCTATTGTTATAAAACTAGTGAGAAGCCAATTTAGTGATTCTGAGTTAGTCCTAGAAATTACCTTCAATTCTAGTTTAATTTATTCCATGTCTCAGAAGTATTTCGCTTTATGATTCTTGGTTTACATTTGTATAACGTTAAGAAAATATGACCACCTGTGTTTTAAATATAAGCCTTGTCTTTTCCATTGGGCTTAATAAAAAGCTGTGTTGAATATTGTTGAACTGAAAAGAGGCCATGTGGGTAGTTATGGGATTTAGATGGATTTGTAGTTGGTAGAAGTAGTTAATTGGAAAAGTAGTAGGGTACACATGTTTCTCATTCAAGTCTAGTCTGTTCTTATTGTTTGATGTCAGGGTGAAAAATGTCGGTATCTCAAAAAGCCAGAAACCTCTTGACAGTCGAAAAGGTGCCTCATGTTCATTGACCAAGAGGTGGCTACATTTTCAAACCATCTTCTTGAGATGCAATTGAAATAATCCGCCCTGCTTATTCTTTTTAGCCCCTGGCTTTGTTTTTTAAGATTTTTGTGATTAAATGTGATGTTATATTGGTATTGAATATTTAAGAGTCTGTTATGCCTATGTTAGATTGAGAATTCTACTCATCTGTGTTGGATTTCTTGTCTCTGTTAGGTCATTTTAATAACTGTCATCCCCTTAAATGGAAGCATTCACTCCTGTTGAGTTTAAGCACTGGGAGTTTTCCTGGTACTGTTGAGGAATTCTTGCAGCAGCATTGGCCTAGCAGAGACATGGGTTTTGCAGGTAACTATGGGGACTTGTTCAGTTTGTGACCTCTGCATCAAGACTGTTCTCTATCAGTCCCAAGCCACAAGAATTTGAGCAGAGGCTGAGAAGGGGCCGGTTTTCTCTTTATTAGAGGTGACATGAGCAGTGGGGCAGCAGCAAAGAGGCCATGTTGCTCTTGCTAAATATACAGCCCTGACAGTTGGATAATAGGTTCCAGGAAGTTCAGTGGAAAATTAAAACAAAGCAAAATTTATAGCTGATTGAACTTGAAAAGCTGTTTTGGTGTTGAATGGCAAATATGTAGACTTCAGCATTCCTGGAGCCTAATGCATCCTGCTGGATGGCCCTGTTCTTGTGTACATGATGGCATGGGGACTCAGCAGTGTGCAGAGTCCTCTCCTATAAAAAGTGCTTTGAGGAAAGACAGTTTGCTACCACCTACAGAAGTCCCCTTACTCACAGAGTTATGTAACACAGATTCCTTAAGTCTGGCGAGCATCTTTCCTCTGATGGATTGAGGACTTATTTGTTAGAAGGATAAGAATGTCTGGCAAAAGACAGAGGCACTCTCCTAAGTATTATAAATACTCTTAGCTACTCTGTATTGGTGCTGAAACTCTAAGCAGATTGCTGTGGTGCATGCACATGATCTTATCATGGTAACACTTCTTAATAATACCCTTTGTGGTCCTGAGACCGCTGGTTTGAGCCTTAAGTTGGGCTGACTCGACTATGAAGAGAGAGGGTTTTATGTGTTGGATAGTTAATTTTCTTTTTTTTTTTTTAAGATTTATTTATTTATGCATACAAGCACTGGGGTACAGGCCAGAGGTGTAGGGGGTGAGAGGATTCACCACAGAGAGCAGGGAGCAGAACAGGCAGATCAACTGAAGTACACTGCTGAGGGGAGCAGCGGGCACAGCAGGAGAGGTCTGCTGCGCTATGTGGGTCCCCCCTGGCCGGCCACAGGGATCGAACTTGTGCTGCAGTGACTGTGGTTTGCTTCATAGTGCGTTGCTTAACCCACTGCGCCACCAGGGAGGCCCTGGGTAGTTAATTTTCTTAGAATCAGAAGAGAGGTTGCAAGGAATGGAAAGGTGAAGAAGTAGTGTAGGAAATGTAAGTGGAGACAGAGAATTGAGTTTTTTGCAGCCATCATGAAAAGTTGCTGCTTGCATCACTATTTTTTTTTTTGTGCAGAATGATTTTATACTCCTGTTCCTACATATTTGTCTTGTAGAGAATGAAGCTTGGATGTCTGATGAGCTTTGGTTTGGTAAGAGTGACAAAAAGTCCCTGTCATGCCACTCCCTCGTTCATTTGGGAACTTCTTGCTAACAGTTTGGCCATGGGACAAACATGAATTGTGGATATGGGCCTAATTTTCTTCTCTTCCCACTCAAGTGTACTACCTTTGTTGACTGTAGAATGAAGCATCCCTGTGTTCTGTGAATTTCCCCAAAGTTGAACTGTAGTGGAACTGAGAGTTTATAGATTCCAGACTTAACAGTTTCTTGAGCTCTTCTTTTAATCAATGGCAAGCTTAAGTGGGCACCATTTTTATACATTCCTTTTATAATATGGTAGAATGTTTATAAACTTATAAAATGTTAAATGTCTCTTTGCCTCCACCCTGCTGTGGTGTTGAGACATAATGTACTTAATGGGTCCTTTCCCTTCTGCTTAGCTTTTTGCTTATGTCAATTAGCAAGCATTTATAAGCATCAGCTAATCTGGCACCAGGCCGGTGGTTCCCTTATAGCTTAATGCTATTGAAGTTTAGCTTTTAGATCAGTCACTTGTTGATAGGGGCCTAGTTGTTTTAGTGGGCAGTCTCATCCATTGCAAGGGAATCATGATGGCAATCCACTATGTGTAGGTAATATATCATTGTCCTTAGTTGGAGTAAATCCATTCTTCTAGTTTTCCCAAGCTATGAAAGAGTGATGTCACAAATAGCTGTTTCAGTTTGGTTTCTTCAGCAGAAACAACTCTGCTCAAAACCCTGCTCCTGATGTTTTCCTCAGGGAAGAGTCCCTGAGGAAGAAGAAACAGGTTTCCACTGAATTGAGTTTAATTGTGGTTTATTACTTTGTCTGTATCTCACACTGGTGCCATTAGTTTGTTTTCTAAGTCAGTTAAAGCAAAGAGGTATCTTGTTTTGTGGAGCTCTAAGATGAGACCAGGTACATGTTGGTGGCCCCCTAATGGTGAAAGTAGGGTCAAAGTGCAAGGAAATGCTGGTTCCTATGATGTCTTGTGTATATAATTTTTCCTAATGAGTACTCACTTTGGCAGGACCAAAAAGGTAGTTCTGAGTATTGTTCCAGAGACCCAATGTAATGTGGCATACTGTGGGTGCTAGTGAAGAAGAATGCTGGGCAAAGAAAGGTTTTGTGATTTGAAAGCTGTCCTGGTGTTGTGGAGGCCATGTTATTTTCCTTATTTCAGAGAGGTGACACTATAGCAAGAAGCTTCATGTTCTTCTGAATACACACAAGTCCAAACTGAAGTTAGTAGTCTTCTTTTCCTGAAATAAGAAAGTGATTTATGAGGTGTGGGCCCTTAAGTGAAAGAAAACAAAACCGACTGCTGTGTGGGCCTGTAAAATTCTTGTGCCATCTAGGTGGTGTGAGTTACAGGAGGGGAAGATGGAGAGAGCTAGCTGGCCCTCCCTTGCTGGGGCTCAGCTGCCCCGAATACTTGTGATATTGTGGGTTATTTATGAGCTCATCTGGGCTGGGATTCACTGCCCCACACCCTGGTAGGTGAAGATTTGCAGGCAGAATGTAGAAGCCCTCATTAATCTTCCTGATCTTGTTGAGGATTTCTTGCCGGCCAGAGCTCCTGTTAGAGAACAGACTGGCCTTTCCTACTGAACTGCAATAGCTCAGATTAATATTAATCCCTTTAATGCTGTAGTTCATGATATAGTCATTAGGTGACTTGAAACTAATCCTGTCCACCTAACTGGTGTGATTTATTAAATACACATGGGATCCAGTCTGAATACAGCCAGGCAGAATCAGCAGCAAATAAATACTTCTGTGTATTTGTATTAATGCTGGTTGATTGGGATACAGTTATAAGCTAGACTAGGGAGAAACAAGGCCAAAAGGAAACTGAGCTCTCTAAGCAATTGTGTTTGCCCATCCTTATCCTTCAATGTAAGTGGTAGAAACTATGAAAACTCTAAAGACATAGACCCAAAATAAGGAGGGAAAAATACCTTAAACATATCAATTATTTGAATGACTTTCCTCCTATACTTTTTTCCCTTGAAGTTTTAAAAGAAACTATTCAAATACAACTTTCTTTATGACAACTTGCTTAGATTCCTTGAGTTTTTAATCTAGGCAGGGCTCTGGGCACACTGGTCTATCTCCTCACTTGGCTTTAGGGCTTACATTTTTCCTTTTGAAAGGGGCAAGGAAATAGAGCAGCTACACCAGTCAGGTAACAGTTCTTTCCTTTGATATCCTAGCCCAAGCTAGCAGAAGCGTAATTTCTTTTGTAAATAATTGAGGTTTATCATTTTCCTTTCTCAAACCTCCTTTTCTTCCCCTGCTTTGCTCTTTTAGCAGAGATGGCATTAATATGAAAAACATCTACCTAGCTGGCTTCGTTTAATCAGGCAAGTCTGACATTTGTGAAACCTCTCATTAACATTTTCCCCAAAGAGCACAAAATGGCCTCTCCTCTGTCTCCCCTCCCACTACAGCTACCTCAAAGTTTAGGCTGCTTTCCATCACTATTGGCAGTCTGTTCTCAGAGATGTTACTTCTCTAAACTCTCATTCTTGGCTAACAGCCGCTGGTCACATATGGGAAGACCTTCTGTTCAGGTGCTGCCCTATTCCTTGTAAACATTTTTTTACAAATTTTTTTCCTGGAAATGACAAGAAATCTTTGATAGGAAAATTGAGGTGTAGATTTCTTTAGTACTTCCCTGTGAACATTTTCAACTAATTCAAAATCATTGATTGGCCTCTGGTACTCTACTGTGGCCCTCTACTGGGCACTTGTGCCTCTCTGCCTTAGGAGTTTAAAAGTATAATTAGTTATTCCTTAAATCAGAATATACTAAAACAACAGCACTCTTAGAGACAACTAGAAAGAAGATACCAAGAAGATTAATTCTGATAGCAAGAAATAAAGGTTAATTATCTTTACTGAAATCAAGAAAGTAAGATAGCCAGATCTGGACTACTGGGAAAATCTTGGTTTTGTTACTGCCATGAAAACAGAGACTTTACATACTTTGTGTGTGTACTCTGAATCAATGAATAAGAACTAACCCTAATTTGAAAGGATATATGTACTTCATCATTCATAGCAGTGTTATTCACAATGGCTAAGACATGGAAACAATCCTACTCATCAACAGATAAATGGATGAAGAAGACATGGTATATAAACTCAATGGGATACTACTTGGTCATTTAAAAAGATGAAATCTTGGTTTTTTGTGATAACACAAAATAGTAGAAAGTGAAAACCAGGCCTCCCTGGTGGCGCAAGGGGTTAAGCACCACAGTGGGAAGCATCCACAGCCACTGCAGCACGAGTTTGATCACTGGCCAGGGAGGGGAACCCACATGATGCAACAGACCTCTTCTCTCTCACCCGCTGCTCCCCACAGCAGTGTACTTCAGTCAGTCTACCTATTCTGTTCCCCATTCTGTCTCTGGTGAATCCTCTCACCCGCCACACCTCTGGCCTGTACCCCAGTTCTTGTATGCATAAACAAATAAATCCTAAAAAAGTGAAAAATCAATTATTGAATGGTTTCACTCATGTGGAACATAAATAAACAAAGCAAGCCAATTAACAAAGCACAAAAAATAATTCTTAGACTGAGAAAACTGGTGACTACCATGGGGAAGGGGGGGTGGGCAGAATGGGTATAATGGATCACTTTGATAGAATGAATGACACTAGAACTTTCGTGGTGGATACAGTGAGGCATATATACATACCAAGGTGTGAAATTGTATTCCCAAAGCCTGTATCATAGACAAAAAGTAAATCAGGGGGCCTCCCTGGTGGCGCAAGGGGTTAAGCATTCGCAGCCATTGCAGCACAAATTCAATCCCCACCCAGGGAAGGGACCCACATGGTGCGACAGACCTCTTTGCCTCAGATTCCAAACCAGAATTCTGGTTTGGAAATAATTTTCCTTCAGAATATGATGACTTTGCTTTCTTGTCTTCTGATTACCACTGTTGATCTTGAGTAGTATGATGCCGTTTTAATTCTCCGTCCTTTCTATTTGAACTATAAAATTTTATAGTGGCTTTGTTCCCACTGTTCTGAAACTCATGATGTGATCTATTTTTGTTTCATTGTACTAGGTTCTTAGTGGGAGTTCCTTTGATCATATCATTTGCTTTTGGGAGATGATCTTTTACTAGTTCTTCAACAATTTCCCTTTATACTTTATTTCTGTTCTCTAAACTATTACTCTTATCTTTTTACCCTTCTGGTGCCTCCAGTTCAGAACTTGTTTCTCATTGGTGCTTTGGGGCCTCCCTGGTGGTGCAGAGGGTTAAATCTCAGCACTGTGAAGCTGTCAGCAGCTACCATAGCACTTGTTTGATCCCTGGCCAGGGAGCTGACTGACATAGCACAGCAGACCTCTCCTGTCTCACCCTCTGCTCCCCTCAGCAGTGTATTTCAGTCAGTCTGCCTGTTCTGCTCCCTACTGTGTCTTTGGTGAATCCTCATTGATGCTTCCCTCTAAAGCCTTTGGTTTTCAGCCTTTTTAACAGTGCTTCTATTTCTTTTGCTAAGAATATGTTGATGAATCTCATTGACTTCCTACTCTTCCCTCAAGGTCATTTTATTCTACTTATTATATGTTTCAGTTTTTATATGTAACTCTTGAATATTCTTAGCATTTTAGACTTCTCCTTCCTAATACTTGTCATGATTGTAGTTAATTGTGTGAGCACTTGCCTAATGTGTTTTTCGTCTGCTACAAATAAAACTCCAGGAGAGCGAGAATTGTATTGCTTTGCTCACCACTCAACTTCTATTATTTAGCCCAGTAACTACCACAGAGTTGGTGCAGAGCGTGACTCAATAGTCATTGAGTAAATTAATTAGGGTCTCCCATTAATAGAAGTTATTTTAAGTGGAATGAAATAGAAATTTAACTTTTACCCCTTAATCATTAACCATGTTACTAACCATTTATTGAATATTCTTTTATTATATATCATGTATTCTTATTGTCCTACCTATTCTTTTACTAGTAGTATATTTGTTTATTTGTCATAATTTATTAATTTTTTTAAGAAAATTTATTTATGCATACAAGAGCTGGAGTGCAGGCCAGAGGTGCCAGGGGGTGAGAGCATTTACTAGAGACTGAGTGGGGAGCAGAACAGGTAAACTGACTGAAGTAACTGCTGAGGGGAGTAGTGGGCGAGACAGGAGAGGTCTGCTGCGCCATGTGGGTCACCTCCCTGATGGGGGATCAAACTTGTGCTGCAGTGGCTGCAGATAGTTTCATAGTACTATAACTCAACCATTTGCACCACCATGGTGGCCCAGCTTGCTAATCATTTTTAAATGTTACTGCAAACTTTCTGTCATTAGTTATTTTTAAAAATATTTTAGCTATTTTTGTCTGGTTATATTTTTCATAAATACTCAGGTTCTTTTTAAAATTCCTGTTGGGATTTTGATTCAGAAACATAAGTTAATATGGGGAGAATTGACATCTTTAAAATATATCTGACCTCCCTATGAAGGAACATGTCATGGCTTCTTTACTTACTCTTAGTTAAGTTTGTAGATTCTTCTTTCTCCCATTTATGTGCTATAAATTTCTTGAGTTTTTTCCTTGGTGTTTTTTATTTTCAATTGTTAATGAGAATGAGATCTCCCCATTAAATATTTATTTTGTTTTAACTAAAATAGCTTTTTCTGTATTCCTACAATACAGTTTATGTTATATGCCTAGACAAAAGAATTACTAGTTTTTTTAAACAAAAGCCAACTATTTCAGTTATCTATTGCTACATAATAAACCATTCCAAAACTCTGTGGCTTAAAACAACCACCATTTTATTATATCTCACAATTCCATGGGTTGACTAGGGCTCAGCTGGGCAGTTCTTCTAATGGTCTCATTTGGGGTCTCTCCTGCGGTTGCAGTCAGCTATGGCTGTGATTTAGATGTCTGGCGCCATGTGGCTTCTTTTGATGGGATGTCTCAGTCACCAGGGCTTTACTTCATGACCTCTCTCCCACAGGGTAAACTTTATGCATGGTAGTTCACATCTCCAAAATGGAAGAAATAGAGCTTCAAAGTCACTTTAGTGCCTAGGCATGGAAGTCCCAGATTATTACTTCCTTTATATTGCATTTGTCAGAGCAATCACAGTCCAGATTCAAGGGGACCAGAATTAAACTCTACCTCTTGACTGAAGGAGAGACATATGAGGAGTGGAATTATGTTAGGACTGTTTTTGGAGGTTAAATATCATAATGGCATTTATTCATCTGTCCTTACCTTCTTCCTTTAATACTAAGTAGTTAACCTAGACTCTCATGTTGCCACTAGCATCTTTTATCCAATTGATTTCCAATACCAAATAACTGTATTCATTGTTATAAGCAGGAATTTAAGGGGAAGATACTAATGTTTCTACCTTCCCATTTGCTCTTCTGGATGAGGCATAACTCTTCTAGATAGAGGTTCACATAAGCGTGAAATACCAGACAAGGCAACAGGTGCAAATTGGTCTTGTTCTCCTGAATTTTGCTTACTCTCCAAAAAGGACAACCTCCCCCTTTCCTCTGCAGTAAAGTCCAGCCCCTTCCCTCACTATGATTTGTCATAAGAGCTCCTTGCTATGTAGGCCCAAGCAGAAATGAGAAAGTGTTATTATTTTTTCACATGGTACTTCTTCCAACCCTGGGTTTACTAACTTCTGGCTTAATTGTTCACCAAGCAAAGATGTATAGTTTTCTTCCCTTTCAGCTTTGTCTGAAGGAAGGCAGCAGGTGATGGAATGCATAAAGGATGGGATGGAGAGTTGGTGGGGGGAGTCTTTTAGTCTTTTTTTCACACACTGTGGATATTGCTCAACAGAACGAGTGTGAAATTTAGTCAGAGCCACAGCATGTGTTTCAATTTTCCAGGGAATTTCCTCTTCCTAACTGTGGGCTTAACCCTTTGTTCTGTGTAGTACCAAAAACTATCCAAGAAATATGAAATTAGTTATTTGGAAGAAGGGTAAAAAGGATTTCAAAGGACTCCTTTGAGATCTAGGATCTGCAACTTATTTCCTGACAAATGGCTGTGGAAAAATGCATAAACTTTGGACTAAGATCTGGGTTCACATCCCATCTCTGTCATTGGATGATCTTGGGCAGTTAATTTGGCCTATTTGAGCATCCATTTTTCATCTGTAAAACAGAGATTAAAAACTCATCCTGTAAAGTTTTTGTGACACTTAAAATGATGTTATACATGATGCTTAGTACAATGCATATCTTGATAAACATTTTTTTCCTCCAATCTTTGTACTGAATTCTGTGGATATCTACTTTTTCTTTATCCTTTGCCACTTTGGATTTGCCATATAACCAGTCTCTCACATCTTAGATTTGTTGCTCTTCTCCCTGAATCTTTAACTCTGTGTGTTAGAGAAATAACTTAACATGATACAGAATCTCTAGAGGGAGTGGGATTTCACAGTAAACTAAGTAAAGGATGAATCTCTGTGAGAATATGGAGAAGGATACAAGTCTTGCCTTGCCCCATGTACTTGGAGCAGTGATAAAATCATTTAGTGGTAGAGCTAAAATGAAACATAGAGGTCATCTAGTCTGTTTTATAAGACTGACTTAGAGAAGGTCATTCTTGTGCAAGGTCTCATGACAGAGTTGTGGAACTAGAGCTCTGACTGACTCATCCATTACTATGGTTATATAATTTAACTTTCTTAATTTTTGAAGATTGAGTTGTAAGTACTAAGGACTACCTTTTGTTATATGTGAACTTTCTTCTTCTAAATTTGATCCCTGATTATACTTTTAGTAATGGAAAAGGAAGCACTGTTGAAGATATTTTAGTGACACTCCTCTGGGGATCATCAGGGTCCCATTAAGTGTTTATCAGTTACCACCTGAAAATCTCTTCTTTCCCCTAAGGTACCCAAAGGGACATGAGGTGGCAGCTCAAATAGCTGTTGACCCTCTGCTCCCAGAATGGTGAGTTGGGAGTCAAGCTTGTTTCTTCTCTTCAGTGTCTTCATTCTCCCAAATAATTCCAAGTAAGGATAGCTGACCCCAAACTCCCAGCTCTCTTTTTTTCTCTAAAAAATAATTAACACACAATAAACCAATGCATACATAACTTCTTTTCACTTAGCATGTTTTTGGAATTCATCTATGATGTTGCTTATATTACTAGTTTGTTTTTTGTTATCAATTTGTTTTTGTTTTACTAAGTAGTATTCAGTTGTATGTATAAACTGGAAGAGAATTTGTCCATTCTCTTATTGAAGGACATTTGGATGATTGTTTCCAGTTTTCATTTATTATCAATTAGGCTGCTATAAACACTCCTGTAGAAGTCTTTTCGTGGACATTTTAGTATGTTTTAGTTTTTGCTGGATAAATACTTAAAGAGTGAAATTACTGGGTCATAGGATAGATTAGTGTTTAACTTTAAAAGAAACAGTTCTTCAAAGTGACTGTACCACCCAGCTGTACTTTTCCTCCTCTAGGGACTAGGCTCTTTAAATTGCAGATTTGGCAGGAGAGGAGAACCCACGTCATCAGTTTCTCTACTGCCAGAGCACAGTGGCTTGAATCGGACACTTTAAAAGCTGAAACAGGTGTTTGAAACCCTACTCGAGCTTCACTATTTGATGCCAGGCCCCCTGAGAGACTGAGCTTGGCCAGCAGAACTCAGACCTAATCTAATTGGTGCTGGATTAGAGACTTGCAGGACATACTACATAATAGTGTATGTACTGTGACTTAGTATATCAAAGTAAGTAGGTAAATGAACACCTTCATGTAGGATTGGTCTTAGGTGTCCTGGATGTTTTTAGAGTAAAGAGTAGTTAATCTTTGTGCCAAATGAAAGCCCATCCCCACCCTTTCTTCTTTTCTCTTTGAGGCTGTGTGTAGTAGAAGTCAGCACTTCCTTTAGTAAAGTTAATATTGTCAAGGGCTTTTAGCCAGGTAAGATTTGGTACCTGTTGTGTCAAATATTATGGGAGATAAATTATGCCTTGGTAAATTCTTTCTATTTTTAAAATCTTTGTCTTACCTAGGCCTTGGGGAACTAATTCTCATGGGCTGAAGGTTAATGCAAGCATGAAGGTTAGAGTGTGGTTTCCCAAAGCCAAATAACATACTTAACATAACATACTTAACATAAGAGTAACACATGGTTACTCTTACCATGCTCACTGAATTTGAAATTGATAGAAGTGTGATCAACCTTTACAGTGCTGCTGCAACTGAAGATTTCAAAGAATAGATTTTAATTCTAAATCTTTTATAATAATGATTAGAAGAATCCGGGGAGAAGGAAGTAGGCTTCCCATACTAGTCTAACATATCCACAATTCTTGGAGAAAGGGCATTTCAGAATTCAGTCCTACCTCCATCAGTGGCTATTCCTTTAAACTTAATTTGAGTATCTTCAGACTTTAGTCTTGGAAGACAGGGCCCATTATTGGGTTTTATTATGTCAGCAAGATGCTTTGTATGGACTAGGCTGAAATACATAGGCTAAGATTCTATCAATACCTTTTTTTTTTCTTTTATCATGTACTAACTGACTTTTTGGGCCCTAATCACCCCAGAAAACTCCATTATCCCTTTGTTGTCACACTCCTTCCCTCTCTCCTAGCTCCTATTATTCACTGATCTATTCTTTATCACCATAGTTTTATCAAGAAGGTCATAAAAATGGAATCACACAGCATGAAACTTTTGAGACTGGCTCTTCCCACTGAGCATAATGCCTTTGAGATTGGTCTAAACTAGTACATAGATCAATAGTTAGTTCCTTTTTTACTGCTGAGTAGTATTCTGTCGTGTGTATATAGCAATTTGTTTATCCATTCACTAACTAAAGAACATCTGGCTTTACTAGTTTGGGGCAATTATGAATAGAGTTGTTATAAAAATTTGTGTATAGGTTTTTATGTGAAGAACATTGGTTTTCATTCTCTAGGATAAACACCCAGGAGTGGAATTTCTAGGTCAAAGGGTAAGTGTATGTTTAGCTTTATAAGAAACAGTCAAAGTTACACTTCCCTGGTGGCGTAGAGGTTAAGTCTCAGCACTATCATGCTATTGCCACTGTGACCTGAGTTCAATCGCTGGCCAGGGAGCTAATCCCACATGGCGCAGCAGACCTCTCCTGTCTCATCCAACACTCCCCTTAGCAGGATATTTCAGTCAATCTGCCTGTTCTGCTCCCCACTGTCTCTGGTAAATTATCTTGACCCACGCAGCTCTGACCTATACCCCAGTTCTTCTGTGCATAAATAAGTAAACAAATAAATAAACCTTTTTTTTAAAAGAAAAGAAACTGTCAGACTGCTTCAGAGTCACTATACATTCCCACCAACAATGAGAATTCTAGTTTTCCCATATCTTTTCCAGTACTTACTATTTTTATTTAAGCCATTCTAGTAGGCGGATAGTGATATCTCCATGTGGGTTCAGCTTGCATTTCCCTAATGCCTAGTGATATCAGACATCTTTTTCTTATTTGTCGTTCATGCATCCTTTTTTGGAGGTGTGTCTGTTCAAGTGTTTTACCCACTTTAATTGAATTGTTTTGTTACTGCTGAGTTTGACTTCTTTTTATCTACTATTGATTTTCGTCCATTATTGGCAATACAGTTATTTGCAAATATATTTTCCCAGTCAACAACTTGTTCTTTCAGTCTCTTAAAAGTTTCTCTTAGTATTTTTCTTTTGCCTTCTGACTTATTTCGCTGAGCATAATCCCTTCCGGTTCCATCCATGTTCCCATGAATGAGTCTAGTTTTTCATTTCTGATTGCTGAATAGTATTCCATCGTGTATATGTACCATAACTCCCCGATCCACTCATCTGTTTTTGGACATTTAGGTTGTTTCCAGGTCTTACCTATTGTAAAGAGTGCTGCTATAAACATAGGGGTGCAGGTATTCTTTTG
>JAGFMF010011406.1:1226719-1309059 GCA_019455555.1 Galemys pyrenaicus | reverse complement strand
TGTCTGGTGAATCCTCTCACCTCCCATGCGTCTCTGGCCTGTACCCCAGCTCTTGTGTGCATAAATAAATAAATCTTTAAAAAAAAAAAAAAAAAAGAAAGGGAACTCTAAAAGGGGTCAATTGTATGGTGAGGATAGAATTGTAGTTTTAGTGGTGAACTTTTTTTTTTTTTTTAAAGATTTATTTATTTATGTACACAAGGGCTGGGGTACAGGCCAGAGTTGTGGGAGGTGAGAGGATTCACCACAGAGAGCGGGGAGCAGAACAGGCAGACTGACTGAAACACACTGCTGAGGGGAGCAGCGGGCACAGCAGGAGAGGTCTGCTGCACCATATGGGTCCCCTCCCTGGCCAGCAGCAGGGATCGAACTCGTGCTGAAGTGGCTGCGGTTTGCTTCATAGTGCGTTGCTTAACCCGCTGCGCCACCAGGGAGGGCCCTTTAGTGGTGAACTTATGTAGTATATACATATGTTGATTTTTAATGATGCAAACCTGAAATTTATGTAGTATTTTAATGCAGTATAATATTTAATGCCAGTAAAAATTTAAATAACATATGATTGAGCTCAAAAAGATAAAGAAGGAAGTAAAAAGCTTGTGAATTAGAAAGGCATAAATAAAACTGCCATAATTTGCAGATAATACAATTATATATGTATAAAACCCAAAGGACTCTGTTTAAAGAAATAAATCCTGGAACTAAGTGAGTTTAGTGGGGTCGCAGAATACAAGATCAACAGCAAAAGTCAATCACATTTCTAACAATGAACATCTGGAACCTGAAATTAAAGCATAATACCATTTACAAACATATCAAGTCAAGTTAAATATTTAGGAATAAGTGACAAAATATACACAGGACCTGTATGCTTAAAACTACAATATATTGATGAAAGAAATCAATATCTAAATAAATGGAGATATACCATGTTCATGAATAGGTAGGCACAATATTGTAAACATATCATTTCTACAAAACTGCTCTATAGACTTTATCAAACTCCCAAAAAGACTTTCTATAAGTATAGACAATATAGGCATCATTCTGAGTGGAAAGAAGCCAGTCTGAAAAGTTACATACTGTATGTCCATTTCTATGACCTTCTCGATAAAACTTTGGTGATGAAGAGTAAATGAGTGGTTGATGGGATTAGGAGAAAAGGAGAGGGTGTACCTACAAAGGGAAAACAGAGGGACTTTTCTGGCAGATGAAATTGTTCTGTATCTTGATGGCCACAATAGTTATAGAGATCTATGTATATGTTAAAATTCATAGGACTGTATACCAAAAAGTCAGTTTTACCAAATTAAAGCATTTAATAAAAAAAAAGAAAGGCAGTCTGCATATGGATTTGGATGTGTCAAGCTGTGGCTATACAATTGCCCTAATCTTTTACCACAAAGGAAGATATGAAGCAAATATAACTGCAGCACTAAATGAAAACTCAAAAAATCTGCTTCTTAATTCTAGTTTTCAAGACTTTTTTCCCATCTTGATGTTCATCTCAAATATATCAAAATAACTTTTTTTTAAGTGACAGACCAAATTGTGTGTTATGCCTTTGTGTTCCTAAAGCAGCAAGATTAGATAACTTTAAATTTATTTGCTTTTTAAAAAGTATTTTACATATTTCAGCTCTTACAATTATTTCTGACCCTTACATTTCAATCCTCTATCACCTCTCTCATATACACAGATGTTTTTCTCTTTTCTTTTGTTTTTTTTTTCCCTGCAGATTGTACATTTCTTGGTGGGGGTAGTGAAGGAGAAGCAGGTTTTATACAGCTGATGTGATCACTGTACAGACAAGCTTGGAAAATGCTACGCAATCTGCCAATTAATTAAAGCATTAATCTGAGGAGCAGCCGGGCCCAGGGAATGTTTACCCAGAGGGGGGGTGGTAGGAATGAGTAAGAAGCTCCCTGCATATGTATGAAAATGAAGGTGCTTGGAGAATCCAGCTTCCTTTTGTTTCTAAAGGTAGGCAGCCTTGTTCATACCCCTAAATCACTCTGGCCTGGTTAGGGAGCCTTTTAAGGAACTGGTCTCTGCAAGATGAAAGCACCACAGAATCTAGAAAAAACAAACACCAGGAGCAAGTCCTGTGTGGTATAGTTTCTTAGATCTGGAATGAAATCCTCTAAATTCAGGAGTATATACTGGTAATTAGGTAGAATGGATGCAATTTTTTTTTTTTACAAGTTTTGGAAATATATAGAGACTGAGCTCAAATCCCAAAATCCCAATTCTGCTTATTAGTTATATGTTTTAGAGTCAATCATGTATCTTAACTGAGTCTCGTTTTTCTCATCTCTAATATAAAGATGGTGACTTGTCCCTTCATCTTAGGGCAGTTAGCCCTCTGTGGCTCTAAGTTGAACGGAGGCTAGAGAGTGGTTAGGAGCCACCAAGATTATAAACTGCCTCTGTGAGTAAGGACTCTGCAACCTTTGTTCTTTTTATTTTTATATATTTTTTAAGATTTATTTTTTTATACATACAAGAACTGGGGTATAGGCCAGAGGTGCAGGGGGTGAGAGGATTCACCACAGAGTGGGGAACAGAACAGGCAGATTGACTGAAATACACTGCTGAGGGGAGTAGTGAGTGAGACAGAGAGGTCTGCTATGTCATGTTGTTACAGAGCAACCCTAATATAAAATGGGTTCCCTTCACTGGGTCCTCCACCCGCGCGCTCAGAAGACTTTAATCCATTTGTTAGGGGGAAAGGTGGTCCTAAATGGATTATGGGTGTTTGGACTCCAACCCCCACTCCAAACCATCAGTGTTCTAAAACCACAAGTCCGATAAGATGATTATCGAAGAGTGGATTACTGGGACCTGAGGGTGGAGTTAAGCAGCCAAGCTGGCTATAAAACCAGAGGTGAGCTTGGGGTCTTTCTTCTTACTGAGGAGCCAGACCCCTTCCTTCTGGAGACATCTCTCTTCCTTCGGAGCCATCTCATTCGACTCGGAGCCAGCTCTCAACGCGCCATTGCTTAGATCTGGTAGAGTATCTGTGGATTTGTATCCCTTTCTTTTTCCTTTGGTGTTATTACTATTCTATTCCCCTTTCTTTCCTAAAATAAAACGTGCTAATAACTTTTGCCACGTGTACCTGGAGTTGGGACTTTTAAGTCTTCTGAGGGCGCGGGTGGAAAACCCAGTGTAGGAAACCCATTTTATATTAAGGTTGCCCTGTAACACATTCAGGACTACCTTTTCCCCTAACAATGTGAGTTAGCTGCCTGGCCACGAATCGAACTTGTGCTCTACTGGCTGTGTTACAGGGCAACCCTAATATAAAATGGGTTTTCCTGACAGGGTCCTCCCCCCCCACGCACTCAGAAGACTTTTATAATAAGCCTCTCAACTTCAGGCACATGTGACAAGAGTTATTAAAGGGTTTTATTTTACAAAAGAAGGGGAATAAAGTAGAAATAACACAAAAAGAAGAGAGGGATACAAATCTGTAACTAGCCTACCAGATCTTCCAAGTTGGAACCCAACTGTGAGTTGAGAGCTGGCTCTGAATTAAGGGAGATGGCTTTAAAGGAAGAGAGAGCCCAAGGCTCACCTCTCTGGTTTTATAGCCAGCCTGGCTGCTTAACTCCACCCTTAGGTCCCAGTGATTCATTGTTTGATAATCATATTATCGGATTTGTGGTTCTGGGATGCCAATGGTTTGGAATGGGGGTTGAAGCCCATAAACCTATCTGTGTAATCTATTCAGGACTATTTTTCTCCCTAACAGCTGCAGATAGCTTCCTAGTGCTGCGACTTAACCCCTTATGCGACCAGGGAGGCCCTTTGTTCTTTTTATTTTTTTTTAAAGATTTATTTATGCATACAAGCACTGGGGTACAGGCCAAAGGTGTGGGGAGGAGGGGTGAGAGGATTCACCACAGAGAGCAGGGAGCAGAACAGGCAGATCAACTGAAGCACACTGCTGAGGGGAGCAGCGGGCACAGCAGGAGAGGTCTGCCACACCATGTGGGTCCCCTCCCTGGCTGGCAGCAGGGATCGAACTCGTGTTGCAGTGGCTGCGGTTTGCTTCGTAGTGCATTGCTTAACCCACTGCGCCACCAGGGAGGCCCCCTTTGTTCTTTTTAATCTTATTTTCAGCAGGGTACTATAAACCTCAAGGTTTCCCCTCACCTTCCTGGGATGTGCTGTTTTTTATCTCTAAAAGAAGTAGTCAGAAGGAAAAAGAAAAAATATCAGATGGTCTCATTTATCAGAGGGATATAGGGGAATTAAGGAAAAAAAATAATAACATCAACAAGAACCAAAAAAAAAAAACCACACAACAAAACAAACATAAATAGATAACTACAAATCAGAGACATTCTACAGCGAAGAGAGAGGAATTGAGATCAAGACAGGGACAGGAGAACACAAGGGACTATGGTGATGGTACATGGGTGAATTGGTAGTGGAAATTCTATGGGACTACACCTAGGAAAGAAAGCAAACATCATAAGAAAAAAGAAATTTTAAATAAATAAAAATAAAATCAATAAGTAGTGATTCAAAAATAAAAGAAGTAAACAACCATAATAGCAGAAGACATGACAGCAACCCCTTGGGGTACCTCTTTGACCACAAGACTGTGCTCAAGATGAAGTTCACCTGGGTATCCCTAGGGAGAATGATAAAATGCACATGTGTTAGGGAGAAAGGTGGTCCTAAATGAATTATGGGTGTATGAACTCCAACTCCCACTCCAAACCATCAATATTCCAAAACCACAAATCCAATAAAATAATTATCAAAGAGTAGATTACTAAAACCTAAGGGTGGAGTTAAGCAGCCAGGCTGGCTATAAAACCAAAGGTAAGCTTGGAGTCCTACTTCTTACTAAAAAACCAAACCCCTTCCTTCAAAGCCATCTCATTCAACTCAAAGCCAGCTCTCAACGCGCCATTACTTAAATCTAGTAAAGTATTTATAAATTTGTATCCCTTTCTTTTTCCTTTGGTGTTATTACTATTTTATTCCCTTTTCTTTCATAAAATAAAACGTGCTAATAACTTTTGCCACATGTACCTGGAGTTAAAACTTTTAAGTCTTCTAAGCACGCGGGTAAAAAACCCAGTATGAAAAACCCATTTTATATTAAAGTTGCCCTGTAACACATGGAAATTGAACCAGCAATATTTGATAACATTAAATTATAATTTTTTTAACTATGGTAAAATGTATTTAACATAAAATTTTGGTCATTTTATTTTTTAACTTTTAAGCATAACTTTTTTTTTTAAAAAAATCTTAATTTTTCAGAGCTACATACTAAAAATTTTACAATAAAATGATTCAGTGTCTGGGATGTGATTCAAGGTAATCCAAAGGGAGGAAGGTTGACCCAGCATCTAAAGTCTCTAACCTTGTAATTCAGACAAGAAGGGCCGTTTTCAAGGGGATAGCTTTTTGTTAGATGGCATCTCTTAATTCCTATTTCTTTTCTTGCAGAACTCTCAGAAATTGAGCCCAATGTGTTCCTGCGTCCATTTCTGGAAGTGATTCGTTCTGAAGATACCACTGGCCCTATCACTGGACTGGCACTCACCTCTGTCAACAAGTTCTTGTCCTATGCACTCATAGGTAAGAGCTTGGCAACTGTTAGATAACCATAGCACTTCATTTCCTACCTCTCAAGGCCTTAAGACAATTAGCTGAGAGACTGGAAAGTTTTCCTAGCCATGTATTTCTTTGTAGAAGAGAAATAGGATTGTTATTGACTACTCATCTTCCTAATTGATTCAGGTTGTACAGAATGGGGAGGGAGAAAGGTTTCCTTGGGACTCTGGTTTCTTTGTTCTTTGAAGCAAGTTAAGGCTATTGTGTCCTTGGGGGTTTGATATTTTTTTCAAATATAATGCATGATTATTGTAAGAAGATAAACAATAAAAAGGTATCGAAAAGTAAAGTTAATGGTCTCTATCTTTCTCATCGCCCCTTCTCTTTCTTTAGGTAAATAGTGTTGACAGGTTGGTTTGAATCTTTCTTTACATCTATAAATATATATAAAGTACAACTTTTTTTTTTTTTAATGCATACAAGAACTGGGATGTAGGCCAGAGGTGCGGGGGATGAAAGGATTTACCAAAGACAAGAGTTGGGAGTAAAACAGGCAGATTCACTGAAATCACAGCTAAGGGGAGTAGTGGACAAGAGAGAAGTCTGCTGAGCTATGTGGAAGCTTGAACTTAGGCTATAGTTGCTGGTGATAGCTTGATATTGCGAGATTTAACCCCTGCACCACTAGGGAAACCCAAAGTACTACTTTTTACAAAAAAGAAATTAAAACAGAATTATGTGCTTACATAATTTCTTGTTTTCGCTCAGCAGTGTTATTAACTTAGAAAGTACGTAACTGCTTTATTCTTTTCACACAGTTTTATTAAAACGTAATTGACAGAGGTCTCCCTACTGGCACAAGGGGTTGAGTACTCAGTCAGTACTATGAAACTATTCGCAGCCACTGTAGCACAAGTTCAATCCCCGGCCAGGGAAGTGACCTCTCCTGTCTCGCCTGCCTCTCCCCTCTGCAGTGTTTCAGTCTGTCCACCTGTTCTGTTCCCTGCTGTCTCTGGTGAATCCTCTTATCACCCACATACCTCTGACCTGTACCCCAGTTCTTGTATGCATAAATAAATAAATCTTTTTTTAGAAAAATGTAATTGACAACATTAGTTAAGGACATATAACAAAATAGATTTGATATATGTTTCAAAATGATTACCACAGGATTTAGTTAAATTCATCACCTCATAGAGTTATAAGTTTTTTTCCTTATAAGAACTTTCAATACTCTCTTCACAACTATGAAATGCACAATTCAATACTGTTGACTATAATCACCATACTATACACTTCAACCCCCAAAATTAATTTATCTTAGAACTGGAAGTTCCTGTGTTCTTTTTTTTATTGTGGCAAAATATATATATTCTAAAATTTGCCATTTAATAGTTTTTAAGTATATGATTTAATGGCATTAAGTTATGCAGACATCACCACCATTTATTTTGTAAGCTTTTTCATCACACAAAAAAGAAACTAACCCTAAACAATAATACACCATTTCTTCCCTCTCAGCCCCTGGTAAGATTTCCTTTTTGATAGTTATACAATTTCCATAGTGTAGCTGTAATACACTTCATTTAATTGTTCTCTTATTGATTATTATTTAATATTCAGGTTGTTTTCCTATTTTGACCTATTATAAGTATCCTTGATCACATGTCCTTATTTATTTTCCATCTTTTCTGTCTGTGTGACTGATTCCTGTACTTGAAATTTCTGATTAAAATTATGTACACATCTAATTTTCATAGATACTACAAGGTTGTTTTCCCTTAATACTGCAGCATTTGCCCTTCCAACATTAGTGTTCGGGAGTTTTCCTCTGTTTATCCCATCAACAGCACTGAATATTATCAGTATTCTCTATCTGTGCTGATTTGTTAGACAAAAAAAATGTTTTTTGTTGTTCTTATTTCCTTGAGTCTGAGCATTTGTACTTCCTCTCTTTGGGCTATTTTTTTATTGACTTTGTTTTTCCAGTCTATTATCTCTGAATTTGTTTATGGGTTTTAGGAGGGGGTTCCTTTTTAGTTGGTCTTGTCACTCAGGACCCTGAATTCCTTTTCCCCTATTGCCAGTCCATGTGCAGGGGTGATGACACAAAAAACAGACAGCTGTCTTTGTTTCTAAGTAGGGAGACAAGATACGGTGTGGCTTGGCCTATAGCTAGCCAGAAAGGAAAATGGCCTTCAGTTTAGGGCAAGAAAATCCTGTAAATTCTCTAAAGTTGGATTGCTTAGCTGAAGCACACAGCATCCTGAGCAGGAGTCTTGGGTGCCAGCTAGAATCTGAATAGGTCATCAGGCTCTCCAGACACCCTAGTCGTAGCTTCATACTTTTCCTAAGCAAAAATCAGGTCCAGCTACATTTAGTCTTGCTCTGAGCACCACCTGCAGGTCGTCTCTCTTCACTGTATCTAGCAGCTGTCCTCTGTGCCTTTCCCCTTTGTTCTCTTGTGAGTGTTATTCTTTCCTTTTTCTAGACTTGGCAGACAACCTGGTCACTGGAGACTTCAGGCCAGCTGGCCACTGAAGTTTTCTCTGGTGGGAAAAAGAAGGATGGTGGTGGTGACTGCAGTGGCCATGAAAAAAGGAAGGGAAAGGAGTATATGAAAGCAAAAAGGCAAAGATGGGACTGGCAAATTTTTCTGCAGTCTGTTCCTGAATGTCCAGAAAAGGACATTCTGAGTAAATGGTCCTAAGAAAGACAAAACCTGCTAAGTGAGCCAAATCCAAACGATATTTTGTTTAAAAAAAGAAACTATCTCCCACCCCTCAATCCTGTAATCCAAGGATTTTAGGATTATTTAAGATCCTTTTCTTTGGCTAGGGTAGCAGCCAGACCAGGGTTTGTGACACTGATTGTCTAGCTTGCTGGCAGGCTGTTCCTGTGGTTCTAAAGGCCTCTAAATTTTTTAGAAAATTAACTCTGATACTTCATTGAAACTCAGAGGATAAGAACTACAAAAAGATCGGAGGAGTTTAAACTACTTTAATAAGGAGATTATTGAAAGGGGGGAAGAAATGAACCCCCAGCAACCTTGTAAGGTGGGATCAAGGCTGCTTGTTAGTCACTGGACTCCTACACAAAACCAAGAAAGACCTGGATTTCCTGTGCAAGGAAAGGTCTTGCTCTGGATCCTGGGAGCCTGAATGGGAATGTGAGCAGTGTTGTGAGAAAGTATAAGATTTTCTGTGTTGATGTTGGAGAAAAAAGGGATGACAGAAGAAGCTGGGTGGTCCCATGTCCTATATATTATAGTGAAATGGGCTTCCTTTTGCATGATCTCTTAAGTATCCACCCTTGATGCTGAGTAGAGGTATGGCAAAAATTTATTTGACTAAGTGTCAGGGGCTTAACTGGTCAGGGGAAACAGATGAAAGCTACTATTTTTCAAGAGAATTTCTGGGGTCTTTGTGGTGGCACAAGGGCTAAGTGTCAGCACTATCAAGCTATCTGCAGCCACTGCAGCATGAATTCAATCCATGGCCAGGAAGTTAATCTACATGGCACAGCAGACCTCTCCTGTCTGGCCCACTGCTCCCCTTAGCACTGTACTTCAGTGTCTCTGTCTGTCTCCCCACTCTGTCTCTGGTGAATCCTCTCACCACCACCACCACCTCCACCACCCCCACTATGCCCCCTGCCCCTACATCTCTGTCCTACACACCAGCTATTGTATGCATAAATAAATAAATCTTAAAAAAAAAAAAAGAAAAAGAAAAATGTTCTGGTTTCTCAGCCATCACCTGAGCTGTAGACTCAGGAACTCTGTTAATTTCGGGTACTAGGAAAGAAATAATTGTAAGAATGCCTTCTTCTAATTCCTACCACTTAAAACTAGGAAGTACTCCTGCATTATACCATGCCACCTTTGGAGCTACTTTCTCTGTTACTCACAGTCTTATCAGGTCCCTACCCTTTTTTTCCTACTTACACTCCCCAATTCAAAGACCTCCATGCAATTCTGTAGGACCCTTATAGACCTTGAAATTCATTTCTTCAGCTATTCCTTGTGGGTGTTTAACATATGATGATAGCAGAGTCACTGCTGGTAACATTTGTGCTATTTTCCATCATAAAACTGGTTATTTGAACTCTAGCTTTCCTCCTCTTTTTATTCAGTTGAAATTCTTCCCTCCTTCCTACTCCCCGGTTACCCAACTTCCATTACTATTTAGTTTGTCTCTCTCCTCTCCTAATGTCCATTTAGTTAAGCTGTTAATAGAATTTTTGCTCCATGTCATATTGTTTTAAATAAGAATAGAACCAAATTAGGAAGTCTTGATTTGCTGAAATGTAGCACCCAGATATGAGTATTAGCAGCAGTGACTGTCAGTTTCTTCCCCACATCTCAGTTGCTCTTAAACACAAAATTCCAAAGTCAATGAGAATGAGAGAGAGAGAGAGAAGTTGTATTGAAAGGGAAAATCTGAAGAGAGAAAGACTTCAATCTTGGCATTCAAAGTTCTGACCTATCTGACCCTTACTCTGGGCCAAAAACTCATTTCCATGCCCTTTCTTTATAAAATGAGTAGCTTGGGCTTCCTTGTTGGCACAAGAGGTTAAGTCCCAGCACTATGAAGCTATTGGCAGCCACTGCAGCATTAGTTTGATCCCCAGCCAGGGAGATGACCCACATGGCACAGCAGACCTCTCCTGTCTTACCTACTGCTCCTCACTCTGTCTTCTGGTAAATCCTCTCCCCCTGCTTTCCCTCCCCCCACCCCCCCCCCACACAACTCTGGCCTATACCCCAGCTCTGTATGCTTAAATAAAATAAATATTTTTTAAAAAATTAAAACAGGGGCCTCCCTGGTGGTGCAGCGGGTTGGGCAACACACTATGAGGCAAACCGCAGCCACTGTAGCACGGGTTCGATCCCTGCCGCCAGCCAGGGGGGGACCCGTATGGCACAGCAGACCTCTCCTGCCCCACCCGCTGCTCCCCTCAGCAGTGTGTTTCAGTCAGTCTGCCTGTTCTGCTCCCCGCTGTGTCTGGTGAATCCTCTCACCTCCCTCAACTCTGGCCTGTACCCCAGCTCTTGTATGCATAAATAAATAAATCTTTTTAAAAATTAATTAATTAAAATAAAACAAATATCTTTACATTAGTGATTCCCAAAGTATAGACCCCTGACCAGCAAGAGGAACTTCACCTGTGATCTCATTAGAAATGCAAATTATCAGACCCTACTTCTAGACCTACTAAATCAAAAATTCTATAACTGTACACAGCAGTTTGTATTTTTAACAAGCCCTCCAAGTGATTCTGATATACAATTAATTTTGAGAACCATTGTTTTACCTAGTGGAGTCTGCTGAGATGCTCTCTGAAGATGATTGCTAAAACTCTCAGATAACTCAAGGATCTATGGGTTAGGGAATTAGAGAATAGAAACGTGAAGTCTGAAGACAGGATGTCTTGCATTTTCTCTCTCTCTTGTTCACATCATTTAGTCTTTCCTTTTTCGCTGGAGCAGATCCTGCTCATGAGGGCACAGCAGAAGGCATGGAGAACATGGCAGATGCTGTCACCCATGCCCGTTTTGTGGGCACTGATCCTGCCAGCGATGAGGTTGTCCTAATGAAAATCCTTCAGGTAAGTGGAAAATCCTTCAGGTAAGCTCATGGCCAGGAACTGATGCCATGACTCTATTTACCCGAGTCTGCCTGCTCGTAAAGCTGTGTTTTGACTCTACTGAGGCTTAGGAGCTACTTTTTTCCAAACAAGCAAGCTCCTATACCAAAAATAAGAGCTTTTTCTAAGAAAAATAATTTGAAACTTTTAAAAAATTGTTATCAAATAGTTGAAGCCCTTAATACACTTGTACTGTCCTCTGGCAGACTGTGCTGTCTACCTGTTGGCCTCGTCCTAGGGCTGGAATGAGTTCTGAACTACGTTAAGGTCATGCAGAGTAAAGACAGTTTCCAAGATCCTGAAAGAATCCCTCCCAAATTGAATGAGATCAGTGTTCTTGCTACCCTTTCCCCTGAATACTTACCTAGGCGACTAGAAGAACAGGAGATAGCTTCCCTACCCTCAGCTTCACCCAAGCTGCCTTATTTATCACCGTCTCTTCTCTTTCTTACTGATAGGTGCTGCGAACTCTGTTGCTGACCCCAGTGGGTGCCCACTTAACTAATGAATCTGTGTGTGAGATTATGCAGTCTTGCTTCAGGATCTGCTTTGAAATGAGGCTCAGTGGTAGGTGCTTGGATTTCGGCCCTTCACCTTTCCTGGGGGCAGTGTCTGTGAGTATAAATACAGGTTGCTGTCTCTGAACCTCAGAGAAATGAAAACAAACTCGGCTTCTCCATCACCTACCTGTGGTATCATGTGTCTGTACTGTTTCACAGGTAGAATAGAGACCTTAGCCCATTGTGTCAGTGCAGGAATTGGGATAGATCACAGATGGACTTAGCCCAGGCACCAAATCTCCCTCCCTTGGGGTTTTTGGGATCGATACTATCCTGCAAACCCTGAGAATGCAACATTGCACCCCTTTTTTTTCCCTGACTCATTAGTGCCATCTTGTGGGCCAGTGAAGTTATAACTGCCAGGCTGAGCTGGAGCTGGTTTTAATAAGTTTGGCATAATCCTTGGTAAACAAGGTTTGGAGGGGAGTCTGCTCTGAGAAGCCTCCTGATAATAGCACAGCAAGTAATGACACCTGTGTTATTTGTTTTTGCCTGTGCAGAGTTATTGAGAAAATCCGCAGAGCACACTCTCGTAGACATGGTGCAGCTGCTCTTCACAAGGTAAACCTGCTGCTGTTTGCTTCAGCCTGGCTGCCCAGGCCTCTTGAGCCTGCCTGCTTCCACACAGCCACTTCAGGGACCTGGCCAACCCCACAGCCACATCAGAGGCCGCTGGGATTATAGATGGGGGTAGTTCTCTGCGCCCAGGATAACCAAGCAAGGGAGAATGGAGAGAGCTAGCTTGGCCTCAGGGGGAGGCAGAAGGTTATTTGAGCTAGGCTGACAGACCTCATTCTGCTTCCCAAACTTGTGTCTGTTTCTGTGCACTTAGTAGCTGGGGAAAGGAACCAGAGAGGAAGCCAAATTTAAGGGAGCCTAGAACACGTTGCTGAGCTCTCAAAACTCAGCCCAGATTTTGTGAGGAAGAATCAAGGCTAGGGTGGCCAACAATCATGGTTTGCTTAGACTGTCCTGATTAGCACTGAAAGTCCCATAGTCTCATAGCCCCACAAACTCCCTCAGTCTCAGGCAAACCAAGACTGCTGTTTACCCTAGTTAAAATCCTCAACTTAGGGCCAAGCAAGCTGTTTCATACTAAATCTAACAACCTTTCTCTGCACCTCATTTCAATAGACTTAACTCTAAGAGCTGAAGCAGTGCTTTAAAGTCCCCCTTAGGCAATAATGGGAGAGGTTAGTCAAGTGTGAGAAGGGCAGGTTAGACAGGGCTTACATGGGAAACCAGTGTACCTTTCACTCAATTTTGCTGTGAGACTAAAATTGCTCTTAAAAAATAAGTCTATGAAAAAAGTAAAAAGCTTTCCATGGGGTTTCTTTTTATACTCGGGTCTATAAATAGCAATACTTAGGGTTACAGACTACATCTTCCCCTGGATCCTGCTGCAAAGAGCTTCTTATTCCTCAGGCTCAAATTTACTGGTTTCAGAATTTCAACCTTCTCACCCTTTGCATAGTTTTCTGGGATTTTGCTCCCTATCATTTGGCTTGCAGCAAACGTGCCAAGTGAACATAAGCAGGAAGGAGTCAGTTTAAGGATGGAAAGAGCATCCACACTCCAAGAGCACTCAGTCATCTTGTCCTGATGATAACCTTCTTTTTTCAGAAAATGTTCATGTCATTCATTGCTCAATTTCTGTAGCTCTTTGATGAAGCTCTTGAAAGGACAAAATTAGCCTCCTTCTCTTTCTAGCTTTTCCTGAAAGGGCATGTTCTGGGCCTTAGTATCTTTGGGTAGTTGCTGGCATGGAAGAAGTTTGTTATTATCCCTAATGACAGTTCATGGGATCCTCTTTCTTATAGGTTACCTCAATTTAAAGAAGAGCCCAAGAACTATGTGGGAGCCAACATGAAGAAGGTATGACCTGTTCAAATCTGGGTTTCCCAACTTTAGTGTTATGGGCATTTTCCTGGATACCCTTGCTTAGCAAAAACATGTCTTTGTCTAAATGGGTTTGGAATCTCAAAAATAGCTATCACTACTATTATGAAAAATTGTCTTTCCCAGATACCTCTCCTTCCCCAGCCTTTCCTTTCCAGCCTGTTTTTGTTGACCCACCACATAAGCTGGTGAACCAGTCAGTCCTTCATGGAAACTGGGTATGACCCATCAGGCTAGTCCAAAATGTATATTGATAAAGGCGAAAGTCCTGCCATTCCTAAGGGCTCAGTCTTGTCTGCAGGTAAGAGGCCTAGAGGGGCTATTCCCACCCCCACCCCCACCCCCAAATCTCACCCTAATGCTGGATTAGACTGAACTCGTGCTTGGGCTAATCTCTTGAAGAAATGGATCAAACCTGACCCCAAATTAGAAGGTTCTCAAACTGCTAGGAGAAGAATGGTGGTCAGAAAATGGCCTCTTTATATCTTGAAGAGAATCCCTAGGCTTCACAGGCCTCTGATGAGGATTCTGCTTATAGCCTTAAGAGGTTTTCTACCCATGAAGATGATCCTTGGCTGTTTGATGCATGCATCTGACCTTCCCCTCTCCCTTGCCATCCATCCCCATTCCTGCCCTGTGCCCTGTTGGCATGTGTGTGAGTTAATTTCACTCTGTTTAAATCGTTCGTTTGCCTGTCTTTCACAGATTTCTCCATGTCTCCTCAACAAACTGGAGCTAAATAGTGGGGAGCAGACCAAAGCCCTGAACCAGTTAGAGAGGGTACTACTCTTTAAGAACCTCAAGGTCTCTCTCCCTCTCCCTCTCTTTTCCCTCTTTTTATTTATTTATTTAAGTGTTTTTTTTTTTTACATGTAACATCTGGGTCCCATTTCCATTGTGTAGAGTGCAACTTACCCCTTCCTAGTAATAGCACGGCTTTGGAAGAGTTGCATGTGTTGGTAGGTTTGCAGTGTTGAGATTTTCCTGGGGCTTCTGGTTGCCTGAAGGCAGAAGGAAGCCTTGAAGTGGTGATACATCATGTAGTGAGCCTAGATAAGGAACATGGGTCCTGCTGATATCTTGGGGAGAAACTTAATATCTATCATTTCTAGGTGAACCAGGTCAAGTTACAACCTTCCCTCTTCTACCTTTTCCTTGTCTCAGAACTGGCATAGATAGCTTAAGCATAGTTTTTGACTCTGTCTGGATACCCAAACTGGGTTTGGAGGGAAAGGATATTTTCTGTCTAGTTGGGGTCTTTTTTTCTTTTTTTCTTTTTTTTTTTTTTTTGGTTACCATCATTCCAAATTTTAGGGACTCTAGATGAATAGAAAGGAACTAGGTACCAGGATATCTCTGGACACCAGGAATACTTTGAGATCTATATAGATCTCTGTCCTTTAAAAATCCACCTATAAGTGAGCTGAGTCTAAGTTATCATAAAGGGTGCATGCTAGAGGTGTAGTTGTCGACATATAAGTCATTGAAGAGAAGAACTGTGTGTGTTTGTGTGTGTACACCTAACTGGGTGGTCCATAGGCCCATGTTCTCTTTGCATGCACTGTCTTAAGTCTCATTTGTGTGCTTGTCTGTCTCGAGTTACAGCTCTCTTCAGTGGCTACCCAGCATTTTTCGCCATGATTATTAACCTAGGACCTGCCCTTCTTTCATAAACTTTATATTTTCCCTTGGAAATACAGAGTTATATAGATAAGATGCTTACTTTTCCATGAAAATCCACCCACCATTTTAGGACAGGAAGCACAACTACTTAAGCTTTTTAAGGCTTGAACACTTGTAAGAACTGGCAGCCTGTTGGTCCCTTCTCTACCAAGAGGCAAAGAATACTTAATAATCAGGTTTGAGCTAGCTTTGAAGAAGATTGGGAAGAACTGACCCTAGTGTGGGACGGTTTCTCAGTGGAAGTAGGACTGCGGGGAGCCCCTGAAATGGGAGTGGGGAGAGGTTGGGCAGCTGCTTAGAAAGAAGAGATAGCCCACAAAAGTAGATGTTAATACTTTTGGGAACTTAGTCACAATTGTAGTCAGGAGGTTCTTGTTTTCCCTCACTGATCTCTTGGGCTTCTTGCCTATCTGCATGTTTGGCTGACATTACCCCCAGAACATTTTTTTACCTTGAACTTCACCCAAATGAGCTTCCGTGGTTCCTGGAGAAGGTATCCTGATTTCTGCTTAGTCATAGTATTCAGGGCAATTGAAGCTCCATTCTAGACAAAATAACAATAGGAATTTTGGAAATGGAAGGACTCTTAAGTGTAAATTCAATACAAGGTTGTGGCCTACATCCTTTATGGGTAAAACTGTGGATTTATGTGGTTTTTAAGCAGAGATCAAGGTTACTGAAGTTCTGAAGTTTGCAGGATGCTTGAGGAAGGGAGGCTTATCCTCTAAATAGCAGAAGAAATTGAATAGGTTAAGGATAATCTGGGTATATTCAGCCTTTAGAAAGAGGCAGGCTTCTACTCTTTTTAGTGCCATTCTAATGGTTCCTGGAAGAGAAGTACTACTGCCCACTCCAAGAATGGACCATCAGTCTATGAGTAGTTTAGTATAACTCTGAAGGGAAATGAATTCAAACCCTAAAAAGGCATCAGGACTAGGAAAGCAAAGTGGGCCTAAACTAGGTAGCTGTGAACTTTAGGTAGAAAAATTGCACCAAAATTTACATCCTGTAATAGTCAACCAAGGATAGAAATTTTCCTTTGTGACTAAAAAGAAGCTACAGGAGGACAAGAAATACAACGAGAGGGAAATGGAGTAGAGCAAGGGCTCAAAAAATCAATAGCTTCACCATCTGAAAACATAAAACTACATCTAAAAAAACTACCAGTGAGACGGATAGGAAGTCCCATAGATATACCAAAATAGGGAGCAACAGATACCAGAATAGCTGCCTGACAGTATCTCCATCCCTAACTCCACAAATCAACTTGAATACCACTCCTTCCTTAACCCTAGGGAATAAGCTTTTGACCAATTTAATGCAGAAATTCCAGAGAGTAAGGAATATGTTTATGCTGTAGGCCCTGTTCATAGAGCAATAGGAAAGCTAAGAGTAGCTGGGAGGGAGTAAACGCTCATGGTTGTATAAGAACTAGGAGTAGGAGGCCACTCTGTAAGTAGGTAAGGAAGAAAGCCAATCAGTCCTGGGACAAAAGATCTGAATCTCTGGGCAAAATAGTCTTGACCTGATCTTTTCCGTAGGAGCATCAGGCACCATCCGGACTGCCACCCCGGACTCAGGGAAGCAGAGTGATATAAGAGTGCTAGAGCTATCAGTGACTAGCCTAAAATAGCAGAATGTCACCTTCCACACAGAGGCTGCCAGGCTGACCTGTAAAGTGGCAAATGTGGAAGCCAGGTTAGAGGAGTAGGAGTGTGCTCTCATGGTCTGGATTGTTCCTGTGGTACGGATGCTATATTTAGGCTGTTTTTGAGGGACTAGTAGGACTAAGAGAAGGGTGATTTGTAGGGATAGAGACTTAAGTTTGAATACCAGGGCTAATCAGGTGTGATATTTCCAGCTGAAAATGAGAGCAGGAGGCATGAGTGATTCATCCAAGTGGAAGAAACAGAAGCGATCTCCCCGGCCCCCTCGCCATTTGACCAAAGTCACACCAGGTTCAGAGCAGCCCACCCCCACTGGAACTAATTTATCCTCTAATCTCACTGGTAAGTGCCCTGTGCTACTTTTCCTCTGGTTAGTATGGATCTAGAGGAAAAGCTCCTTTTCTTTTAGGGATTTTGATATTGAGAACAACCTACTAAGATGCCTTAGTCTTTCTGACAAGAGCAAAAAGGGAAAACTCCAGGTCAAATTAGACTGCAACAACTTAGCAACTCTGCAGTGGTTTAAGGTTGTTCTCCTTGCAGACGGATTCTGACTACTTTGGAGATCAGTATATGCAGAGATTAGCATGCAGTCTAGCAAATAGAGCTCCTGGTTCCATAGAGGGTAGTGGTTTCCAACAGTCGCTCTTCAAGCCTTACTTTGCCTTGCAGGAGGCATGCCCTTCATTGATGTGCCCACTCCCATCTCTTCTGCAAGTTCGGAAGCTGCCTCGGCAGTGGTCAGCCCCTCTACAGACAGTGGCATAGAGTTCTCCTCCCAGACCACCTCCAAGGAGGACCTCACTGACCTGGAGCAACCTGGCTCTCCAGGGCACAACACGGCTGCAGAGCCTAGCAGCAGTGAGTTAGGAGTTCCTGAGCAGCCTGGCCCCCAGGTAGGACTTTGACTGCTAAAGGCTTCTCTCTAGTCTCCTACTGCGTGAATTGATCCTTTGGAACATCCTTTATCCAACCCTTGGCTCCAACAAAGGTTGGAGTATGGGGATTAATATGTTTCTTAAAATTAGCTCTGCTGTCTAGAAAGCCCACATCGGACTTACTGTGAGAGATGGCTCATGGGGTTTTGCATACAGTTAGCTCTTAGCAGCCATAAGGAAACTGGCTATGGCTTTTTCTGTAAAGTAATGCTCTAAATCTCAAGCCCGTGACACCCTCTGCTATCTCAAGATGTCTAGTCACTGTAGGTCAGTGATGCTTCCAGAAATGTTCATCATACTTCTGCCCTGAGCCATCTTTGATTGATAGAGCATTTGACACCGTGTCCACTGAGCTGGCTCTCTATGGGCCATCCATGAAAGACACTTAGAGGACAAATACTTTAGGGGAGTAAGTTCCAAGTTGTCCTTCCCTCATCCCTTTTCCTATATCCTCTTGCTACTGGTCATAGCAGGAAGGAGACCACGTGGAAAAGGCCCAGTCAACATCCGTGGAATCCATCCCTGAAGTGTTAGAGGAATGCACATCGCCTGCTGACCACTCTGACTCTGCCTCTGTGCATGACATGGATTATGTCAACCCCCGGGGTGTACGCTTTACACAGTCCTCCCAGAAAGAAGGTGGGTACTCTCAGCAGACTGCCCACTCACCTCCCTCAGCCTACCCACTAAGCTAAGCCTCGACCATCTTGGACCCAAGGTATCTTCTGGTTCAAGTTCTAGGCCATTTCCTTTCTTTTTTAAAGACTTATTTTTATTCATACATACAAGAACTGGGGTGTTGGCAGAGATGCAGAGGGTGTGAGGATTCACCAGACACAGAGTGGGGAGCAAAACAGGCGGATCTCCTTAAATACACTGCTGAGAGGAACAGCGGGCAAGACAGGAGCAGTCTGCTGTGCTATGCGGGTTAGCTCCCTGTCTGGGGATCGAACTCAGGCTGCAGTGGCTGGCAATAGCTTGATAGTGCTGAGACTTAACCCCTGCACCACCAGAGAGGCCACACTAGTCCATTTTCTTGATCTAGGAAATGGAATCAAGCAAGAGGACTCTTATATGGATGGAACCCTTCCCAGATTTGAATGGGAGTCTGTGTGAACAATATGAAGTGGGAGGGAAGAATAGAAAGTTTGGGACTTATAACAGAAAGTTACAATCATCGATGATTATTCCCTCCAATGAGTGACACTAGTCCCCTAAGCTCCCTAGGAAAAACTTTTTTTTTCTCAGTGAAAATCACTTACCTGAAAGTGCCTAGTATATTGCAGGGCAGGCGAGGTAAAATTGTTTCTTAGCAGTCCCACTTCCTTCCCGACCTTTCCTAGGTACAGCTTTGGTCCCTTATGGTCTTCCCTGCATCCGTGAACTCTTCCGCTTCCTCATCTCCCTCACCAGTCCACATGACCGCCACAACTCAGAGGTTATGATCCACATGGGACTGCATTTACTGACAGTGGCTCTTGAGTCAGCCCCTGTAGCACAGTGCCAAACCCTCTTGGGCCTCATCAAGGATGAGATGTGCCGCCACTTATTCCAGGTAAGATTGCTATAGAGATTCAGAGCCCCTGGCTGTTTTTCAAGGCCCCTCAATGCCCAGGGGAACACAGGGAGGTTTGGTTGATTCCTGAGTATAACACCCAGGAAAGAACCTCCCTCCCAACTGACCAGTAGTCAGTTAAAGACTTTGGCTGCCAAAGGGAAGTATAGGAATGGCTAGAGATAGAGATCCTCTCAGAATTCAGGACCTCAGGGGCAACTTCACCCAGTTTGTTTTCTTGCTTTTCTCTTGTTTGTGCCATAGTGAGGTTTAGAAACCTAATGCTTATCCTCTCTGATATCCAGCTACTCAGTGTAGAGCGACTGAACCTTTATGCTGCTTCCCTACGGGTATGCTTCCTACTATTTGAGAGCATGAGGGAGCACCTCAAGTTCCAATTGGAGGTAAGTTTCCTGACTTTGGAAGAAGGGGGAAAAAAGATGCATGGCATCTTTGGTAGGGCCAGCTCTGTTAGGCTATAGGGTGGGATTTAGGGGCTTCTATAGAAGAATGCTTTTCACCTCCATGGTTTGGTTCATTGACTGGTCTCTGTAGTGAAAATGTTAAAAAGAGCCTAGGAAAACTTAGCTGACAGTAAAATGAGAGAACCCAAATATGAGAACTGGCAGGTAACCTCATCATGAGTGAGAATAGCTCTTCTACCTAGCATTTCCTCTGCAACAGAGGCAGGCAAATCAAGCTGGCTTTGCCACTAAATTGCATAGACATTAATAGGACCAGGTAAGACTTAATTAGAGAGCACAAAATGGGCAATAAGTAACATATTTTGGATTAGGTATGAGGTAGAGAGCTGGGCCATATTTGCCTAAAGGAAGATCAAAGGGATGTACTTAGGGAATGGAATCCCTTTAAGTATTTTACTGCATGCCTTTGGCCTCTGATTCCTGTTTAATGTTTTTCCTGTCCAATTTTATCTCTTCCTGTCTTGATCCCTTTCCTCACCCAAATGACAATTACTGGATTATTGCCAGATGTACATCAAAAAGCTGATGGAGATCATCACTGTGGAAAACCCCAAGATGCCTTATGAAATGAAGGAGATGGCGCTGGAGGCTATTGTGCAACTCTGGCACATCCCCAGTTTTGTCACCGAGCTCTACATCAACTATGATTGTGACTACTACTGTTCCAACCTCTTTGAGGACCTCACCAAGTTGCTATCCAAGGTGCTAAGCACTATTACTGTCTCTAAAAAGAAAGCTCTATTAAGGAAATCTTTTTAGTATTAGTGAGGATGCTTTGTACAAGGAGGGAAACACTTAAAGGTTGGGAAACAAGAAAGGTGTTTTTCTCAAGACAGTATAGACGTTACAGAAGATTTTAGGATTTTTGGAAAATGATTGGTTGTATATTTTTAGTGTATCCTAACCTCAAGTCTACTGGATGTTTACTTTCCAGAATGCCTTCCCTGTGTCTGGTCAGCTCTATACAACACACCTACTGTCTCTTGATGCCCTGTTGACAGTGATTGACAGCACCGAGGGCCATTGCCAGGCTAAAGTCCTCAACAACCTTACCCAGCAGGAGAAGAAAGAGGCAAACAGAGCCAGCTATGAAGCAGTAGATAGCACCCGAGAAGCCAGCAATAGTGAGAGACATTTCTCTTTTTGAGGACCCCAGGCTTCAATGCTTGTCCCTTCTTTACTAGCTGAGTTCTTTCTCCTACCTTTGTATCACTTCCCCTGGGACACTCCCAAGTCTGTGTTTTCAAGGTCTGGTGTTTTGAACACAGACCAGATAGGAGGTTAGCAGAACACCTGGATTGTTCCTTTACTCTTCCTCCATACTTTGACCTTTAAAAAAAAATTGAATTAATATTTCTTATGGGGAGAAAAGAAAATAGAGATTAAAGGATATGGGGCTTCTGTCCCTAAAAGATCCTACTTTCCTCCCACCTCCAGTGTCTGCTTTATTTGTTTTTAAAGATCTATTTATTTATGCAAGTAAGAACTGGGGTACAGGCCAGAGGCACGGGGGGCGGTGAGAGGATTCATCAGACACAGAGTGAGAAGCAGAACAGATCTACTGAAATACACTGCTGAGGGGAGCAGTGGGTGAGGCAGGAGAGGTCTGCCGCGCCATGTGGGTCAGCTTCCTGGCTAGGGATCAAATTCATGCTGTGGATGTTTCACAGTATGGCACTTAAACCCCTTGAGCTACCAGGGAGGCCCTCTGCCTCTACTTTGATCAGTCTTCCCTATCTTCCCTTGAGATTGAGGTTGTAGAAGAGCAGGGAAAGTGACTGGATAATCTCTTTGTTAAATTATAGAGTCTAATACTTGGCTGACCTGAAGCAATGGCCACTTGTTTGGTTATGGGTTTATCCTGTTCAAAGTTGACAACCTATGTAGGAACATGCAGGTCCCTTGCTTTGGGACTCGACTTAGCTTGGCTAAGCTTAGCTTAGCTTTGGGACAAGCTTAGCTTGGCTTCCTACTCCATAAGTCTTCACATATCTTCTTCTCTTTCACCAGCTGAGAAAGCAGCCAGTGATGGTAAAGCTGTAGGCACGGCCCCAGACATTCCAAGCCTGCATCTGCCAAGTGGAGGGCGGCTGCCAGCAGAACCCGGGAAGCCAGCATGCAGTGATCTGGTGGAAGCTGGTGACTCTGGGGGTGGGTACTAGGTGTCCGTGACCCTAAACCCTTTCAGCTGGAAGGGCTGGTGGAGACGGGCGGGAGCATTACCTAAAAGAGCCTTCCTTGGCTGTTCACCCTGCTTTCAAGCTCAGATTGAAGAAAGAAAACAATTAGAGCCCTGGAAGATGGGCTTTCTAGGGAAGTGGAAGAATAGTGATGACAAGAAAATTTCTGAGGCATTCTCTTCTTTCACTAGAGTGCATCAGCAGCCTTCCAAAAGCCATTGCCCTAGTAAATTTACCTACTAAATTTTTTTCTCTCTCTTCCTCCAATTCCTAGCTGACAAAAAGTTTACCCGGAAGCCACCTCGATTTTCCTGCATTCTGCCAGATCCACAGGAACTGATTGAAATTAAAAACAAAAAGAAGGTACATGCAGATATCCCCAGAACTCAGTCTCTGCCATCTCTGTCTGGGTGTCCTTTCTAGGGTTTCTGTCCCCAGAGAATGAATCTAGCAGCTCATTGTCCAGCTTCCTAAGGAAGCTTACGGCTTGTTGAGACTTCAGCAATCTCCAAGTCTCTTTTGAAGCCTTTTCTTATTCCTTACTAAGCCATGTACTTAGGCATATACTATCATATGCCCCTGGGCAAACGCTGCCCTGACTGACAGCCAGATGTTAACTGGTGGTGGCAAGAGCATTGGGAACTAAAATCATGCGGGTCACTGAAGGTTACTGGTCATCCTGAGCTCTGGACTGATGATTGGCAATAAAAGGAATTGACATTTATTCTGGTGCTTTAGTAAAGTTCAAATAAATGTGCCTTTGGTTTCCTTGACACAGAGAAAACCTATTTAACCCTTTCTTCCTTTTGTTGCCAACCTAAATAACTTTGGTTTGTATGTGCCCTTGATTACAGGGCTATGACTGAATAGATAAAAAAGTTGAATTGTCATCACAATTCACCTTGCCCTTCAAACCTCAGGGCCACAAGAACTAAGAAACCAAGGAAAGAAGGGGAAGGCAAGCTAGGCTAGAATCAAGATGCTGGCTATAAAAGCAGATGCCAGAGTTGACTGTAAAACTAGAGAGAATAAAAGCTTCTCTAACCTCTTTCTTTTTCATGATCTTTAAGTTATTGGAGAGAGAGCTGTGCATCTTGAGCACTCAGAAAAGAAGTAAAAAGTTGCTGCTCAATTTTAGTTAGATATAATGATTGGGGAAAACTAGGGACAGTAGACCCAGGCTTAGTTCTAGAGTCACTTAGAGCCATGTTCTGGAGCCCATTAAGTGACCAGCTGTTAGTTATGATAGAGTCTGATCTGGTCTTATCTGCCTCAGCGGCAGAGCTTCTGACAACTAGTATTTCTTCTTCAGCTGCTGATCACTGGCACAGAGCAGTTCAATCAGAAACCAAAGAAGGGGATCCAATTTCTGCAGGAGAAAGGCCTCCTCACCATCCCAATGGACAACACAGAGGTAGCCCAGTGGCTCCGAGAGAACCCTCGGCTAGATAAGAAAATGATTGGAGAGTTTGTGAGTGATCGCAAAAACATTGACCTGTTGGAGAGCTTTGTGAGGTGAGGAAGTTGCAAGAAATATTGGACATAGTTGGTGATTAATCTGGGGAGACAGGGCATCCTCCCCTCTAAGGCTTAGCAGTTTCTGTAGGAAGACCCCGTTCAGTCGCTCTTCCTCTTCCCATCATTTATTGGACCTGAAAGAATCTCCAACAAGATTGTTTTGGGGGCCTACTCCATTCTGCATAGAGAATGTTGTGAAGGAGTGGAAAGTTCCTGAGTACATGGTATTCTGGGTTCCAGCAGATGAGGTTTCTAGGCATGAAGACTTTGATGTGAAAAAGCCCTAAGGTTGGATGTTGTTAATTTCTGGTCTGTGTTAGAAGTAACGAGGAGGTACTTCTCTGTGGCCAGAGCCGCCTCTTTTCCAGTTGGAGAAGGTTAAAGGGAAAGGTAAGAGTAGAACATTTGCAACATTTGTAGTTTACATATCTTTAGCCTCTTTGTTCTTCCTTTTTTCCCTGTAGTACCTTCAGTTTTCAGGGTCTACGGCTAGATGAAGCTCTCCGCCTCTATCTGGAAGCCTTCCGCTTGCCTGGGGAAGCACCAGTCATCCACAGGTTACTCGAGGCATTCACAGAGCATTGGAGGGTGAGTTTTGTTTTGTTTTTTAAGGATTTTATTTATTTATGCATACAAGAACTGGGGTACAGTCCAGAAGTGTGGGAGTGAGAGGATTCATCAGAGACAAAGTGGAGAACAGAACAGGCAGATCTTCTGAAATACACTGCTGAGGGGAGCAGCGGGGGCGAGGCAGGAGAGATATGCACCAAGTGAGTCACCTCCCTGGCCGAGGGAGGAGCCAAACTCATGCTGCAGTGGCTGTGGATACTTCATAGTGTGGTGCTTAATCCTTTGCACCACCAGGAAGGCCCTGTAGTGTGCAGGTACAGAGATCAGTATCCCAAGTTAATTTGATTAAGGGTTTATATGACTCCAACTGAAGGACCAGCTATCTCCTAAGAAGACTGAGACAGTAAACTTTCCACAGAGAGGCCAGTTACTGTTAAGGAGTAGACAAAAGGTCAGCTGCCTTCTTTCTGGCACCTCCTCTCCATACTGGCATTGTCCAGTGACGAGGTGATGAGGATTTAATTGGTAGATAAAGGCATTGACAAAGGCGGGGTCTTTGCTTTTTCAGAATTGTAATGGCTCCCCATTTGCCAATAGCGATGCCTGCTTTGCCCTGGCCTATGCTGTCATCATGCTTAATACTGACCAGCATAACCACAATGTTCGCAAACAGAATGCACCCATGACCCTGGAGGTAAGCCAAGGCCGACAAGATCCAACACAGCTTTGAAGGTAGCCGGAAACACATGAGATATCTGGTGGGCATAATGGACAAATTTCTGTCCAAGGGAATCAGATTGGAGGATGGGCAATCCAGAATGGGATGTGGGGCCTTTCATTTACTGTTTCCTAAGTTCCATTTACCACAATCCAAGGAAGTCTTTGGGTGGGGCTTTAGCATTGAAATCTGTGGGAAAGGGAGGAGGCAGAGGCAGTGGAACTGATTCGTCTATTTCTAGGAGTTTCGAAAAAACCTAAAAGGTGTGAATGGAGGCAAAGATTTTGAGCAAGACATCCTGGAAGACATGTACCATGCCATCAAGTATGTATGAAGAATAGTGTAGCATCTCTGTTAAGGGGAAACACATTTCTTCCTTTCCCAGATTTTAAGGTCACTTCAGACTGTAATGACTCATATACTGTTGACTTAGGTGGGCAGCACCATCTCTCCCAACTCATTTCTTCCTTAAAGAAGTCTGAACAATGTTGAGACTCGAGTGTTGTTAGACAGGATCCGAACTGCCCCTACTGCATAGAATGTCATGGGCCCATTCTCCAAACCCAAAGGAGCTGTGTTTTCATAGCTAGTTCATAAGATGTGTTCTGGAGTTGGTAGAGAACCAAAAATGGGTACTAGAAGATGGGACTTGGGTCATACGTCAGATATGGGACATTTAATTATTTATTATAAATCAAAAAAGGTAGAGAGGCTTGTTCATCCTCTCATACCCAGAAGGAATGTAAAATCTAATAGCCCCACTTAGAGATAGGACCTTGATATATATGTGTATTAGTGGGGGAGGAGGGTAGTAGTGGATTGTGGGATACTTCCTTTCTTTCTCCTTTTTTGTTGAGGAAGCAGACCACAGTTGCAATTTTGATGACCTCTCAGTGATGAAGAATGCCCATATGGGAATGCCCATATGCCCATATGGGACAGGGATGACCCCTGTCCTAGTTAGAAGCCATTGAGATTCATTCCTTCCCTTATCTTACAGGAATGAGGAGATTGTGATGCCTGAGGAGCAGACAGGCTTGGTGCGGGAGAACTATGTATGGAATGTGCTGCTTCATAGAGGTGCCACTCCAGAGGGCATATTCTTGCGTGTGCCTGCTGGCAGCTATGATCTTGACCTCTTCACCATGACCTGGGGCCCCACTATTGCTGCACTTTCTTATGTCTTTGACAAAAGCCTTGAGGAGACCATCATCCAAAAAGCCATCTCAGGATTCAGGTAGACCAGCTTTGGTCTTAGTCTTGACTTCCTGCTACTTTTCTAAGCTTACATGGTTCCTTCATGCCTCTATGATGCCTATTCTTACTTTCATTAGAATGGGGTTCCTCCTGAGTTTTGGGGGTGGGGGTAGGCTAAAGCTTGGGAAAGCTCAGTCTTAAATAGACTGAAGAGTAAAATATTTCTTCCTTGGACTAACTAGGGTAGAATCCCAAGCCAGCCTCCTCAGGGACTTGGAAGGGATACCTGGCCTTCCAGTGACTCTGTTTTCAAATGGGGGTGATGTTACAGGAAATGTGCCATGATCTCCGCCCACTATGGCCTCAGTGATGTGTTTGACAATCTCATCATCTCCCTGTGCAAATTCACAGCGCTCAGCAGTGAGGTAAGCAGGGACAGGAACTGTTCTAAGAGTTCCAAAGGAGGACCTTTCTTTTAGCCATAGATCCATCCCTATGTGCAGAACTTGTTTCCCACAGCATATTCCCTCACCCTCCTTTGACTACAATAGCACTTAGATCCTTTCTGTCTTCTGCAACTTAGGATGAAAATAGTGTCACATCATGTAGTGGGAGTGGGAGAGGAGATGCAATAGTGAGCAAAGCCTTAACCAGGTTAGCCCTTCCCACCAGTATCATAGGGGGTTGAAGCAGAGCCAGCAAAAGGCTCCTCAAGGGGCTAAAAGTAGAGACCTAAGAGTCTCCTTTCCAAACATTTGCCAGGTCCCAAGCCTCTTGTCATCTTCTTTTCTAGTCTATTGAGAACCTGCCCAGTATGTTTGGAAGCAACCCTAAAGCCCACATTGCAGCCAAGACAGTATTCCATTTGGCCCATCGTCATGGTGACATCTTGAGAGAGGGCTGGAAGAATATCATGGAAGCCATGCTGCAGCTCTTTCGAGCCCAACTGCTACCCAAGGCTATGGTAGAGGTAATTCTTGGTGGGAGACTGAGCAACAATAAAAAAGCAAGAACTCCAAGATCGTGTGCTATCTGTATATATAATTCATTGAGAGTAGCACTGGGTCTAGGAACACCTCAAATATAAAACTATAGATCTTGAGCAGGGGGATAGCTGTAAAGGAAACCTGGTAAAAACCTCTGCCAATCACCAGTGGTGTACACCAGTCAACAGTGTAAGGCAGGGAACTAAAGGAAGAAAGCCAGAGAACTTCACATGGAGAGCAGGAAATGCAAAGAGCATATAAAGAGAGATTTTTTTCCTGACCTTCTTTTCCAGGTAGAAGATTTTGTGGATCCCAATGGCAAGATATCACTACAGCGGGAAGAGACACCATCAAACCGGTGAGGGTAGATCAGAGACTGAAGGCCTTGGGAGGAGGGAGGGTCAGAACTCTAGAGCTTACCAAGGCTTGTACTCTTTTTCTGCAGAGGAGAATCAACAGTGCTGAGCTTCGTGAGCTGGCTGACACTAAGTGGTACTGAGCAGTCTAGTGTACGGGGACCATCCACTGAGAACCAGGAGGCCAAGAGAATGGCCTTGGACTGTATCAAGGTAACTGCCTGATGAAGAAGCCTTGATCCCTCCCTACTGGACAGATGGTACCCTGTGAATTGAAAAATAGAATTATACAGGATGGTGACCAGAACTCACCCCTTTTGCCCTGTCTTTCTGGCTCTTGGGGACATTTTCTTCCTCTAGCCCTCATCACTGACCTCCTTGCTTATGTGTCCTCTTTAGCAATGTGACCCAGAAAAGATGATCACAGAAAGCAAGTTCCTCCAACTAGAATCACTGCAAGAGCTGATGAAGGTACAGAATGAAGAGGAAAGGAGGATAGAAGGGCTGAGGATAGAAGGGCTGACTGGGTCTGGGAAGAGAGATGGGACTAGTGGTTTATGCCTCAATTTTTGTCAGGGCACTGACAGTGGATGGCTTCTTTTCCATGTCCACTTTCCTGCTATTGTTCTTTTCTAGGCCCTAGTCTCAGTGACACCAGATGAAGAGACATACGATGAGGAAGATGCTGCTTTCTGCCTGGAGATGCTACTGAGGATAGTGCTGGAGAACAGGTAGAAGGCACTCTTTAGGCAGGCCTCATACTGGACTTGTGCCAAAAGGATGGAAGCCTGGGGCATCTTGCTGAGTGGGCTTTGGGGCAAAACACACAGCGTTGTAGAAAGTGGAGAAGTTTGCTCATTGTACCTGTCTGTTATACTCTGAAAGGCCTAGCCTGAATCAGAAAGGGAGGCTTATTACCCAGTGACCTCTGCAACTGAGACTATCCTCATCCCTTATTTTCCTCAGGGACCGTGTGGGCTGTGTGTGGCAGACTGTTCGAGACCATCTATACCACCTGTGTGTCCAGGCGCAGGATTTCTGCTTTCTTGTGGAGCGGGCTGTGGTGGGGCTTTTACGCCTGGCCATTAGGCTGCTCCGGAGAGAGGAGATTAGTGGCCAGGTAAGCAGAGTGCAGCTGGAAGGGCAGGAAGATGTGCAAGGGACTAAAACCACAATGGCAATCATGGGAATGGTCTGAAACAGAGTACATTTAGTGCCCCATAGTAAAAGCCCCTGGCCAACCACATGACTGGTAGAGACAACTTTGGGGGTGTTTCTGGAATGGCCTCAGTTATGAAGCTAGTGCTCATACCCCTGTTGCTTTGTGGCAGTCCCAGTCGTACACCTGGTTTCCTGGCTCTTGTGCTTAATAACCCCAAGATCTTTTGGCACAAGTATAAAGACAATTAGCAAAGAATTAATAAAACAAGTTCAATAGGATATAAGAGCAACACATAAAAGTTAATTACATTTCTATATACCAAAAGGAGCACAGAGAAATGAAACTAAGTCACAGTACCTTTTATAAGTACTCCAAGTAAAATGAATTACATCTACACATAACAAAATACATACTGGATCTGCCTGCTAAAAGAACTGAGGTGTATGCCAGAGGTGCGGGGGGGTGGGGGGTGTGTGAAAGGATTTACCAGAGACAGAGTAGGGAGTAGAACAGGCAGATCTACTGAAATACATTGCTGAGGGGAGTAGCAGGCGAGATAGGAGAGGTCTGCTGTGTCATATGGGTCAGCTCCCTGGCCGGGCATTGAACTCAAAGTGCAGTGGCTGGTGATAGCGTAATAGCACTGAGACTTTAATCCTTGTGCCACCAGGGAGGCCTGAGAATTATATTAATGAAAGATATAAATAAATGAAAAGGTATTCCATATTTGTAAATTAGAAGACTCAATTTAGTAAAGATGTCACTTCTCGCCAAATTGATTGGTAAGTTTAATGCAAGTCTTATAAAAATCTGAGCAAGGCTTTTTGTATACAAACAAAATTTAGATGGAAAAGTACAGGCCAGAGAATAGTCAAACATCTTTGGAAAGAAGAAAGTCAGAAAAACCACTCCATTTGATTTTTTGTTTGTTTGTGTAGAACTGGGGTTTAGTGGCCTCCTTGGTGGTGCAGCAGGTTGAACCCTGCACTGTGAAGCATCCATGGCACAGCAATGTGAGTCTGATCCCTGGCCAGGGAGGGGACCCACATGGCACAGCAGACCTCTCCTGCCTTGCCCACTGCTCCCCTCAGCAGTGTATTTCAGCAGATCTGCCTGTTATGCTCCCCACTCTGTCTCTGTCTCTGGTGAATCCTCTCACCCCACCCCCACCCCCCCATGACTCTGGCTTATACTCCAGCTCTTGGATGCGTAAACAAATAAATCTTTAAAAAAAGAAAAAAATAGCTGGAGTGTGTAGACTAGAGGTGTTGGAGGCTGAGAAGATTCACCAGTGCTAGGGTAGGGAGTAGAACAGATGGATTTACTGAAATACATTGTTAAGGGGAGCAGTGGGCACATCAGGAGAAATCTGCTGTGCCATATGTGGGCTAGCTCCCTGGCTGGATATCGAACCCAGGCTATAGTGGTGATAGCACTGAGAGTTAACCCCTAGGCCACCAGGAAGGTCCTCCATTTGATGTTAAGACTTACTAAGTAGGGCCTCCCTGGTGGCGCAGTGGGTTAAGCAATTCACTATGAAGCAAACTGCAGCCACTGCAGCACGAGTTCGATCCCTGCTGCTGGCCAGGGAGGGGACCCACATGGCGCAGCAGACCTCTCCTGCTGTGCCCACTGCTCCCCTCAGCAGTGTGCTTCGGTTGATCTGCCTGTTCTGCTCCCCGCTTTCTGTGGTGAATCCTCTCACCCCCCCACATCTCTGACCTGTACCCCAGTGCTTGTATGCATAAATAAATAAATCTTAAAAAAAAAAAAAGACTAAGTAATCAAGACTGGGTGGTACTGGTGGAGTTTTTCATATTGTTACCATTGGGGTAAACTAGGCAAAGTATGTAAGGGATCTCTTTGTATAATTTCACATGCATATGCATCAGTAATTATCTCAATAATTTTCCAGTTAAAAAACTGGAAAAAAAATAAACCAGCAGCAGTGTCCTAAGTTGGGTCCTAGCCACACTCCTTATTGGTCTAAGGAGACTGGAGACTGGTAGGGAAGAAGCTGAATGCCTACCTCCCATTTCCTGCTTTTCATTTCCCCACCCCATCCCAGGTACTGCTCTCCCTACGCATTTTGCTATTAATGAAGCCCAGTGTGTTGTCCCGAGCCAGTCACCAGGTAGCCTATGGCCTCCATGAACTCCTCAAGACAAATGCAGCCAACATCCACTCAGGTGATGACTGGGCCACCCTCTTCACACTGCTGGAATGCATTGGCTCAGGTGTGAAGCCTCCAGCAGCCCTGCAGGCCACAGCCAGGGTCGATGCACCTGATGCTGGTAAGCCCTTTTCCAGGGAAACCCGCACTGGCAGATAAACAATTATGGTCCCAGGGATTTAAATAGAAAAACAAAATATAGGTTATAATGGTTGGCAGATTAAATATGCCTGGCTTCTGCCATCTGCCCCTAGAGCTGTTCGTGCCTGCTGGCCTCTTCCCCAGTACCCACAGGTTAAACAACAGGAAGGCAAGTAGACAATGGAAAAGACTGTGAAACTAGGCTTTCTACTGTCTTAAGGACTGCTTTCCCAGAAACTCTGTCCTCACCACCACACCCTCCCTGACAGCTGCTCCTAGATGCCATCAGGTACCCAAATTAGCCTGTTGCCCTATTTGGTTAAGAGAGAAGCTGCCCAGGCCATCCTTCAGCTCTCAGGCAACAGGGCTGAAACAGCTGGACCAAAAGAGAGGAGAGGCCAGGCTTTAGCACTTTTCTTCTGATAGTCAAAATTATCCCTTGTCTCAATGTCCACATCCCCACCCTAACTCTACCTTTCTCCCTCATGGTTCAGGAGCCCAATCAGATAGTGAACTCTCTTCCTTCCATCAAAATGATGTGAGTCTGGACCGAGGGTACACTTCTGATTCAGAGGTCTACACTGACCATGGTAGACCTGGCAAGATCCACCGATCAGCCACAGATGCTGATGTGGTCAACAGCGGTTGGTTAATGGTGAGTGAGCATATGGGCAGTGGGTGAGTTTTCCCTCCTTGGCCTTTGGGAAAGATTCCTGGTCTTTTGAAAGGACATTGAGGATCAAGGTCAAGCCTGGATACCCAGAACTTCTGTGTACTTTACAGGTGGGGAAGGATGACATTGATAATTCCAAGCCAGGGCCTGGGTCCAGCCGGCCAGTCTCCTCACCCCTGGTCAATCAGTACAGCCTAACAGTGGGGCTGGATCTTGGGCCACATGACACTAAGTCCCTGCTTAAGTGTGTGGAATCGCTGTCCTTCATCGTGCGTGACGCTGCCCATATCACACCTGACAACTTTGAGCTCTGCGTCAAGACTCTGCGCATCTTTGTGGAGGCCAGTCTGAATGGCGGTGGGTCACTCAATTAGTCATTTGTGGAGTAACCATGTGAATGTCGGGGGAGAGGGAGGAAGAGGCAGGTCATCTGTACCCATGAGTATAGAAATGTTACCTGGATCTGGCTTTGCTCAGGGTGCAAGTCTCAGGAGAAACGTGGCAAGAGTCACAAATATGACAGCAAAGGGAACCGCTTCAAGAAGAAATCCAAGGAGAGCTCAGTGCTTCGACGACCTCGAACATCCAGCCAGCATGCCACCCGATGCGGACATAGTGATGATGATGAGGATGAAGGCGTGCCTGCTAGCTACCATACGGTGTCTTTACAGGTCAGTCAGGACGTAAGTATGGCACCCTTTACTACCTCTCCTCTCCCAGCACCTGATATTGGGATCCTCTATGGGGCCAGGGACAGCCAGGGCGGACAGAAAGGGCCTGTATTTTCCAGCCCAGGCCCTCAGCCTCCACCATGTTGCCATATCTAAGCCACTTGTTTGCTTAGTTTTTAAATTAAAGTTTATTTATTTTTTGAATAGGTAATACATACAGATGGTACAAAGTTCAAAAGGTACAAAAGGGTAAACAGATAAAATATAAGTTCTATTCCATTCCTGTCACCAGCCACTAAGTTCCCCTTGCAGATGCAACCAACAATTTCTTGCTTATTCTTCCAGTGTTATTCTGTCTACTCAAGACAGATAAGATTTTATAAGCAGACTTTATTATGTCACTAAATAAATAGAGAGCTAATTGCTGTGCATAGAATAACCTTAGAAAAATAGGGAAACAAAGTATCATTAAATCTGGCCAGAAACCACTGCCATCAAAGCCTCTAAGCCCGGACCTCCTTGGTGGCGCAGTGGGTTAAGCAATGCACTATGAAGCAAACTGCAGCCATTGCAGCACAAGTTCGATCCCTGCTGCTGGCCAGGAAGGGGACCCACATGGCATAGCAGACCTCTCCTGCTGTGCCCGCTGCTCCCCTCAGCAGTGTGTTTCAGTCAGTCTGCCTGTTCTGCTCCCCACTCTGTCTCTGGTGAATCCTCTCACCTCCCACAACTCTGGCCTGTACCCCAGCTCTTGTATGTATAAATAAATAAATCTTTAAAAAAAACAAAGCCTCTAAGCCCAAAATTTGCTTTCTGTTCTTTAAGTAAGATTAACAGTACGCTCTTTGGCAGATTATAAATTAAAATTGGAACAATACAGAGAAGATTAGCATTGTCCCCTGCACAAGCATGACACACAAATTCATGAAGTGTTCCATATTTTTAGAGAATAAAATGAGATTAACAAAATGAGGTTTTTATCATCAGGCGGTGTGAAAGAGAATTGAAAGTACTTTCTCATGGTGTGTTTCAAGGTTATTGGATACTTAGTCCACACACCTCCTCGAGTCTCCTCTACCAGGTGTAATACTCAACAACCTTGAGAAACACAGGTCAGGATTGGAGCAATGAGCTCATAAAGTGGAGGGAGGGATGGCATAGGAGTAGGGCGTGATTGGTACTAGGAGCTCCCTTGAGGATTTAATCAGGGACAGCGTGGGGTGGTGAAAAGGGTGTCCACCTAACCCCACTCATGTTCTGCTCCTTCTGTGACTCCAGTTGCTAGACCTGATGCACACTCTGCACACGCGGGCAGCCTCTATCTACAGCTCATGGGCAGAGGAGCAGCGCCACCTGGAGACAGGTGGCCGGAAGATTGAAGCAGATTCACGCACTCTCTGGGCCCACTGCTGGTGCCCTTTACTGCAGGGTAAACCTTGGGGAGCAGGCAGGGCAGGGGCAGAGCTGAAGCTGGAGCTGGATCTGGAGCTTGGGAAACACTAGGATTTGGATACCTGCAGGATCCTGAGCATGTTCTCACTCTCAGGCATTGCCTGTCTGTGCTGTGACGCCCGGCGCCAGGTGCGGATGCAGGCACTGACCTATCTGCAGCGAGCACTACTGGTACATGATCTGCAGAAGCTAGACGCTCTGGAATGGGAGTCCTGTTTTAACAAGGTAGGACTTCCCACTGCTCTTCCCACTTCAAGAAGACCCAGATATTCCCAAGGACCCCTAATGTCAATCCTCAGCCTATAACAGATCTGCCATTCTCCTGTGAACCGTCCCCTCCCACTCCTGACTTCCTTGGGGCAAAGCTGACAACTGACCCTGCTAGGGAAATGTTGACTGTTTATCCCACAGGTGCTGTTTCCTCTATTGACGAAGCTCCTGGAGAATATAAGCCCTGCAGATGTAGGAGGAATGGAAGAGACCCGGATGAGGGCTTCTACACTGCTTTCTAAGGTACTGCTCACTACTCTGTATCTACCCTCCCTGTTGACAAGAAAAGAAGCCAGGGGCCTCCCTTGTGGCACAGGAGGGTTGAGTGTTAGCACTGTGAAGCAATCTGCAGTCACTGCAACATGAGTTCAGTCCCCAGCCAGGGAGCCAACCCATGTGGTGCAGCAAACATCTCCTGTCTCACCTGCTGCTTCCCTCAGCAGTGTGTTTCAGTAGATCTGCTTGTTCTGCTCCCCACTCTGTCTATGGTGAGTCTTCTCACCCACCTGCACCTCTGGCCTAGACCCCAGTTCTTACATGCATAAATAAATCTCTCTTTAAAAAAAAAAAAAGGAAGCAAAGGCTTCTCATAGGACTTAGGTTTGTAATGTAAATGCTCAGGATTCCTGCTATGGAGACTCAGCAGGACCTAGGTACGTGGAAGAATTCTGTAATTCAGAGGAATCACTAAGATTTCTACACAAGATAGGGCAGGCTTGCCTCCAAGCCTTGGAAAGGGGTACAGAAGCCTTTTCCCTGCCCATGGCTAAAAGGGGCTGGTGGCCATAGGTCTTCCTGCAGCACCTGTCTCCACTGCTGTCACTCTCTACCTTTGCGGCCCTCTGGCTGACCATCCTGGACTTCATGGACAAGTACATGCACGCAGGCTCCAGTGACTTACTGGTATGTTCTACCTCAGCCCAACTTCCACTATATGCTGCTTCTATCACCTGCTAGGAAGACTTCCTACTTGTTCCCCTATGGTGACTGCTTCCTTCTTACCATGTTCCCCTATGCCTTCTCTCCTATTCTTATCATCCCACTGGCACCTGAAGTCAGAGGCCATTCCTGAGTCTCTGAAGAACATGCTCCTGGTGATGGACACAGCAGCGATTTTCCATAGTGCAGATGCTCGAGGAGGCAGCCCTTCAGCCCTCTGGGAGATCACCTGGGAACGTATAGACTGTTTTCTGCCCCATCTTCGAGATGAGCTCTTCAAACAGACTGTCATCCAGGGTAGGGGGCTCAGCCCAACTTCATCAAAAGAAGCCCCCTCAAAGAGTCTAAAGCTAATTGGTTCTCTGTTCCTTAGGGTGATGGGAAGACTGATGGGTAGCCAGGGCTCTGCTTAAAAGAAAGCATTAAGAATGCAATCTGGATTCTCTGCCTTCCCCAGATCCCATACCCATGGAACCTCATGCCTCAAAACCTCTGGCCTCAGCCCATCTGACTCCTGGTGCTGGTGACACGAGGACACCTGGCCCTCCACCTCCACCAGAGATGCCCTCTGAACTGGGGACCTTAGGTGAGTCCCTCTGGGCTAGCTGGCTGGGTGTTAAGTGGGACACAAAAGGCCTTAAGATGTGGCCCTGGGTAGTTTTGGATTGCTACTGAGCCTGGGCTGTGAGCCAGGAAAGAATCCTGTTTGCCTGCTCGTCCTATGGGAAATGACAAGACCAAATAAGCTATAATGAGTTTGCTGCTTGAGATTTTAGGCTTATAAGGAAAAGGTGGGGTCAGGGGCTTGGAATAAATATGCAGAGGTTGCCCTTCAGGGATTCTAGTTAAGACCAGGCCAAAATTAACCTGATTGGGGCTACAGCAAAGGAGGTAGAGAATAAATACAAGGTAATGATTTCTGATTGGAGATTCCCAACTGTTTAGCCTGGGAAGGCTCATTTTGCTCAGAAGTAGAAAGGGGTTTTGGTAACCAACTGAGAAACATGAAGGAATCTGACTATAGCTACCTTCCTCTCCCATAGACTTTGAAAAGCCTGAGGCCCCCCGACCTGCCAACAGCAGTTCCCCTGGATCACCAGTGGCCTCTAGCCCCAGCAGGCTGAGTCCTACCCCAGATGGGCCTTCACCCCTGGCTCAACCTCCACTGATCCTGCAGCCCTTGGCCTCCCCACTGCAGGTGGGTGTGCCACCCATGACACTGCCCATCATCCTCAACCCTGCTCTCATCGAGGCCACTTCACCAGTACCCCTCCTGGCCACATCCCGCTCCACAGACCCTATTCCCACCTCCGAGGTCAACTAAGGCAGATTCCTCAGAGATCAAAACCAGTACTTCCTACCAGATAGTCCCCAGCCACCCCCTTCAGCTGTCTCAGAGGCCACAAACTCTTCAGGCCTAGCCCAAGCTGCCCTTGAATGGGGACCTAAAAAGAGAACTATTAAAACCCTTTCTGGGGCCCACAATCAGGCTGCAGGACCTTCTTCCTCCTCTGCTCTCCATTCCTGGGGGTCCAACCTGAGAGCACACTCAGGTATCACCTGCAGCCTCACAGCTTTGGGGAGGCATCACTGCCATCCCTGCAGTGCCCACCCTCCTGTCCATGGTAAGGCATTGAGAGCCAAGCCAACCACTCTGCACTTTGTTTCCCTCTCCCATCTTCACTCCCATCAGCCCTGGGCCACCTCCTCCAGTTCTTCCTCATTTATTAATTAGTTGGTCAGTTTGGAGAGTTAATTGGCACCTTGGAGTATGGGGAGGTGGGAGTGAACAGGTGGACTACCCACAGGAGCATGTACATATAGGAAAACAATGGACTTTTTATGATGTAATAAATGTCTTAGTACCAATATCATTGCCTTTCCCTCTGGTTTCCTTCTTAAGCTTTTGAGTCAGAACACCATGTTATTAGGATACCTGCAGTTTGGGCCTTGCGTGAACAGAAGGGAGGCTGAGCCTACCAAAAGTCTGGCATACATGGCTCTTGGCCACCAGCCAGCCAGACACCATAATTTCACCACTGCTGCCATCACCACCACAGCAGTGCACCTTTGTCATCAGGAATGTGCCAGGAATTTGGAGAGTTATCCTCTTCACTAATTGCTCCAAGGAGACATCTGAGACCATCTGGACTGGGGTCAGAGGCAAAATGAACCAGAGGGAAGATAAACCTTGGAAATGGGAGACAGCCTGGTGTGGAAAAGTGCTGACCTGAGTCCTGAAGCTCATCTTCCATCTTCCCTGGTTTCCATTACTAAACAAGCCCTGCCTGACCCAGCCACTGGGAAAATTAGGAGTATGACTGTGTTCCTAATCTGCACCTTCCAGTATGAGTGCAGAAAAGCCTGGATTATATATGAATGCTCTTGGCTTCAGCTATAATGTCTCTGTCCCCCCATATCTGAGCTCCACAAGTTCTACCTTTTAGAAGCTTCCTTTTGTTTCCCTTTGGGGGACCTAGTGTTGACAGCTGTAAAGAAGTCTGAAAGGCATTCTATGACAAAAGAATATGAGTATTCTGTCCCTCAGTGGATCTGCAAATAGTAGGAAAGACTACAGTGACTGCAAACCAACCCTTGCTAGGTAGTAAAGTGTGTGATTTGCCAGAAATCCCATTCTGATATACAAAGAATAGCTGACACATACGTGACTGTGTCTTTGTATTGTCTCTGAGAAGGTAAGGGAAAAGAAACTATATTCAGGCTTTAATTCTGACAAACAAGAAAGAATGGTGTGTTGATGTGGAAGTTAAAAAAAATGTTTGGGAAAGTAAAAGTAATAGTGGATTAAGAGGGAAATGCTAATCTTACTGATGTTCCTACAAGAATTCAAATAATATTTCAAAAAAGTCATCTTTAAAAAAAATTCCAAACAAAAACCAGAGACCTAAGACATAAGACCCTAATGGAGAAATAACATTGTTAGAGCACCTATGTGTGTTAATAAGTACATTACTCACACAAACTTGTGTAAGAGGTATTTACTTTTATAAATGAGGAAACAGTTCAACGGAGGAAAGTTATGAAGTAGGAAGTTGGGACTCAAACCCTGGTATGTCTTAACTCTAAACCTTATGGTGTTTCCTGTGATACTTCCTTAATTCAAAAAAGAAGGAGTACAGAAACTCTTCAAAGTTACTAACATGTTCTGTAACTGCTTATATGAAATGAAAGGTGAATTACTGAAGAAACAGGCTGCTACCTAGTGAGCTAAAATCACACACAAGTCAAGAACAAGTGTGAATTTTCTAAGCACATAATATCAGGAGAAGAATAATTATAGAATTATCTACAATGGGTACACATGTCTCTTCCCATCCCTCGAAATGTTGGGAACAATAAAAAATGTGGCTATCTGGACTATTTACCTTGTTCAGGGCTCACTGTGGCTGTGAGAAGGCAGAACCCTTCATCCTCTTGGGCTTCAGTTGAGGAAAAAAAGAAACTTTAGTTCAAGTAAGCAGTTCACTACCCTCCCATTGAAATATTCTTCATTAGGCTTCTGAGACACTACTTTTTCTTGGATCTCCACCTACTGGCAATGTTTTTTCAGTTTCTTTTGTTGACCCCTCATCTCCACAGCCTCAGAATATAAGAATGTCCCAGGGCTCAGACCTTCTCCTCCAGTCCTTTTTCTACACTTAGTCACCAGGGAATGCTGTCCACTGTCAAGACAACCATCCAACACACTAACTTCAAGTCCAGCCACTCCTCAGCATCTCTACTGACAGGCCTCCTAGATTTTCAAATATGACAAAAATATTTAATTCCTTTGGGGGGAGTGAATATTCAAAGATTATTAACTTTCTGCTGTGATATCTGGCACAGAACCTTCTTCTTTATGCCATTCAAAGGGCTTCTAAACATTCTTCAATGGAAAAAAAGGGGGGAATTCTTTAATTAACTTGCTCCTCCCTTACTCTGTCCCCCAAAGGACAATTCCTTTCTTCTGAGGTCCTTAAGACCAAAAACCCTTCTCTGTTTTCTTGCATCCTGCATCCAATGAACAAATCTTGTTGCTTCTTTCACATATTTAGAGCATGATTATTTCTCACCATTTTCATCCACTACCACTCAAGTCTAAGCCACCATATATCTATTGGTCTCTTTCATTCATTAGTCCCATGCACTCTATGCTCTGCTCTCCACATATCAGCGAAATGAATCTTTTAAAAACAATTCCTCCATTGTTCAAACACCTCTAATGGCTTACTCATTCAGAGTAGAATTTAAAGTTCTTTATCCCATCTATTAACCTTGTTCTCAACTATGCCAATATTAGACCTTTAAAAGCTAGTCTCCATCTGGAATGCTCCCCAGATACCCATGTAACTTTCTTCCTCATATCTTTCAAGTCACTGCTCAAATATATTAACTCACCAGAGAAGCCTTCCCTGGGAGCTACATAGGAAGCCTTTGTCACTGTCTTCTTACCGGTTCCGACTGTTTCTTCCAAGGGGCCTGAATAAGAAAAGAGCTAGAGATGCGTCTCTTTTTCCACTCCAGGGAGGCCGCCAGATGGCGCCCTGACCCGGTCGCAAAATCAACTTCCTTCCTCTTCCCCTCATTCTTCCCGGCAGCGAGGCCCCGCTCCTGGCAGGGATAGAAGCCTAGGGCCCTCCAGCTTCCCCCTGGGGTTCCCCGGCATCACAGGTTGCCAAGCCGTTAGGCGCTGCATAAGCGAGGGTTGCCAGCCATCTGAGACAGGCCCGAGTAAGTGAGAAGATCGGAGTCGGGACTATCATGGTACGGCGGCCGGTTAGCGGATCCCGCTTGGGACTGGATCCCCCAGTCCCAAAAGCTCGTGCCTAGCTGATTCTCCTCCCCGACTCCCGGCTTCCAGCGCCGTGCGACTCTTTCCCCTTTAAGGGGCGCGACCGAGTCGCTCCCGATTGGCTGCGCGAGTCACAGAGTTAAACTTTAAGCCAATGAAAAAGGCGTAGGGGCGTGACGCACGGAAACGTCACGGGAATTCCCCCCTCCCGGGGGCGGAAAAGGGGCTTTCCCGGCTGGAGCCCTGCTGGCTAAAGAAGTGTTGCGACCCTGTCTGAAGTGGGTCGGACCTGGAGAGAAGCCGGAACTGGAGCCGCTGCCGCGGTGAGTGACCAACTTCAGGCCCTTGAGTGGCCGGGACAAAGGGAAGGACGGGAGGTGGGGCATTAACTGACCCAACCCTAGGCCGAAGCGCGGCATATGCACGCCCACAGAAAGCACGCACACGAACACGATCCATGGATACGCACCTGCAAATTACAAAGACACGCGGACCGGTATGTACACCTACATGTATGTCGGTGTATGCACAGCATCATCCATGCAGACTCACATACACATGCACACACAAAAACCCGTGCACAGGCGCCTAGACCTCTTCCTTTCACGCACAAATTCAAAGATAGTTCACCTGTGCCCTTGCATATCAAGACATGCTCACATATGTGTCTGCTGTAGAAAGTATAAGGACACTATCCTGTACACAGACGTGCTACCTAGCACACGCACGTTGAATCCATGCACACACAAAACACCCAAGCACATGGGCCGGAATACACTTGTTTACCTGCAATGGAGACATACACACGTATAATTACACACGATCCTGGGGCTTGGGCACCCAGAGCAGGTGCAATGTGGGAATCAACGGTTGTTAAAATGTGTCCGGGAGAGAAAATAGAGGACCTTAGTCCAAGGAGGGAACCTCTTTCCTCTCCCTGCCCCGAGGCCCCAGAGTCCCGCTCTCGGGGCAGAACCCTAGGGGCCCCCACTGGGAAGAGCCCCCGCCTACAGGCCTTCAGAGGAATATCCCCCCAAAAGCCCCCGGGGTGAATCAGCCGTGGCCTCCCTCACAGAAGAAAATCCCAAGGTTGCTCCAGGACCCAAGCAGGGGAGGGGGGCGGGAGGTGGGTCTGGCTCTGGACTAGGAGCCTCCGGCCGAGAAAGACCCGGCGTCTGCCTCCGAAAGAAGAGGGGGAGCGAACCCCCACGGGGGCTTCCCTGGATCTGGTTGCCCCTCCGCGGGCTGAGAGGCTTCCAGCACTCACTGAACGGCGAAGACCTCGCGCCCCTCCCGCCATGGAGGCGTGGTTCGTGGCGTCATTTCCAGGCCCGCCCCCTCCGGCCCCGCCTCCCCCTGGTATTTTCGGGACTTTCCTAAGCTGCTCTAACTTTCCTGCCCCTTCCCCGGCCCGGCCCAGCCCAGCCCTACTCCGGATCTCGGATCTCGCCCTTCACCGGATCCCGCCCGCCACACCCGGACGGGTGGCTGGAGGAGATCGGACCCTCCCCAAAATCTGGGCTCCCTTTCTCCCCCAACTACTGTCCTGATCTGTCTATCCCTCCCACCGCCACTCCCCCAACCCCTACCCCTCATTCTCCCGCACCTAAGGCAGACGCCTGAAACTCTGGGAAACAGAACCGGCCGGAGCCACCAGACAGAGCCGGGCTTAGCCCAGAAACATGGACAGTTGCTACGGCCCAGTGAGTCACGCCAGCTGGCCTCAAAGCCGGCTAGCTGCCCCCCCTCCATCTGTCTGCTCGTCTGCCTGTCTGTTGGAGTCCCCTAGCTCCCCTACATCTGTAATACCCTTAGATTATTTCAACCTGCATGTGAGAGTCAGTTTGTCTGCAGATTGCTTCCAGGGGTTTTCTTCTGGGCCTGAGGAGAAGGATTACCTAGGGCTGGGAGGTAGAAGGCTCAGAATTAGCTGCCACCCCAGTCTGTCTCCAAACCAGGGTCTAGACGGCATATATGATGATCTCAAATTCAACCCATCCATTGTGGAGCCCAAGGAGCTGGCCCCAGAGACAGGTTAGTAAGTCCCCTGACCTCCCATTGTCTTGGAGTGGAAGGGTGCACATGTGCCCTCTGTGTTGGGGATGGACACAGAGATCCCAGCTCAGCAAGGCCCCTCTGTCTCCAGCTGATGGCCCCTACCTGGTGATCGTGGAACAACCTAAGCAGGTGAGTGAGTGAATGCTTCAGCCTTGGGGACAAGTGCGGTGGTTGTAGCTGGGTGGCCATGGGAAGGGTCACTGACTGCTGAAGCCACTTCTGGTCGGGATGGTTGGCTGCTGCTGATCACAGTAATGTGGTTGTAGTTCAGGACAGACACAACCAGTTATTACTGTCGTGCTGGCTGGGGGTGTGGTGACTGGGGAGGGTCTCTCCTGGTCACCCGGTCACTCTGTCCTGGGACCTTCAGAGAGGCTTCCGATTTCGATATGGCTGTGAAGGCCCCTCCCACGGAGGACTACCAGGTGCCTCCAGCGAGAAGGGCCGGAAGACCTATCCCACTGTCAAGGTGAGCCAGAACAGTGCTGGAGGGTGGGCTAGCACGTCCAAGGACATTACTGACAGCTATCACCCTTCCCAGATCTGTAACTACGAGGGACCAGCCAAGATTGAGGTGGACCTGGTAACACACAGTGACCCACCTCGTGCTCACGCTCACAGCCTGGTGGGCAAGCAGTGCTCGGAGCTGGGGGTCTGCGCCGTGTCTGTGGGGCCCAAGGACATGACGGCCCAGTAGGTACCCCCTACCTCTGACCCCTACTGGCATGCACCCTCATTACTTGCTAGTCCTTGGCCCCAGCCCACCACTGTGAGCTTAGCATCTAACCAAGGAAAGACTTGGGTTGGCCCCAGGACCAAAGGCCTGAAATAAAAACCAGAACAGCTTCATAGAGGAAGTAGGGCTGAGCTGAACCCTGGCTGTGGGGAGGGTGCCTCAAGAATGAACTGTCTACAAGGACTCAAACTCCTCCTTCCCTCACCCAGATTTAACAACCTGGGTGTGCTGCATGTGACCAAGAAGAACATGATGGAGATTATGATACAGAAACTTCAGAGGCAGCGACTGCGCTCCAGGCCCCAGGGCCTTACGGGTAGGGGGGTTAGGAGGGGAGTGTGGGGGTGGTCATGAAAAGCACAGGGAAGGAGGAGTCTTCCAGACGTCATGTGTTTGCCCACTGCCCAGATGCTGAGCGGCGGGAGCTAGAGCAGGAGGCCAAAGAGCTGAAGAAGGTGATGGATCTAAGCATTGTGCGGCTGCGCTTTTCTGCCTTCCTTCGAGCCAGTGATGGTTCCTTCTCTCTGCCCCTGAAGCCAGTTATCTCCCAGCCCATTCATGATAGCAGTGAGTATGCTGATTGCCTGGGTACCACAGGGAGCACAGGAGAGGGGGTCTCAAGCTGTGGAGTCAGCTAGGCCTAAGTATGAACTTGGCCCTGTCATGGATATGAGCTGAGTGACCTTAACTAAGTCGTTTCCCTTCTCAGAGCATGGCTCCCTTCTAAATAAAGACACTACCAGTTCCTACACCTCTTGCTGTAGGATAGCAGTACAAAGCACCTGGCTCCCTCAGTGGGATCATGATGATTAATGTCATTCCAAGTAATCTATATCCCACCCCTATAGAGTCTCCTGGGGCGTCGAACTTGAAGATTTCTCGAATGGACAAGACAGCTGGCTCTGTGCAGGGCGGAGATGAGGTTTATCTGCTTTGTGATAAGGTGCAGAAAGGTGAGGCTAGAGTCCAAGCTGGGAGCTAGAGACCCGAAGCGTCAAGACTTGGGACCAGGGTAGCTCCAGGACCAGTGGCCCTGGGGTTCCACTAGGCATGTGGCCAAGTTTCAATTTTCCCTATAGATGACATCGAGGTGCGCTTCTACGAAGATGATGAGAATGGATGGCAGGCCTTTGGGGACTTCTCTCCCACAGATGTTCATAAGCAGGTACCTGGGGGCAGAGGGACAGAGCTGGAACCTGGGCTAGTGCTGAACTAGCGAGTTCCCAATGACACTTTATGTGCTCCTTCCCCAAAGTATGCCATCGTGTTTCGGACACCTCCCTATCACAAGATGAAGATAGAACGACCTGTAACCGTGTTCCTGCAGCTGAAACGCAAGCGTGGGGGCGATGTCTCTGACTCCAAACAGTTCACCTATTACCCTCTGGTGGAAGGTGGTACTGGGCTGAAGATCCCAGAGGGCAGGAAGGTGGGGGCTGGGCTGGAGGGTCCCAAGAACTAGATGAGGGGACCCTTTAGTAAAGTCAGGAGTGAGGACAGCTCCAGGAAAAGGTGTCCTTCAGCCAGCCTGAGGACTCTTGGGGGGAGGGCCCTTGCCAAACTTGGTGCAGAACTCTTGAAGCTTGGCACATGAGGTGGGGTTTTAACTTCTCATTTCCCTCTCCCCTAGACAAAGAGGAGGTTCAGCGGAAGCGGAGGAAAGCCTTACCCACCTTCTCCCAACCCTTCGGGGGTGGCTCCCACATGGGTGGAGGCTCTGGGGGCTCTGCTGGGGGTTATGGAGGCGCAGGAGGAGGAGGTGAGGGGGTACTGGTGGTGGGAAAGGGAATGGAGGAGGAAGGGAAGAAAAGTCAGGGAGGAAGGAATCTGGGAGAGACCTGGCTCCTGCCCCTTCCCCACAACCCTGCCTGTACCCACAGGTGGCGGCCTCGGCTATTTCCCCTCCTCCTTGGCCTACAGCCCCTACCAGTCCGGCGCAGCCCCAATGGGCTGCTACCCGGGAGGCGGGGGCGGGGCGCAGATGGCCGCCGCGGCGCCCAGCGTGGATGCTGGGGAGGACTTAGCACAGCCCAGCCCGCCATCGGTGAACTCTCAGAGCGCACCGCAGGCTCCGGAGCAGCTGAGGCGAGGTATGACCTCCGGGATGCGGGTGGTCGCGACGGTGGGGCGCAGGAAGCTAGCCCACACCCACGCCCACTATCGCCCCCAGCCCGGGAGTACAACGCGCGCCTGTTCGGCCTGGCACAGCGCAGCGCCCGAGCCTTACTCGACTACGGCGTCACCGCGGACGCGCGCGCGCTGCTGGCAGGACAGCGCCACCTGCTGACTGCACAGGATGAGAACGGAGACACGTAGGTGGGCGGGAAGATGGGCGGAGTCGAGCTTCTAAGCCTGGGTCTGGCCCCAGAGTCAGATGGGTCGTGGGGTGCGGGGCTGGAAAGGAAGCTGCATAGAGCCAGGACTCTGGGCTTGGGCAGACCGGTTTCAAATTGGACTTTGTCATGTACTAGTTGTGTGCAAGATAATCTCTCCAGATTTTAGTTTTGTCAACTCTCAAAGGGGGTGCAGTAAAATGCATCTCTACCAAAGATGTGCTCAGAAGGACAAAGTTCATTTTGTGTTGCTCTTCAGAGACACCTAGGCTCCCCAAGGACAGTGGTGGGGTTTTGAAGGTAGAGGATATTCTGAGTGTCTGGGCATACTAGGCCAGAGCCTTACTCCCCAATCCTCAGGCCCCTGCACCTGGCCATCATCCATGGGCAGACCAATGTCATCGAGCAGATAGCCCATGTGATCTACCATGCCCCACACCTTGGTGTTGTCAACCTCACCAACCACCTGCACCAGGTGAGGAGCACCTATTGGTGAAGGAGTCGGTTTGGAAGGCAGGTGGGTCTAGGCCTGGCTCACTCTCCTTCTCTTCCCAGACGCCTCTGCACCTGGCAGTGATTACTGGGCAGACAAGCGTGGTGAGCTTCCTGCTGCAGGTAGGTGCAGATCCTACACTGCTGGATCGGCATGGAGACTCAGCAGTGCACCTGGCACTACGGGCAGGTGCCAGTGCCCCCAACCTGCTGCGCACCCTGCTTCAGAGTGGGGTTCCTGCCATGCCCCAGCTGCTACACATGTCGGATTTTGAGGGTAAGTTCCTCAAGGGGACAAGGGTGTGGGCCAGGGAGGGTACACAGTAAAGTCCAATGGTGGACAGAAGGTGTCAAGGTTAGCTGGTCTAGAGGCCACCTTAGAGTCAGAGGTGCAGGCTGAGGATCCTCTGTCTCTAGGGTTGTACCCAGTACACCTGGCGGTCCGTGCCCGAAGCCCCGAGTGCTTGGATCTACTGGTGGACAAAGGGGCTGAAGTGGAAGCTGCAGAGCGGCAAGGGGGCCGAACAGCCCTGCATTTAGCCACAGAGATGGAGGAGCTGGGGCTAGTCACCCATCTGGTCACCAAGGTGGGACTAAGGATTATGGGGGGGGGGGGGCAAAGGTTTTGGAGGGACCAGGATGGTGAAGATATAAGGGTCGGCACAGCCAGTTGGTTGTGCCATGGTGATCAAACACTTCCTTCACCTTGCAGCTCCATGCCAATGTGAATGCCCGTACCTTTGCGGGAAACACACCTCTACACCTGGCAGCTGGACTGGGATCCCCGACACTCACCCGCCTTCTTCTAAAAGCTGGTCAGTATCACCTTCAGAGGTCAATGAACAGAGCTGGAGGAGAAGAAAGCAATGCCCCCAGCCTCCCCCCGACTTTAAATTCCTTACTATAGATGCCCACTGCACCTCCCCATGACTGCCTCCCCCAGGTGCGGACATCTACGCAGAGAATGAGGAGCCCTTGTGCCCACTGCCTTCGCCCCCCACCTCTGATAGCGACTCAGATTCTGAAGTGCCTGAGAGGGACACCCCAAGCAGCTTCCGGGGCCACACACCTCTTGACCTCACTCGAAGCACCAAGGTGAGACCTACCTGGCACTAGAAGTACCAAAGAGCAGAGCATCTGTGCTGAGGGTGGGCCCAGCATACCCAGTACCTGGGCTTCAGGACCAGGGTAACAGGCAGTCAAGGCTCGGGCTGTCTCTCCAGGTGAAGACCTTGCTGCTAAATGCTGCTCAGGATACCATGGCACCCCCTCTGACCCCACCTAGCCCTGCAGGTAAGATCTCTTCACCTGTGGCCAAGCCTCCGACCCCTGCTCAGAGGTCTTGTCTGCCTCAGGACCTCTAGAGACGGTCTGCTTTGGTTCCCAGTTCCCACGGAGCCAGGTGGTGCCTGGGTGTCTGTGCGTTCCTCTGAGGGAAACTGCCGTGTGTGTTCCCCAGGGCCAGAGCTGCCACTCGAGGACACAGTCCTGCACAACCTGGAGCATCTACTAGATGGGCCAGGAGCCCAGGGCAGCTGGTCAGAGCTGGCAGAACGGCTGGGGCTGCGTAGTCTGGTGGACACATATCGGAAGACAGCCTCACCCAGTGGCAGCCTCCTGCGCAGTTACAAGGTCAGTCAGGCCCCTTCCCTGCCCCTTGCCCAACTCCTCCCGGGCTCCAAGAGTTTCCGTGGCCCTGGGGCTCCGGACTCGGGTCTCACACCTCTCTTCTCAGTTGGCAGGTGGGGACATGGCGGGCCTGCTGGATGCCCTGTCTGACATGGGCCTAGAGGAAGGAGTGAGGCTGCTGAGGGCTCCTGAGGCCCGAGACAAGCTGCCCAGCACAGGTAAAGGGGGTCCTGCTGGAGGGTGGACTTGAGTCTGGAGGGTGGGAGGACTAAGGCTTTGACTCTTGCCTGTGCCCACACCCCAGCAGAGGTGAAGGAGGACAGTGCGTACGGGAGCCAGTCGGTGGGACAGGAGACAGAGAAGCTGGGCCCACCCCCTGAGCCACCAGGAGGGCTCCGCCATGGACACCCCCAGCCTCAGGTGCACTGACCTGCCACCTACCCACCAGCCCTTCCCTGGGCCCCTCTGTACAGCATCCTGCCTGTTCCAGTTATTTAACGCCCCATGCCTACGCCTCAGATGGGTCAAATAAAGGATTCTCATGGGAAAGGGAGAGGCCTGGCCCCCTCCCCAACTTATGGAAGCCTGATGTGACTTGTGCCTGGAGCCAGCTGCTTACCCTGCCCCGAGCCAGACCCTGGAGAGAAAAGGAGACGGAGCCAGCAAGTCCAGAGCAGTTTTAATAGGGGTGGAGGCTGTACAGAGGACAGGGCCCACTGAAGGAGGGAAAGCAAGGCCATGCTGCCCCAGCCTGTGTCCAGGGCCTGGGCATGGACGCCCTTTTTCCACCTCTGGAGACAGAGGGTGAGCCCTCAGGGAGGAAGGAGAGAAAACCAGCTCAGCCCCAACTCCTGGCCTCTGCCTGAACCAGGCCCCAGGATGGAGACGGATTGCTGGTGTCAGGGTGGGGGTGGTCTCAGCAGAAAGCAGAAACATCGTCAGCCTCCCGCACAAAAGAAAAAGCATCAAAAATCCAGGGGCTCTGGCCCCTCCCGCCCCAGCCCCCTGTACGAAAAAGTGCAAAACATTATCACAAAATGGGGGTCTCGGCGGGGCCCTTAGCCTAGGTTCCCGAGGCCCATGCCCTAGCCCTGCCCCGGACACCGCGTCCGGCGCGGTCGGGCTCTGGGCCTAGGGGCCCTTGTGGGTGACCCGAGGCCCGCCTGGGCTCAGGCAGGGCCATGTCATGCAGGTGCCCGGCAGGCACCACCCCCCAACACTCCTACCCCAACTCAGGGCTTCCGCCGCCCACTGCTTGCCCCTGCCCGAGGCTCCGAACCATGACACTGAGCTCGGGGCTGGCTGGAGGTGTTGGGCTGCAGGGAGGGACTGGAGTGAGGTGGGGGGAGTCCATCCTCTGTGCTCCCGGCCTGTGCCAATGCTGCCTCCACCACATCCAGCTCTTCACTGCCAGCCTTCAGCTTGACTCGAAGCAGTGCTGCGTACGTGCCATAGCGGGATTTCTGCGATAGAGGTGCAGGGGCTGCGAGTCTGCTCTCCAGACTTCCCACCCCACTGCCCTTGGGATCAGGAAGGGCTGCCAAAGCAAGCTGGGCAGTGGCCCCTACAGCCCCCAAGGACGACAGCATAATTCCCCCAGTAGGTCGGTGACCCTCTCTGGGCACGCTCAGATCCACCAGTTATAAGAGCAAACGTGTTTTGTCTCGACCAAAGTTGGAAAGAACTGAGCGCTGGATAGAGATCTTCTCGTTTCATACCCTGGCGGCTACGCAGTGCCACCGCTGTTCTGCGGGACTGGAAACAGGCTCGGAGGATGAAGTAACTTGCCCTTAACTTGCGCTCCCTTAACCGCCAGCCTGAGCCAGCAATGGCTCAGACGTCCTGTTGCGAGAGGAAGGAACCAGAGAGTACCAGGGCAGGAAGGCTCACCTCAAATTCCAGGTAGGCCTCCTTCTGCCGCTGCTCTTCAGCCTCCTTACCCCTGGCCTTTCTGCCCACCTGGGCGGCCCGGTGCTCCCGCAACTCACCGGCCATGGCCTTCAGCTTGGCTTCGTGGGTCCGCACCTGCTCCTCCTAGAGGCACAGAGGAGCGTGGTCAGGGTCGCTCCAGCACAGACAGTGCTTCACAGGAGCTTTGGAAAAGGTGTTCCTTCCTACGCGTGAACAAAGCACGTGTCTGGGCCAAGAGCCCAGCAAGTGGAGTGAAGACGGCTTCCACCTCTGCTAGCCATCCACGGTGCATGGAAATCTCTATGGTCTGTGTGGCGGCCTTGACTGAGTGCATTTGCCCTGGCCCTGCCTCACCCCATCCCACCTGCGCTAGCCAGGTGGAGTTGGCTGGCAGACGGCTACCTGGGAGAGGCGGGTGGCAGCGCTGGGCAGTAGCGGGCGGCTGAACTTCTTCTGCGAACTAACTGCAGCTGGGAAGGGGGGTGCAGAGAACATGGCGGCCACCACATTGATGCGAGTGATCCAGGACTGCATCTGCTCCAGGCTCCTAGGGAGGAAGCACAACCACTTAGGACTGGGCCCAGGCTCCCTGTCCCGGGATGCTCGGGGTAGCCTGAGAAGGAACTAGGCAATCCAGGGCCGGGGAGCACGTCGGGAGGTAAGGTCGAAGGGGTCTGGGATGGGCAGGAAGAAGGTTACTCACGAGGCCTGGAAGAGGAAGACCCGCCAGTCGGCTGTGCGCAGGTAGAAGACGTGGGGCCTCTTGCTGTAGTCGCTGGCACGTGTGGCCAGGGCATGGTGAATGCTGATGGCATTCTTCAGCTCTGCCTCAGATAGGGCCTTCCCAGGTTGGTACTCCTCCTGCAGGAGTGTCCATCTTGTCCTGCTGGCGGTCCCCACCTAGACCAGTCCAGGCACCCCCACTCCCCTGTGCCAGCTCATCCCAAACCCCTGGGCTGGCCCCGCACCTTCTGCAGGTAGAGGATCATGCCCTTGAGGATGCCATGGAAATTCTTCCAGCCCCGCTTGCCCCGAGGCGCTGGGGGGAAGGAAGACAGGTCAGGGGGGCCTGGGACAGGCCCACTCCCATCCATCCCCCAGACCCCCACCTTCCACCCGGCCACGTACTCTTCCTGCAGTCAGGGTCTGCGTGCACCTTTCGAACCAGGGACCCGTGCTTGTAGACAGCAGCCCCGGGCTCGGGAGTCAGGTCCAGGAAAGGGCTGGAGCCGCTGCCACTGCCCCCGCTGACCCTCTTGATGACCTTGGGGTTGGGGTCGGCCAACTCAGACAGAGAGCGTCTCAGCTCCTCCTCGTCTCTGCAGGTGTGATCACCTCAGAGGGGGTTGGCTGTGGAGCCACAACCCCCCCTTCAGTCCTAGCCTTGGCCCACCCAGGATAACCTCCAGTATAGGTAGAGATGGGGTGGGAGCTGGGCTTCCTTAGGGTGTGGCTCCCTCAGCCTGAGGCTCCTGGAGCCATGTCTCCTGCCTCAGATCAGGTTTCTCCAAGGTGTAGCTGTGTCTCCCTGCTCAGAACTTGGGCAACATGTATCCTCCCTGAGATCAGCGCTCCTAACATTAGAATCCCTCAGATTAGAGCTCTCTCTTCCTCCCATCACATGGAGCCAGCCCCATCTCCATTTCTGCTTGCGCGCGCGCGCACATACACACACACACACACACACACACTGCCAACCCTCATACTCCTCTCCACCAGGACAGCACGTGTCTAACTCAGCTGTCTCAACCACACCCAGCACCAGGCTTTGCTTATAGTTTGTTGGCTAAATGGTGACAGAAGAAATCTCTTCCTAGTGGTCCCCTGGTACATCTTGGCCTAGAGACTCTATCAGATAGCATCTTTGTCACTTGCTCAAGAACTTGCAGTAGCTCCCTATTGCCTCCAAAATGGAGCCTATACTACATCCCCACCAACAACTGTGTCCTTCCACTCTTCATTCCAACCAGGCCTGCCTCCTCTTGGTCTCCCCCAATACTCATTTTAGTCACCACATATTGCCTCCCAAGTAACAACCTCTTCCTTTCCCCAAACAAACACTTCCATCCTCCAAGGCTTGCCCTAAGTCCCGGTCTTCTCAGAAGCTTTCCTGGTTTCCCCCTATAATATAATTTTGAGCTCTGCCTCCTTTGAAGTCTCTCCTGCTGACTTGAGCTCCCAGCTAACCTGAACAGTCATTAGACTCTCAGAAACCAGCAAACATGAGCCGTCTAGTGACCAGTGAGATGAGGGCTCTCCCTCAGCCTGGGACCCAAGGCTAAAACTGGACCCTTCCTCAGATTGAACTCTTCCGGGACTCCTGGGGTCTGTCTCAACTGGGGTTGCCAAGAGTATACCATGTGGTCCCTTGTTCTGTGACACTCTGGTTCCCTAGGAACATACAGGGGGGCTCTTGTGCTGTCAGGGCCCTACCGCCAGAGAGCTCTTCATTCCCTCAGGGTTACCAAGGAACCTCCCCTTTTCCTCTCAACACCCCTCCTCCCACACCAGCTAACAGTGGCCACCCACCGCAACCCAGCTTGTCATAACAACCGAGTCAGAGACAAGACACAGAACCCCAAGTCCAGGCAGGCATCTCCAAAGAAGGAAGTGAGGCAGCCTCACTGCGGCTCATGGCCTCACCCATCTCCCCCAGCCCCAGCCTCAGGACTCACGAGGCCCGCCTCAGGACTCACGAGGCCCGCCTCAGCCCCTCTTAGCCACTCCAAGGAGCCCTTTGCACACACCTCATTCCCAACCCACCCCCCAGCACAGCCCCAGAACTCACATGGCCCACTGCAACTTTTCATTCTTGATGGAGCTGTACAAGGCCTAGGGAGGGAGAAACAAATCAGGGGGAGAGGTACACCATGTACCCCAATGTCAGAGCTCAGAGTCCCCTCTGCCAACTTGGGTGAAAAACCCAAGGGGGAGGGGCAACAGCATGGTGTAATGACCAAGAACACTGGCTCTGGGCAACAACACATGGGGAGAAATAAACAGAGCAAGCAGTGGTCTCTGGGCATCCCGGCACACGGTTGACGCGTAATAAGTGGCAGCTGCTGTCTTTACTGTTATTACCAAGGGGTCACACTGCACAGATCTTGGGTGGGTGCAGCATGGCTGTAGAAGGAATAGAAATGAGTACCCCAGGAGCTCTCCTTTCCCCCCTTTGGCCTATTCCCAATATAAACTCACACAATGCATGTGGGGAGATTGAGGCTCAGGAAAGCAGACTCACCCTGCTACCTACTTCCTTGGCTAATAGGGAATACGCGCTCATGGCTCCCGAGCTAAGCCAAGTGCCAGTGCGGTCCAGCCCCTTGCCCACTTGCACACGTCACGTGTAACATTAGGTTAAAAAGCAGTAGTTCTAGTTTCCAAAGCACTGCACATCCCGAACTTTCCGTGAGTTCCTAAGTAGGAACATCCATACAGTTGGCCTGGGGGACGTACAGGGGTCTTAGGTGATCAGAGGAGAAAATGGGCTCCAGGGTGGCTAGTGGACCCCTCCTCTTTTAGGAGGGGCCTACAACATGGTTCCACATTAGTGCCTCCAGCTGTGGGGACGCTTCTGCCAGCCTGTCTGTGAGTGGGTGTGTCCACAACATGTGCGTGTTGGGCTAAGCGTGTGGCATGTGATGCTATCTGCGTGTGAGCTGGGTGCAGTGGTGACGTCGCGCCTTCTCTGTGATGGGACACAGCCTCCCCCAACACACCACAGTCTCTGACTCTCATGCCAGCCACCATGCCTAGTCACAGGCCAACCAAGCCTCCCATGTCCTCACCCTGTCCGGGGGTGGGGGGCTACACTGCCCCCCACACACACAGCACAGCCAGGGTCATGCACGCATGACCTCCCAGCACACGCCCAGCCCAAATCCAGCTGGACTTAAACTCTCACTCCCAACTCTGGCCAGGAAGCTAAAGTGACCAGAGATCCAACGTGCAATGCTAGTCTCCACCTTCCAGTTCACCCTCGGCCCCCTCTCAGGACCCCCTTTGGCCCCCAATTATATCTTCTTTTGAAAGTCCGGAGCCCCATCGGTAAGCCCCATATCATGCTCCCACCCAGCAGACCAAAAGACCTTTTGGACTGAGATGAGCACTCTGTGCCCTCCCTCTCCGGTCCATGCTACAGCTGCTTACTACTAGGCTTTGTCCCCGCTGGGAGCCCCCCTCAGCTTCACCAGCTGATACCCCCGTGGCTACTGCCACCTTCAGTGCCTCCCTCAAGCCGCCCCCTCAGCTGCGCCGCCCTCAGCAACTCCCTCTGCCGCCCCCCAGCCTGGCGTGGGCCGCTGCCCCAGCGCCCTCACCGCCTTTTTCTTCTTGCGGCTCTGCAGGCGGCTGACCACCAGGTCCGTGTAGAGCACCGGCTTGAGACTTCGCGAGCGCTGCGGCCAGCCATAGCACAGGGTCTCGGCGCCGCGGTGGGTGCGCCCGTAGCGCACCGAGCACAGCGAGCGCGAGCGCAGCCGCCCGGCGCTGCTGTGGATGCTGTTGACACCAATCATGCTGGCCCCGCCGGCGCGCCGCGGTCCCCGGCCATGCCCCCGCCCGCCCTCGGCCCGGGACGGCCCGCGGACTGCTACCCGACAGCCGGCGCTAGCGGCCCCGCCCGGCCCGGCCCGAGCCCGGCCCGGCTCCCACCGACGCACCGAGCGCGCGGCGGCGGCGGCGCGGTCTGCTCTGCAGCTCGGCGAGAGCGGGAGGGGGGCGCCGACGGCGAGGGGAGGGCGAGGGCTGGGGGCGGGGACGGCGCAAAATGGAGGCGCCTGACCGAAAGGGGGCTCCCAGTAGCGCGCCGCCACGGGGTGGGACCTGGGTGCCCGGCGCGTGGGTGGAAGGCTCCGAGGACTCGGAGCCCCCGGACTTGGGGTTGTAAAGGTGGGGAGACCCCGGAGGGTTTGGAGCGCCTTCCTTTCTCCCAGGGCTGGCGCGGGGGGAGGGCGGTGAGTGAGAGGAGGGGTGGGACCGCCTCCCCCACGGCCCCTCTTTACCGCGCGGGGAGGGGCCTAGTGGCGATTGATGGTGGCGCTGGACCGAGGCAGCTGTTGAATCTCACTGGCCTCCGCCGTCTCAGTGACCCGCGAATACCTCCAATGCCTAGCTCTGTACCCCAATTCACGTAAACACGCCCAGTTTAGACTACACCCCAGCTAACCACATGCACCGATTCACACCCCAACTCACAAATATAAACTCAGATACACACCTCGAAATTTACAACCTTTAACTTACAAACACACCCCCTGCTCACACACATATAAATCAGCCTATTCGTGGTTGTAAAACTCAACTCGGACACATAACCCTAAAGCATAGACCGAATCAAACCCTCTTGATTCACCGACACCCTGAAAATCACATACGGTCAGCCCAGCTCACTGACACCCCCCCCCAACCCACAATGGACACTCCCACTCAGATAAATTCCCAAATCCAGATGCCCAACAGCCGCTCAAACCTAGCACACACACTCAAGCACCCCAAAGGGCATTTCTGTGCAGTCCTACGTATGTGGTGGCCCAGAGACCCCTTTGAGTAGTTCTAGTTTCGACTACAGGCCTCCCTGGATAAAACACCGCCAGATCAGGAAAAGGACTGGCCCCAGAAGACCAGGGTGCCCCCATCCCGATCTGCCCCTGCGCAGCTAACCTCCCCAGTGCAGGCGCCGGGCCGCGACCCGCCCGCGAGGAGCCGGAGCGCAGTACTTAGTCCAGCTGGCGCGCGACTTTGCCGCGAGACCTCGGAGAAGCCTTTGTCCCTTCCAGGCCCCGCTAGCGCAGGGGCACCAGGAGGGTCTCTGCGGCTGTCCACCGTGCGGCGGGGAGGGGAAAGTAGTGTACCTGCGTGTCCCGTACCCCCCCCCCATACAAGGGCTCCCTCCCATCCTCCGTCAACACTGGAGGAGGGGCAAATTCAGGGTCCTGAGCCGCCAGATCACGTGTTCTGTAGAGCAATCTCCTCACCCCCGCTGCGCGCCGCTGTGACTGCGAACGAATGCGCATGTTCCGGGAGAGCCAGTGTGTGGGGGCTGAGGGGAGGGGGCGGGCCCCAGGCTGAGTCACGCTACTCCCGACTCCCTAGACTGGCCAGAGCTGCGGGCCTGCAAGCCCCCAACCTCACCTCCCTCCGACCTGACGCAGGCTGACGACTTTGTCCCCTCTCCCTCCCCTGCGGCAACCTCTATCCTGCCCTGCCCCCCACCTTGAGCAGCTCCCTGGGAAAGTCGCCGCCTTCATTGAGGCCCTCCAGGTTCCCGATGAAGTCTCCGCACGTCATGCGCTTCCCGATGTTCTGTGGGAGAGCACAGAGGTCTGTGACTTGGGGTGCTCATGGCGCACCAGCCCTTTAAGTCTCTCCCTCCCTCCCTCCTGCCCGACCCCCACTCACATGACCGTGGAGATCAGTGTTGAGTAGCATGAGGGCGCAGGTCAGCGTGTGCGCACCGTCTAAAGAGGGTTGTCATTCAGCCTCGCCACCTCCCAGGGACGCTTCCAGTTCTCTTCCCCATCCTTCCAGTTCATGTCCAACGCCCTTGCAAGACCCTCTTTGGCTTACAGTTACTTTTGTAGTCCTGAACCCCATTTGCAAACTACCCTCAAAACATCTTTTTTCCAGCAGAAGCCTCAGCAGGGACCCTTTCATCTTCTCAGGTCACCTCTCCTCATTGCCTAAGGTGCTGGGCACTGCACACTGCTTGCCCCCAACATTCATATGCCTCTGGCTATGCATTAAACAAGCAAGTGGGCACCACACAGTTATGCAGACCAGTAGAGCCAGACAGGCCCCATTGAAGCCAAGCCCTGCACCTGTGCTGAGCCATGGTGTGCAAACACACCTGCCCCTGCCTGGTCTCAACACACGTTAGACCCCAGCAATAGGCCTGCCACATGCACAGTTCATATCCATGTGGCCATGTCAGCACTGCACATTTGCATGCTCACAGCCTACAGGCCTGTGCATTTGCTCCTGAGCACAGACCCCTGCACACACACAGGGCCCATCTGCCTCCATGATCACCAAGGCCAACCCTGCCCTAGCCTCCTCACCCTCTGAGGACAGGGTTCCGGGATTGCACTGGAAGTATCTCTGGGAGAAGTGGGCCAGCACGCGCTCCCGTTCTTGTGTCTCACCCATTAAGGCCAGCTCCTTCAAAAACACCCTGGGGGGTGGGGGAAGAAAGGGAGACTGTCAAGCCCCCACCCAAGTTTCCCTTACCTTGCTCTTGGCTGTGCCCAGCCAGTTTGGGAAAGGTAGCACCAGGGCAGCTTAGGGGAGACACGGGGCTCAGAGGAGGCATAGGACAGGACTTGCACAGCAGGCTTGGAGAGCCAGGGCTACCCTCAAGGGGCTCACCACCCACCTGAGAGCTTGGTCCAGAGACATGCCCGTGAAGACAAAGAACTTGAGATACTCGCCAGCCACAAGTTTGCTGAAGTCATTGCTGTGGGTGGGGCAGAGAGACAGAGGGAGTCTGAGGAGGACATGTCACAAGAGCAAGTGGGGGTTACCTAGAGATGTGGGGGCACTAGGTAGAGGGGGTATAGAGGAGCTACCCTCAAGGATGCATTCCTTCCCGCCCCCCTCCATCTCCAGCCTAGTGGCTTTACTTCTTGCCCAGATGCCGAGCCACATCAGCCTTTCTGAAGCCATCCAGTCGGTACAGCCTCTTAGCTAGACGCTGCGCAGCCTCCAGGTCTGCTTTCTGCCCGTTGGACAAGGTGTCTGTGCTTCCCAGGGCCAACCGCTCTGTGCTGTCCAGCTCTGAGTCTGAGTCAGACACCAGCTGGCTCAGGGGTGGTTCACTGCCAGGGCAGAACACCAGCTCAGGGATAGGGTAGGGCCCTTGCGGGCCCCAGGTCCTTCCTCTGCCTCCAGGCCCAGAAGCCAGGGAAGGACTGAAAGGGGCATGGAGAAGGCATTTTTCTTTTCCTTCCATCAGCCTACTCCATCATTACCATCTCTGTGGAAGTCCTGCCTCAAATCTAGCCCACTTCATCTTGCTGCTTTGGAGTTCTGGCAGCTTCCTTAAAGCCCCCTAAGTTTGCTCTAAGACAAAGGAGCCCTTCCCTGCATGGTTCCTACTCAAAAGCATAGTCCTTTATGTCTGAGAATATGGGCTGTGGCGGGATAGACAGGCTGCCAAGGAGGAACAGTGAAGGGTCATGTAAAGATATGAGGGCAGCAGGGACACCTTCCCACTCCTGTCCTTCCTCCTCCCGCCTTTCAGGGAGAGAAACCTCTGCCTTGGTCCTTCTCTTCCACCCACAAAAAGCAGGCTCTAGAGTAGAGGGGACTGGGGGTCAGAGTATACCCCTCATCCCCTGTCTCCTCCCCTTCCTTTCCCACCCCAGCTGCTCTACTCGCAAAGCCACCTGTCACCCCAGAGACAGAGGCCGGAAACTCCTGGTTGCTAGGCAACCCTGTCTCCCTGGCCACCCCCTCCTGTTGCCATGGCTTCCATGACTGAGAGGGTAGCTGGCAGAGGGGAGAGCAGAAAGGTTAGGCTGGTGAAAAGACTTCCTGGAGAAGGGTGAGAGACTCTGGAGTGGAGGGGAGTGGAGGGAGAAGGCATGACCTGAGAGAGAGGCAATGGGAGTGACTGGTGGCTGCATCTTTGAGAGAAGCCTCCAGGCTGGGTGGGGTAAGTTTGCAAGAATTCTAAGCAGATTAGAGGCTCTGTTTAGGAAGGGAAGGGCCCTCTCAGAGAGAGAGGGTGAGCTCTTCAATCCTGAACCACAGTTTTGCAAGTCACTGGATCTGAAACGGAGGGGCTGGACAGCAGGGGTTCCCCTCCTAGCCAATGGAAGCAGTCCTCCAAGTGGGGGGGGTGAGGTCACCCCTCCTCAGGCATCAGACATAAACTACGTAGGTAGCTTTTGCTCTGTCCTTTGGGGCAGCTGTTCCTGGGGCCCTGGAGGCCTCAAGTCTGAGGCAACAACAAGGGAACCACTTACCTGCCCAATGGTGCTGCCCCCAGCCCAAAGCTGTCCTCTGAGTGGCAGGGACTAGGGGGCTCCCTCCCTGGGCCTGGCCTGGCTCCAGCCTCTGCCTCCTCTTCTTCCCCTCTCTGTGTCCAAGGACCTTCCGCAGCAGAGCTGGTACCAGAATCTGGCTCAAGAGGGGCAAGTGGGGCAGGAGCAGGTGGGTCAGGCCGGGGGGCTGGGGGCTGGGGAGGCAACTCAAAGGTGAAAAAGGGGCTCTGGGTTGGGCCAGGGGAGGCCAGGGCCTCCAGGGAGGCCAGGCTGGTGTAGGAGGTGCCTTTTGCCCGGTGTGACTCCAAGATGGCTTCAAACAGACAACTGAAAGAGTCAGGCCCCTCAGCCGAAGGGCTGGTCCCAGGTAGGAAGGGCACCGGAGATTTAAGAGGTCCAGCGTGAGGCATCTGGGAGCCTGGCCTGCAGGGCGGAGAAATCTCTGTCAGGGGCGCAGAGTCTTGGGTGGTATTTTACTAAACTTTCATACCAGCTAATGGAGATTATCATTTCTTCACAGGCCTCAACCGCCTCAAAATGCCACCTGGGTAGGGGGTCTCCACCACAGCTTTGCCAAGTTGTTCGGGGACCCTGGAGCACCCTGGCCCTGTCTGTCCTGAGCACCCAGTCCCCTCCTTCTCTCCCTCCCTGCTAATCTCCCTTTCTCCCCCTTCTCCCTGATCCTCTCCCCTCCTGCCATCCTATTTCTATTTTTGGCAACATCTTAGGAGAAGGAGATGAGCTCTAGCTCTGATGGGGTGTGAGACGGAGAGGAAAGCCCCCACGCTCCAGCTCTCCGCCAGGACCCAGGATCTAGATGGACACTCCCCTAGCCCCACGCTTGACTCTGACCTCTCGCCTGTCTACTGTCCCCTGTTCTCCACTAGCACCCCCTTTCTTCATCCTGGCTGCCCCCTACCAGGGCTCTTGGGTTCTTGATGAGGCCACTACCTGCCCAATATTCCGCCAGGCCTCAGGATTCTGTCCCGAACTCCCCGTCACCACCGCCAGTTTGGTACAGACCCTCCCAGCCTCATCCCCACCTCTGTTCTGGTCCTTTAGATGCCAGCTCTGCCTCTGGGCCAGTGGGAGGGGCAAGCCACTTTCTGCTCTCATTCCCCCACTCACCGGGCCCCATCTGAGGCCTCAAACACCTCGTCGTCCACATCTTCTTCTCCACCTGCCTCGTCATCCTCGTCACCACTGCCCAGGCTGGGACGAGAGCCAAAGCATGGGCTGGGACGTGGGGCAGGCAGGCGGGCAGTGCCAGGAGGGCCCTCAGAGCTGGGCTGGCTCTCGATGGCAGAGTCGGCCTCCTCCCGCTCAGCCAGCACCTCATCGATGTTGGTCTCTCGGTAGCACCTCAGGGGCACTGTGTCCAGGTCTGTCTCCGAGTACTTGGCTGCTCGCCCCACAGCCACCCCAGAGCCCTGCCCTGAGCCCACACCTGTTGGAGATGGGAAGGCCTGCTCTGGGGTCTTAGCACCTGCAATATATATAGGTATCCCGATGAGGAGGTTATCCAGGTCAGCTCTCGGTCCTGATTCTCTTCTAGGAAGGAACTCTCTCCTAACACCTCATATTGTCAGGAAGCGCTTCTAGTGTCTAGTCGCCAGAGGCCACAGCTTGTTCCTGGTAGCAGCCAGGCTCATTTCCAAATCAAGTGCTTTTCAAAAAGCTTGGAGGGGCCTGAGGGAGATCCTGTCATACCTTCCTCCACTACCTGGCTCCCTTCAAGTATCCAGCTCAGTCACCACTCCCCAGACCCCCCATCATAAAAGAAATGGAAAGACTAAGTCCTAGACAGGCACTAGCCAACTCAGGAGCCCAGGAGAGGATTGGGGGTGATAGAAAGGGAGGCTCCCTGCTAAGTCTCAGTGCTGTGGAGAAAGCCCTGCCCTCTTCCCCTCAGCCCTAGGCCTTACCTGAGCTGGGGGGGTCCAAGGAGCCATAGAAGAATTCCCATTTGGCTCGAGCAATTCTCTGGGCATGAGAGGAGACTTCCCGGGGGGAGGACCAGGTGTCCCCCTAAGCCAGGGAGGGAGACAGACACAGGCGCCCAGAGATAAAGCCAGACATGAAAGATACAAGAGCAGGGACAGAAATACAGGAAGAAATACACTCAGGGACAGAGATGGCGGTGCAGCAACAAAGGGACAAACACAGAAGTCAAGAAGAAGACAGATTTAGGACAGATGAAAGATTCAGAGCAAAGAGCCCACGGGTCTAAGGGGCCGAGCCTTGCCTCTTCGCCGGGGCTCTGGGGTTGCAGGGAAACCAAGGAAGGTCACATACCTGGTTCACGAGTCCAGCATCAGCAGGTCCTCGGAATAGTGTGGCCAGGTGCTCAGAGGGTGCCCCCAGCCCATTGGGCAGAGAGGAGTAAAGGCCATCTGCCCCAGGCTGAGGTTGGGTGGGCGGCCCATGTAAAAGGCCCTGGCTGCCAGGCAGAGCTGAGCCTCCTCCAGCTGGGAGTGGGTCTGAAGTAGATGCCTCCAGTCGCAACTTTCGATTAGAGCCAGGCCCAAGGGCTGGTGTGGGCCTGGGAGGAGAGACCCCACCCAGGTCCCAGCTCCGACTCAAGCCTCCTGGAGCAGGTAGCCCATTCAGTGGCTTCACACTGGACTTCTCCACAAAGCGGAATATGACCACAGAGCTCCGGGCCCCCGGTGGGGGCTGCCCAGTGGGTGAAGAGGGCACCCAGGGTGAGGGAATGACGCTGGGTGAGGGGGGCCCACGCAGGGGTGTGCAGGGTGCTGTCACACGTCCCAGTTCCCGGCCTCGGACACCTGGACCTGCCACCCTCCGTAACAGGGAGCCTGTACTGCCATACATGCTGGCAGGGGGGCTCTGGGGCACCGGGCCTTCGGGGAGCCAGCGGCGTGGGCATCGTGGCGGGGAGATGGCACAGTCGCCTTCTGAGCAGAAGCGCATGGCACTCTGGGCCATGCTGGAGCCGGGGGTCAGGCTGGGGGGGCAGGGATGGCAAGGCCAGGCGGGGAGTGAGGGGGCAACATGCTCTTCAGACAGGCCTGCAAGAGAGGAAGGGAAGCAGGAGGTGAACTGCCGAGGACTTAGATGGGCAGGAGAGCAGACACAGGAGAGGAAAGCTGCCTGGGGGGAGCTGAGCACCAGGGGCCTAGCCCACCCTGGGAGTATGGGATCCCTGATTCCACCCAGGGGGTGATCTGCTCTGCTGCTTGAGCAACTTCCATAAAGGCATAAGGAGAACAGAGTTGTCTCCCCAGTGGGCTCCTGGCTCCTCTCCTTCTCCCTGGGGGACCCTGAATATCATCACCCTGGAAGGAGAGGGGAAGCTATTTCAAAAGTTGAGTGAGCTCAGAGTCCCTGTAACATTTTGGAATTATTTTTGATAGGGGTGGGAAAGGCCTATCTCACCCCTCTGGACAGGAACGTCAACCAGCCATCACCATCCTAAAGCCATGCCCCCTCCCACACACAGTCCCTCTCTGGCAGCCCTCACTCAGGGAGAGAGATCTCAGGACTCCTGGAAGGAAAAGGAGGAAGAAGGGGAGTTCTGAGGGATTTGCAAGGAGGTTCTATATGGACCATGAGGGGCTGAGAGGCATAGGGCGGAGGGGAGGAGAGAGAGAGGCCTAAACAGAGGCCCCAACCCCAATACATACATGCTAACTGGGAGAGGGACATTATTATTCTCCACACAAGTTTACATACTTCATGTATGCACACATACATAAGAACAAATATGTCAGTACCCATTGAAACATGTTCATAGCAACACCCTTTAGCATACAGAGACACAGGCACACACACACATTGCTCAAAGACACACCCTCATACAAATTCTTACAGTCATAACAAATATTCATGTAATGGAAAGGCACATGCTTGTTTTACACACAGAGACATCAAACAAGAACACACAAAGAAATGCCCAAATATACATATTTACTCTCATTCTCCAGAGCACACAGGAGACACAGACATATCAGGCACAGAGACCTACTAGTCACAACCACACAAATACAGATGAACACACACAAATACTGAGGCAGGGACACACACCCTCTCCCCTGCCCCCACCAGTCACCGATATCTGGAGGGGAAGGTTGCATCACACCTCTCTCCCACCCTCCTTTCAAGGAGTATAACAGATCTTGTCCTGTCCAGAAGGGGCCACAAAGGGGTAATGGGGCCTCTGGTGGCAATGCAGGGTAGGGGCAGAGGTCAGGAGCAGCAGCCCTGCCAGGCAGGTTCCTGAAGCTCAAAGGGCCGCCCAGCGCATCACCAGTGCAGCCCACACTGGAGCCTCCTCAGTACTCACCGCTGCTCGCCTGGAGCTGGGGCCGAGGAAAGGCAGAGAGAGGCTGGGCCCAGTTCAGCGGTGAAGGTAGCGCGGCTCCCGCTTGCTCCCGCTTGCTCCAGGCCCGCCCCGCTTCTCAGTCCCTCCTCCTCACCCCTACGCGCCGCTCTAGCAGAGCTAATCCCCCCACCCACCCCACCCTACCCAGCCCGCCCCGCCCTCTCCCCGGGTCCTGAGCCTCAGTAGCTCTTCCCCCAGTACACGCAAGGTCTCCGCTGGGCTCTCCCGCCAACCTGAGACCCGCCCCTGACGAGGAGGAGGACGTTTGGGAACCTCAGAACATCATTTGCCCCACCCCAATCATGTCCACGTCGCTCTCGTCCACTGGCCCCTGAGCCACAACACAGGACCCAGCTGCACACGCGTGTCCCGCTCCAGACCCTACGCGTGTCCCTAGGAGGTTGCCACATGACCTGTTACATGCCACACGCGCTCCCGCCCCCACGAGCACGCGGCCACGCCAACCAACACGGTATGGGGGTAGACTGGACCCGCCCCCTAAATTCAGGAGACCATTAAGTTGTGGACCAGAGCTCTAAGGAACACAGGCTCCAACCTTCCGGAATTTTGAGCCTCAGACCCAGAAGATACAGGAGACCCAACCCTGACCACCCACCCAGGGTGCAGCAGGAGGGATGTTAGTCAGACTTCAGGAAGAACTTCCTTGCTGTCTGACTTAGATGTCCAGTCTATCTGGGCATAAAAGGTTAGACGGGATAATGACGGAACTGGAGGAAATAAAAACCAGACAACCCTGTGCCCTTGGTCAAGGTAGACGGGGACCCAGTTATTTTAAGAAAGGGCCGCTAGAGTTACTATGGCGATCTCTCTCTTAGGGAAAGCCAGGGCAGGCAGGTGGTGACCTCGGAAGGAAGAAGGGGTCTGTTTGGGTTGTCAGGGGGTGCGAGGACGTGTCAGCGGGGGCGCGCGGGGCTCACTGCGGGGAGGGGTGGCGCGGGATCCGCGTGGTGCTGAAAGGGACAGCGCCAGATTTGGCGCACTGCGCAGGCGCTGAGGATCAAACAAAGCGGGGAGGGGAAGGAGGCGCGCGGCCGGAGGTGTCGCACGTCGGCCAGGCTCTATTTTAATAAAGGTGCGTTGTCCCAGCTACCCTCTCCCCAACCCGACTGAGGAAGAGGGAATAAGTCCCTCACCCAGGTTAATCCTCGCTGCTGGCTTCACCCTTCTCGCTATATTGGGTGTGGGGGTGGGGAGGGAGACGGGGAAGGGATTCTGCGAAAATCAGGATGCTCTAGTTCTTTATCCCCGACTTGCGGACGGAGCGCTGTGGACGGAGCGCTCCCTCTCTAGGGCCTCGGTTTCATCTTTAAAATGGAGTGACAGCACAGACCTGGCCACCTTGCAGAGGTGCCGGAAGATCTGAGAAGATAATGGGGGAGGGCCTCCCTGGTGGCGCAGTGGGTTAAGCAACGCACTATGAAACAAACTGCAGCCACTGCAGCACGAGTTCGATCCCTGCCGCCAGCCAGGGAAGGTACCCACATGGCATAGGCAGACCTCTCCTGCCTCGCCCACCCGCTGCTCCCCTCAGCAGTGTGTTTCATTCAGTCTGCCTGTTCTGCTCCCCACTCTGTCTCTGGTGACTCCTCTCACCGCCCGCACCTCTGACCTGTACCCCAGCTCTTGTATGTATACATAAATAAATCTTAAAAAATAATGGGGGAGAAGTGGCCAATTTTAAAGTGGCCAGTGAAGCACAACCATGCTGGAGGTCGAGGGGGCAACTATCAGTGACTGCAGTAAATCTCGGTGTCCTTCACACCCTCCCCCAAAGGATGATGGGAAAAGCACTGCTCCAGGGTTTTACCAGAGCTGACCTAGAACTAGGAGCGGGGGAATGCAGTGATAGGGTGGTCCAGAAAATGCCCAGAGTTCTGGGCTTCACTGCCCCAGAGTGGGCTAACCCCCCCAGACCCAACAGCTAACCCTCCAGGCCAATCGAGAAGTACTCTTGGTACTTCTGAGCAGTCACTCTTAGGATTCTAGACCTGCTGAGAAAAGGAAAGGGGTCTGGCTGGAAATATAGTCCTTCTTAGCAATTCTTATGTCTCACTCTCCAAATCATTCGGGAGTGGAAGGGGCTGCATTGCTCTGTACTCCAGAGTGAACCACGAGGTTTGGGGATGTTTATTTGATGAAGGAAACTTCTAGCTTTGCCCGTTCATTTAGTCACCCATTCAACATTTATTAGGCACCGACTAAGTGCCAAACAGTAAGATCCTGGGTAGTTTCTCTCCATTTTTCAAAGCCTCTAAATGCGACCCAAGGGCAGAATATGTCCAGAACCAAGGAATTCTGGCCCCGCCCCTTCTGCATTTGGCCTAGCCTGCTCCTCCCATCTTCGCTTCACGCAGAGGCGGCCACTGTCGCAAGAGGAAAAAAGGAAGCCAGTCCGGAGCCCATCGCATTCTCCAGCCTCGGATCTCAATCAAGCCCAGTAGCCAAGAAGGCGTGATCTGATGTTACACCACCTATCTGTTCTGCCTCAGTCTTGGGATCCATCCGGAACACTTTCAGATAGGCTCCTCAGTAAGACGGCACTCGATTAAACCCGCCTGTCTCTACAGCCCAAGGAGGCGGGTTAGCTGCGGCCCGCTCCAAGGCCAAAGCGACTCCTTCCTGCGCACGCGCAATAGACAGCCGATGGAGCCACCGATGGAGCCGTCCGGAGGGGAGCAAGAGCTGAGAGCCGTCAGGTACCGAGCGCCGGAGGGACCGAGAAAAGGAAGAAGGACCTGAGGGAAGGGAGCTGAGCCCGGACCGGGTCTGGGGGCCACTCTTGGACACCGGGGCACAGAAGAATAACGGATACGAACTCGCAGGTAACAGCGGCCCAGGGACGCCGTCGCAACCGTCCCTTTACCCGCAGGCTCCTGGACCTGCCCTGGGAAGACGTGCTACTCCCACACGTCCTGAGTCGGGTCCCGCTGCGCCAGCTGCTCCGGCTGCAACGCGTCAGCCGGGCCTTCCGGGCGCTAGTGCAGCTGCACCTGGCCGGGCTGCGCCGCTTCGACGCGGCTCAGGTGAGCAGGGATGAGGGGGAGTGCGAATCCGCCCCCGTCAGCGTGCTGCCCCCGCCCCGCCTTCTGCCTGTCCCCTCAGTCTGTCTACCCTTCCGGACTCCCCTTGGGCCGCCAGGAATGCCAGGGAAGCGTTCCATCCAGCGGGAAGTACTCCCAAAAGACGAGTACCAGTGTGGACTCCGAGGGTTCGTGGGGGGTCTCTCCAGGGAGGGCAGGTGGCAAGTCCCAAGGGTGCGCTGCTGCACCGAAAGAACTCGGGGGCGGTTAGGTAGCGCCCGCCGGGTTCCCGGGACACGCTGAGAGTCTAGGTGCTTCCCTGCCCGCAGGTGGGTCCGCAGATCCCGCGGGCTGCATTGGCCTGGCTGCTGCGGGACGCCGAGGGGCTGCAGGAGCTGGCGCTGGCGCCGTGTCACGAATGGCTGGCGGACGAGGATCTGGTGCCGGTGCTAGCGCGGAATCCGCAACTGCGGAGTGTGGCGCTGGCCGGCTGTGGGCAACTGAGTCGCCGCGCGCTGGGGGCGCTGGCCGAGGGCTGCCCCCACCTGCAGCGCCTGTCGCTCGCGCACTGTGACTGGGTAGACGGGTTGGCACTGCGCGGCCTCGCAGACCGCTGCCCAGCCCTTGAAGAGCTGGACCTCACCGCCTGCCGTCAGCTCAAGGATGAGGCCATCGTGTACCTGGCGCAGAGGCGCGGCGCTGGCCTCCGTAGCCTCTCGCTGGCGGTCAACGCCAATGTCGGGGACGTCGCTGTCCAGGAGTTGGCTCGGAACTGCCCGAAACTCCAGCACCTCGACCTAACCGGCTGCCTCCGCGTGGGAAGCGACGGCGTCAGGTGCCTGGGCCTGGGGTCTGTGGTTTGAGAGGAGGGCAATCACTTATTTAGCCTCTGGGGGTGGGAGGAGACTGAAGTAGTCGAAAGGCAAACCTGGGGTTTTTCAATCTTCCTACTGCCATGGCAGGAAAAGCCTCTAGATTGCCTAAGAAGAAATGACAGTTCAAAAACTTTCTTGAGCCAGTGTTTACACATTGGGAGACTTCACATCCCAAGTCAAAAATTTCTGACTTTTCTTGAACATGGGGAAAACTCTGCAATCTTGGGCGGTGCCGAAGAGCAGATTCCCCTTTAAAAGACAGGAAGTTTCAGTTTACTGCCGGCATTTGTTTAAGACCCTAGTCCAGGTTGCTTCCCTCATCAATGGAGGGAAAAAGGTTGCCCGACTTGGAGGGAGAAGGGCTTTGCTGGCTCCCCCGCCATGGGTGTAGTGGCTTCCTTCCTGCCCTTAACCTCACCCAGCTCCTCCTTCCCCACCCCTCCTCCCAACCCAGGACACTGGCAGAGTACTGCCCGGCGCTGCGCTCCCTCCGGGTGCGGCACTGCCACCATGTGGCAGAGCCCAGCCTGAGCCGCTTGCGAAAGCGGGGTGTGGACATCGACGTGGAGCCACCGCTGCACCAGGCCCTGGTGCTGCTACAGGACATGGTGGGCTTCGCACCTTTTGTCAACCTGCAGGTCTGACCATCCCTACAGTGGGGCACAGCTGGACTGTGGGGGCCCCTAGAGAGAGGCCAAAGCCCGGCCCCACCCTGGAGCTTCAAATAAAGAGCTTTTACCCCCTCTTGCCTGGCGCTTCTGCCCTTTTGGAGATAGGGGATACAAGGTTGGAAGAAGTCAGACAGATACAGTACCTGCCCCCCCGACCCCCCAAGCACTCCAGCACCCCAGCTCTAAGGCAAAAATGACCAGAATGCACTCACACCTTCCTGGGACCACCTTTACTATGCCCATTGGCAGCTCTAAGAGGCTAACACTGGAGCAAAGAAGTAGAGAAAGTGGTAGAGAAGGGAGAACAGGAGTTGGGTGGGCCCTGTGTGGGGTGCAGGGCTCTGGCATCCCTCTGGGATCTGAGCCTAGAAGGGCTCAGGCAGAGTTCGGCGAATGCTTCAGTGGAAGCGGTACTTTCTGGCTGGCTTGAGGTTGATGTATGTGGCCTTCATCTCCTCAGCCTCAGGGTTCCGCACATCTTTGTATCGTTCCCCTTTGGTGCTCACCACCTGGTTGTCAATGTAACGGATCAGCTTCTTCGGAGCCTGTCAAGCAATAGGCGGGGAGTAGTAAAAGCCAGGAGACAATTCCACTCATTCCACATCCCTAGCAGCCCAACCCTCTCACCTCCTTGGGAGCCATGGGCCGGTGAGTCTTCTGATCCTCTGCACTATCCACCATCATGTACCTGCCAAAAACTGTCTGGGTGAAGCTCATGCCACCCTTGGGAAGACCCTTGAAAGGGCCCACCCCAGCCCTGCCCAGACTCACTTCTGCAAGATGAAGGACTTCAACTCATCCTTCTGGGGGCCTCTGAGGCGCCGGGGCAGGTCCTGCAGAGAGGGGAAGCCTGCTTGAGACCCCATGGCACTAGAAGTAAGTTGGGGCTAGGGGTGGAGCTTAATACTATAGTGGAATGTAGAGGAGGCTACATGGGTTGGTGGGCCCCTGGCAGAGGATACCTGGTTGGGGCCATCCCAGGCTGGAGGCCCCTCCTCCTTCCCCTCTACGAGCATCTGCACAGCTTCTTCCAAGTCCCCCCGTGCTTTGGCCAGCACCCACTGAGCCTGCTCCACTGAACAGGTAGGGAAGACCTCCAGGAGTACATCCACCCCTGGCAGCAGCTCCTCCTCAGCGCCGGCTGCCTGTGGGTATAAATGTTGACAAGAGGCAGTATTTCCTCCTTTCCTGCCCCCTAGCTTCCTCATCAGCACCCTCTAGCAATACCTCATCTTGGGTGTCCCCAGCAGCAACAGAAGACCTAGTCTCTTCTTTAAGTTTTTCAGGCCGCTGCAGGGGGTCTGGGGAGATGGGCACCTGACCTTGGACCTCCGAGCTCTGTGGTTGCATATTCTCTTAAAGAGGCAGAGAGAGTATCAGGTTTGCCAGAGGTTTGACGGTTGAGGGTTGAGTCACCCAATGTTGACCCCTAGACTCACCTTTGTTTCTGGCACCACTCAGCTGCCCTGAGAGCTTCTGCATCATGTCCCCTATTGTACCCCTGAAAAGACAAAGAGGGTGGTGAGAGGACAACTCTGCCCCCTTCCATAATCAGTCAACTCCCTCATCTTGGCCTGAACTAGGCCCTACCTTGGGATGTGCGCGAAGCCAGGCACATAGGCTTCCATCATCTCTGTGAAGGCCTCCATATCAAAGTTCTCCTCTGACGGGCCTGAGGGGCCCAAGTCCTCCAGGACCCCCAGCACATAGGAGAAGATGACCTCATCCAAACCACTGCAGGAAGAGAACAGGACAAGCCCTAGGTAGGACACTGGATACCTCCAACACTCCCAGTTAGCCTGAAACACCCTCAGCTTTATAGGGTCTATGAGCCAGACCTCAAGGCGAGAGTAGCCCACCCTCCCTCAGAGCTTCTTATCTGCAAAAAGTGACAGAGACAGGATAAGGCCATACCAATAAAAGAGCATCAGCCCTCCCCCACCTCAGGAGTAGGGCTGAGCGCTTTCCATCTCAATCTTTCCATTGGTCAGGGTGCAGAGTGCTGCGCAGCAGCTCCAACCCTGGCCCTGGCATGATCCTTCTGGAAGAGCGGCTTCTACCTGAGGTCAGCCTCTGGGAGGTGCGCCTGGACAAAGGCAAGGAGGGCTGCACTGACAATCCTCTCCAGCTCCATGTTCTCTCCTCTTCTGAAGGGACACAAGATGTAGGGTTGTCAGGCCCTCTTCTGCCTGCCTTTTTCCACTAGGTCAGCTCCACCCTCCTGGCCCGCTGTGGAAATCATTTGTTGATGTTACCCATCGCTTTTCCCTGCTTCCTCAAGCAGAGTCAGAGCCCCTCCCTGCCCATCTCTCCTCCTCCTCGAGCCTGAGACAGGGCAGGGCACTTTCTCAGGAGACCATCTCCAGAGTGGAGGTTCCTCCCACCCCTTCTGACCTCTCCCCACCTCCCCACTCCATTCCCTAGTAGCAGGCCCAGACTCTCTGGCAAGAAGTCAGGGTCTTGAGGTCACATGCCTCCTAGTTGAGGAATCCCATCACTGAAAGGGTCACTTAGACCCCAAGTCCAACTACAAGGGGACCTTTGTCCAGCCTCCCCTTCCCCTCACAAGCAGGCCTCAGAACTGAATTCAGCCCTGCCCCCACCCAGAGTGGGCCACCCACCTTCTGCACAAAGGGGTTTTTCTGGCGCTGGGACCCAGAGAGAAGGGAAGTCTTTCATGACTTCTCTCTTCCTGCCTAACCCTGCCCTTCTAACGGTTGGGGCTACCTACATAGGCTATACTTCCCAAGGCCTGTAGAGCCCAGCAAGACCTGGCCTTTACCTCTCCAACCTCACCATCCCCTGCTCACTCACTCTACTGCTGTCCCCAATCTCACTGTTGGTCCTCAGAATTGCTGCCCAGCTTCTTCCTATTTCCTCCAGACGCCCATGGCTCAGCCCCTCATCTCCCCCAGAGCTCTGCTTGAATGCCCCCCATCCCCAAGCCAGCCAAGAACGTAAACTCCCAGATAAGGGAAGGAGGACTTTGTCTTATTCAATGGCTAGCACCTAGAAAAGCGCCTGTACTTAATAGGGGCTCAATAAATACTTTATTTCTACTTAGATGCTTTTGGCTCCCAAAAGTCAATATTTGAGAGTGAGGAACATGTAGGTGGTAATGAGTGTCTCCAGAGCCGTAGATCCAAATGTCAGCTCATCATCCACTCAGAAGACTCCAAGGCACCTCAAATACTGCCTACCCCAAAGCTCATGCTATCCCGTGCACATCTCCTTTCCAAGTACAGACCTCCTCCCATTTCACCAGCTGACACAAGCATTCACTCACTCAGCTACCAACACTGAAACCTGGGGATTACCACTGACTTCCTGCTCTCATCTCCACCTGCTACACCCAAGTCCTGTGGACTCTAATGCCCATTATTCTCCAGTCTATCCACATCTCCCCAAGTTCGGCTTGGCTTTCTGCTCCAACATCTCTACCTAAATGTCTTAAACTAAGATCATGAGTTACTCTTTCAGATTTTGGTCTGATTAGTGTGAACCATATGAACTTGGCAATTACCTGTTTTTGATCTACCAAAACAAAAAAAAAAAGGAATTTCTTATTTGCCCTATCAAGCAGCATCAGTGCTGGTTTTTGAAACATTCTTCTTTCCTGTTTCTCTTCTACCTCTGACCATTCTTCCAGACTTCGCTGTCCTTTCTCCTCTGCTGCCCTCTAACCGTGGGAGCAAAGTTCAGGCTCAAAGCTGTGCCTCCTCACTACACACCCTCTCTCTCAGGAAGATCTTATCTAGGCCCACATCTTTATGTACCGACTCCATTCTAACAATTCCCAAATGTTCAGTCCTCTCCTTCAGTCTCCTCCACCGAGCTATACACTTGTACATCTGCCATTCTGACACCTCCATGTGGATAACACATCCTTTTCTCTTTCCTTTCTCTTTCCCTCCTCCAAGGCTGTCCTCAACATTGCATGCCCGGGCACTCAGCTGTTCCTTACCTCCCCACATCCAACTGGTTACCAGGTCCTAACCATCACCTCTCAGCAAAGCTGCTCTCCATCTCTTCCCACTCTGCTCCATCTCTTGCCTTATCTGCAAGAGCTTCCAAGCCCTTCTCCCCACTAAATTCTGCACCCCCCACACACAACCTAGTCATACCACCATGTGCAATCCTTACAAAAATCATGTTTTTCCTGCTTAAAATCTTTCAGTGACTTTTCACTATCCTTCAGTAAGTCTAGAATCTTTTTGTGGTCATGGATTCAGGGCTCTACCCTATCTACATCTCAGCCTCACCATGTACCATACCACCCCTGGGTTACTCCGCTTCAACCTGGCTTTCATTCACTGTGCCAACATATAAGCTCCTTCATGCAAGGGCCTTTTTATGACCTGTTTCCTCTGCCTGGACAAGCACCCATGTCTACCTCCTCACTTGTCTGAGTCCTTCGTGCCTTCTAGGTCTTAGTTTAAAATTTCCTTTCTAGAGGGATACTACCCCTGTCCCTCTAGAATTAACTGGTTTGTTATCCTCTGTTATATCCTCATTGCAGATCAGACTTTTCCTTACGTAACAGCAACCTTCCAGCTATTATTAAGCAATGATTTGACAATGTTTAATGTTTTTTCCAGTTTCTTCATGAGGACTCACCTGGCATGTTCACTAAGTATACACAGTATCTCCTACAAAGCAGATACTCAGGGGCCTCCCTGGTGGCGCAAGGGGTTGAGCACCGCACTGTGAAGCATCCGCAGCCACTGCAGCATGAGTTCAATCCCTGGCCAGGGAGGTGATCCACGTGGTGTAGCAGACCTCGCCTGTCTCCCCGCTGCTCCCCTCAGCAGTATATTTCAGTCAATTTGCCTATTCTGTCCCCCACTCTGTCTCTGGTGAGTCCTCTCACCCCCTGTGCCTCTGGCCTATATCGCAGTTCTTATATGCATAAATAAATAAATCTGGGGAAAAAAAAAAGCAGATACTAAATAGTTACTCCCTAATTTGTAGATGAGTTAACTGAAATGTGGTGAGTTTAATGAATTTCCTAGTCATCTGGCTTGACCGTTGCAGTCAAAATTTAAATCCAGGTTGCCCAGTCGAATGTATATTCCAGGCACTGATGTGTGTATGGGGTGATAGCAAGACTTCCAAGTGGGTTGAGATAAGGCTTCTATCTGCAGTCACAATTCCCTGGTCCCGTCATAGCACAGGGGTCAGTCTGGAAGGCAGGACTGCAAAGCCCTGACCTACAGATATGCCTCTTGCTCCAGAGTAGAACTGCTCAGCCAGGCATACCATACCAGGTCCCATCATGTAGCCTACCCAAGAGTCAGCTCCTCCAGAGACCTATATCCACCCTGAATTACAGCAGAACTAGTTGCTGTCAGTTGCCTGGTAACCTTTACTGGGACAAAGGCATGAATGCTCAGTTTCTAGGGTATAAGCTTTCAGGGATATGTGTGATACTTCTAGGTATCCAATAGGTCTCATGGTCAAGGAACTGTTTTTGGGAAACTCCACACTGTGTCCAAATAGTTTTCCTATTCCTGAGCGTTTATTTAACTCGTCTCCTAAGGGAACATCTTCCCTCCTCCAGTTCTTGGGCTGCCTAAACTTTCTCCAGCTTTCAAAGGATTCTACTTCTTTCTTTCACTCCTCCTTACCCCATAGCCTTCCTCAGTATTTCTTTTCTGTCCAGTGGCTTTTCCTAACATTTCTCCAGCACAGTCCCTACGTTGGGGAAGCTACAGCCTGGGCAGCCAGTTTTCTCTAGAGTAAAAACAAGATTTCCATGAGGATTTTCAAATTCTGGGTTCAGCCCATAGAACCCCTTATTTCCTGAAGGCTCCAAGTCAGGGTGCACTGGTTAGTGGTGTCCATGTTGTCATGAGTTTTGTTTAAAAATCTGATGATGGTAATAATAGTTGGCATTTACTGACTGCTTACAATGTGCTGGGTATTGTTCTTTAAATATATTTACATGTATGTAAATATATAACTTACATATATTAATTTACCGAACCCTCACAAAAACCCCAAAACAGAAACACTAACATCCCCATTTTACCCAAAGAACACAGAAGTACTGAGAGGTTAAGTAACTTTCCCAAGGTCACATGTAAGCTAATGGCAGGTTTATATTCAGGCAGTCTGACCCCAGAACCTTCACTGTCAACCACCCACTAAACCACTTCTCATGGCCTGGTGATCCCCCACCTGTTCTGATCCTCCTATCCTGCTCCATTCGCCCTCCTGCCTACCCCAGAATCTTTGCTCACACTATTCCTCCCTCTCAGAACATCTTTCCTTCTGCCTCCTGCAGAACTCACTTCCCCCTGCAGCCAACCCTGACTACCCATCCCCACTGTCCTCAGCTGGTCTGAGAATTGCCCAAGGAATGAGCACAGGCTTGCACTCTCCAGATGCTTCAAACAGACCCTTTAGACAAATTTAAGCAAGACTGGAGGAAAGCGATCATGCTGTTCCCTTGGGGTTCAGAGATGCTCAAGGTGAAGGGAGAGCAGAGGCCATGTGGAGGAGGAGTCCTGGAAACCGGTGTGTAAGATGCTGGGGCACTCAGAGGGTCTAGCTGAGTTCTTCACTGCTTTTCCCAGCCCCTATGAAGCCTGGCTCCTGGGGCGCCAGTCCATAACAAAGATACCAGAGGACATCAGTGCACCCCGACCCCCAAATCAGGACTTAGAAAAGCCAAGGGCATTGGGGAACAACGGATTCCAACATCCAAAGTCGGGCGGGAGCACAAACGGTGGGAGGGGGGAGCACAGGAAGTGGGATCGCGATGATGGCCGACCCCTGAAGCAGGAGCTCCCTAAACAAGCTAGCGGGGTGCCTGTAAGGGTCCAGAATAGTGGGCCCGAAGGCATGGGGATGCGGTTGTGGCCCCGGGGACACAAGGCGACGGAGGCCTGACCAAGCTGGGATATGCCTCGATATAGGCCACGGCGAGAATCACATGGGGGTCCGGTGGGTCCCGGGGGGTACCGCTGGGGAACACACAGGACAGGTAGCCTAGGTCAACGGTCTCCGCGACACTCCTAGCCCTGGGTCAGGGGCTGGAGGGGAAATCACCTGCTCCGTCGGGCGCCGCCGGCGACTTGTCCCGCGCGGTGCAGTTCTCATCCCCTAGCCCCACCAACGAGATCAAAGGCGGGGCCCAGAGCGGTTCTCTTCCAGAAGCGCCTTGGTAGCCATTTTTTAAAAGGGCAAGTACCCAGAACTGGGCGGAGCTTCTATCCCCGTTCTCATTTGTCTCGAGGCTGCGGACGGGCTCCCGCGGCGGCCATTTTTGTTGTGGGTAGGGAGGAGTTGGGCGGGGGGTGGTCTCCGGAGGGTGGAGTCGCAGTAGTTTACTGTATTCCCATCTTGTTTCTTGTGATTTGCCAGAAATTTACCTTATGCTTTATTTCCTCGGCCCCCAAATCTCCATCCTCAGGTCCTGTAGTTTTCTCCCTCTTCTTCGCATCTCCACAGACCCGTGGCTCTCGAGTTGGGTCTGGTGGCCCTAACTCCCAGAGCTGGTGTTCTTCCCCAAATCGCAGTGCCTGTCCCTTTTTGTGCCCAGTTCAGGTTCAAATTCTGTCAGCAAGGGGGCCTCCCTGGTGGCGCAGTGGGTTAAGCAACGCGCTATGAAGCAAACCGCAGCCACTGCAGCACAAGTTGTCACCCACATGGTGAGGCAGGGTCACCCACATGGTGAGGCAGACCTCTCCTGCCTCGCCGGCTGCTCCTCTCAGCAGTGTGTTTCAGTCAGTCTGCCTATTCTTCTCCCCACTCTATCTGGTGATTCCTCTCACCTCCTGTGACTCTGCCTTGTATCCCAGCTCTTGTATTCATAAATAAATAAATCTTAAAAAAAAAAAAAAGAACTTCAGAAAAGAAGTTTAAAAAAAAAAAATTCTGTCAGCAAGTAGGTGCTGACTTCGTCATATCTGACCCCTTAGCCTTTCCAAAACAGTATGTCTCCCCAAGAATTGGAGGGTTACAGGATCTGGGTCTTGGGGTCGTGGTGCCTGGTTTGGGTGGGGGAAAGGGCAGAAGATGTCATACTTGAGGATCTGAGTTCGGATCCAGGATTGCCTTTAGGTAGGCCATGCCTGCCTGCAGTACCTTCACTGGCAGGACTCCTCATTCAGGAGTTCTGTTTAGCTCAACTCCAGGACCCAGCAAGGTCTCAGCTTCTCTTTTCTGTTCCTTCTGCTTCAGCGTCCAGGTGCTACCCTATGGGGAAGCCCATAGCCGCATTACCTTCCAGGTACCTGCTGCACCATGTGAATTAGCTCCCTGGTTAGATCAAACTCCTGCTGAAGTGGCTGCCCATAGCTTCCTAGTGCTGAGACTTAACTCTTGCACCACCAAGGAGGCCCAGAGAGGAGACACTTTTCAGGATTATTTCCATTGTAGGATTTTTTGGTCACCTAGACTAGTCCCCGTCCTCAGAAAACTCACAGTCCAAGGTAGAAAGTCCTATCCTCTCTTCCCAGAAGGACCAAGGTAGTGACAAAATATGGAAAAAATGGGGATCACTGCTTCCTTTTCTAGCCCTGTCCCTCACTGCAGAGTCCTCTGACCTCAAAGAGAGCAAGAATTGGGCCTCCCCGGTGGTGCAAGGGTTAAATATCACACGATTGCCACTGAAACATGAGTTTGGTTCCTGGCCAGGGAACTGACCCACATGGTGCAACAGACCTCTCCTGTCTCACCGGTTGCTCTTCTCAGCAGTGTATTTCAGTCGATCTGCCTGTTCTGTTTCCCACTCTGTCTCTGATGACTCCTCTCACCCTCCACACTTCTGGCCTACACCCCAGTTCTTGTATGCATAAATAAATAAAAAAATCTTTTTTTAAGAAAAAAAGAGCAAGGATTCTGGCTGCTGGGGACTGAGAGGACAGGAAAGCGGAGATACGAGGGAGCACATTTGGCGTCGCGTCTCCAATAAAAATAGTGCAGCTGCCAGCCTGGCGCTGCTGGAGTTAATGAGGGGTGGGGTGACAGCCACTTTGAACTCTAGCCAGGCAGGTCCTTGGGAAGGGGTGAGGGATGGTTCTATCATCTGCAGGCCTCCTCCAGCCCTTTAAAGACCAGGTCATTCTTCCCTTCCTCCCCCCAACCCCCCTAACCTCTCCATTGCACAACGTTGATGACTCTTCTCTCCCTACCACCCCCTATTCCAGGAACTTTCAGATTTTCTGAGTAGAGCTGCCCCTACCTCTGGCCTAAGATTCCCGCAGACATCCCTGTAACTTTTTGGTCTTCACATCACCTCTTTCTTGAATGGCAGTTGAATACAGATAAATAAATATCATAAGAAAGTACTTCCTGAGCTTTCAAGGAAGGGTGATAGGAAAAATTTCTTAGGGGAGTGCCTCCACTCCCAGCTTAAATTCTGGAAGGTTCCAACTCTGTGCAGCAGATAGTAGGTTCTGAGGTCAGAGGATAGAGACCCCAAGACATAAGAGACTCCACAGATACAAGGGCATATATACCAACCATGAGGTAGGGACTCCAGGGAACCCTAGTCCTGCTTGGGACTCCACAACTCGTTGTAACTTCAGCTTCTCAGGTCTTCCTCTCTCCCTCCCCAAGATGGGAACAGACTCCATCTGCTCTTTGAGTGCTGCTTGAAGCCACACCAGGGAGATGTGAGTAGAGTAGTGCCTCTTTTCTCCTCGTTCCCTCAGATGAATTTTACAACTGGTATTGGGTGCTTGGATCTCCTCAGCCGAAGGGAAAAGTTGGCAGCCTATGCTGAAGCTTTCCCTAACACATCAGTTCCCTATCAGCCAACTTTAGAATGAAGAATTGATCTTGAATTGAACATAAAGGGCACATTTCCCAGACAAAAGAACAGAGAAAGAACCCAGATGGCTGTTATCAAAGGGTGGGAGGGGCCCAGTCAGAGACTGAGGTGAGGAAGGGGATCCTTTGAGGTATAGAAGTGAAGCTGGAGGTGTGTGTGTGGGGGTCTCTACTCTTGCTTGAGGTCTGAGAGGGTTCTCTGGGCAGGGTGCCAGGTCCTCCCACACCTTCCTCCTTTCTCAGAAGAGCCAGGATGGGGCGGGGGCGGGAATTGGCTGGGGCGGGATGAGAGCCTATTTAAGGATGCTCTGAGAGCAAGAGCATCCCCGCAGATCCAGCCCCAGGAGGGAAAGAGAAGTCTTCATGGGTAAGTGTGGGTCCCTTTGCCCCAACTCAAGCAGACTGGGGGTTTCCCTCTTTAAGCATAGGCTCCAGCATCGCCTTTTGAGTGGGGATAGCACCCCCGTCCTCAGATCAACCTTCCAGAAAGTGAAAGTATGTTTCAGGGAAGTCTTTTTCTTCCACTCCCCTTCCCCAGACACTCCAGATGGGGAGACACATCAGATGGGGAGATTTCAAGGAGCTGAAAGCCTGGGCCCCTCCTGGGGATCTCCATTTAGGGGTCCTCTTCGGCTCAGGAAATCCCCCACATGCAGAGAGAGGCCTTTTTTTCAGGGTACATCATCTGTTTCTTCCCTTCAGCTGCACGTCCGACACTACCAGGAGGGTACTGGGGCAGGAGATGATGGGACTGACTCCACAGAGCCCGCGAGATCCCTGCCGTGGACCTAAGGTCTCCTACATTCACTCCTGTAAGAATCCAGAGGCTCTTTACCCCGTCCCTACTTGTGGAGTCCTGTCTTCAACTTCAAGTTCAGAGCCTCCCTGGGATAGGGGGAATCTTGAGATCCCAGGTTCCTCATCTGATCCCTCCTGGGGATGGGGGAATTTCACTGAACAAAACACTGGAGCAGCATCATTTGGCCACCTGGCTCTGAGAACTGAATTCCATAGGCTGTGAGCTCTAGCAAATGCCCTAGGAACTCAGTTCTGGTGCTCGGCTGTGCTACACCATCAGTGCTGATGTCAAGGGCAGTGGATGAGTCAGGCTCACAACATTCCAGTCAGGTGCTCCTTGAGGCAACAGTCTTGCACTGGCCAGACAAGAGCTGGGGTATAGACCAGATGTGTGGGGGGCAGGGCAGTGAGAGGATTCACCAGAGACGGAGTGGGGACTAGAACAGGCAGATCGATTGCAGTACACTGCTGAGGGGAGCAGTGGGTGAGATAGGAGAGAGGTCTGCTGAGCCATGTGGGTTCCCTCCCTGGCCCAGGATTGAACTTGTGCTCCAGTGGCTGCGGATAGCTTCATAGTGCTGAGACTTCACCCTTTGTACCACCAGGGAGGTCCCAGATCTTTTATTTTTTTTTAGCAGTTTTATTTTTTTTAATATTTATTTATTTATGCATACAAGCACTGGGGTACAGGCCAGAGATGTGGTGGGGTGAGAGGATTCACCTCAGAGAGCAGGGAGCAGAACAGGCAGATCAATGGAAGTACACTGCTGAGGGGAGCAGCGGGCACAGCAGAAGAAGTCTGCCACACCATGTGGGTCCCCCACCTGGCCAGCAGCAGGGATCGAACTTGTGCTGCAGTGGCTGTGGTTTGTTTCATAGTGCGTTGCTTAACCCACTGCGCCACCAGGGAGGCCCGGTCCCAGATCTTTTAATAACATCAATGTGACTACTCTTTGCCCAAAGACTCCTTCCATTGCTGTCTTTTGTAGGATAACCTTCTACTTGGCTTTCAGGCCAGATCTCCCATTCCTCTCTGCACTCCAGTGAAACTCTATGACTTCTTGCCCCTGCTGTCATGCATTTACTCATGTGACCCTTCCTCAGTTCTTCTTGGGCTACCTCCTTTCCATCTCGATCTGTTGGAATCCTAGCCATCTTTCAAAGCCTCTCAGATACCTCTTCCATGAAGTCTTTCTCAACTCCCTTGTGGAACATGTGAGCTCCTGCAAATCCTCCACATTCCTCCAGGGAGGCTTGATTCATGAGCCCCTATGATATCTAGTATCTGTTCAGTATATGTCCTTGTATTTTACTGAGTCTGTTTCACAAGTGAAGAGGCAGCTTGGCCTATAGATTAAGGCTCTGCCAGATTTCCTGGCTGCTGTCTCCATGTGTAACCTTCCGTAAATCATTAATCCCTCTATGCCTTGATTTCTTTATCTGTAAGTGGGAATAATGATGATATCCACATCAAGATTTTGTGAAGATTAATGAATTGGTAGTTTCTTTGCAAGGCTTTAGCACAGTACCTGCACATAGTAAATTCTCATATATGAAATTATTAGGATTCTTATTATATTCACTTGAGTAGAATGTGAGCCACCCAGTTGGAAGGTAGGACAGGACTTCAAATTAATCTGTCATGCCTTATTAGGTGAAGGGTTTCCACATAAGATGTCAGGAATGGGTAAGGCTGGACTAAGGCCAGGAGAAGGAAGAAGCCATCAGGATCAGAGGTTGGTGATCTGGGCTCTGCTGGACCTTAGGAATTCTAGAGGTGTCTCCACCCACACTGGGACCTCGGGTGAGTCACCCTTTCTTTCTGGCCTTGGTTGCACAGCATAACAATAAATTGAGGGGGTTGAACCAGGTGAACAGCAAGGTCCCTGGCAGTCCAGATGTTTTATGAGTTCTGAGCTTTTAAGAGTTAAGTTCAAAGAAAAGATCAAGGAAGGAAGCATCTAGGCTCCCTGCAGGGCTTCCTTGCCACCAGAGGCCAATAGCAAGCAGTGGAGTAGCAGGAAGTGCTGAACTGAGCAGAATGGGAGCACCTCCTTCCTGGCACTGAGGAGGATCTTTCCAAGGCATAAGTGGAAGCCTCTAGGACGAATGTTTTTGAGCAACCCAGCTCTTCAGAGACTGGAGACTTCAAGGATTTGGACCAGAGAGGATGTAGGGAAGGGATACAGAGCACATCTTTTTTTTTTTTTTAATTATTTATGCATACAAGAACTGGGGTACAGGCCAGAGGTGTGATGGGTTGGGGCATGTGTGTGAGAGGAGCTACCAGAAACAGAGTTGGGAGCAGGATAGGCAGATCTACTGAAATACACTGCTGGCGGGGGGTGGGCAGTGGAAGAGACAGGAGAGGTCTGCTGCACCGTGTGGGTCACCTCCCTGGCCAGGGATCTAACTTGAGCTGCAATAGCTGCATAGCTTAATAGTGCTGAGACTTAACCCCTTGCAGCACCAGGGAGGGCCCCAAAACACATTTTACTTGGTCTGGAACTCGTGATATTCTTGAAACTTACTTTGTTTCAAAAAGGATTTAAGGAGGTTTACCAGCATGCAGATAATTTTCCAAGATTAAAACAGAATCTGTGACCTAGATATGCAGTGCACCTTTAAGTGTATTCTTTCTGACCCAGAGATTTGATTTGTTACTATGTTTATTTTTAGTTAGAATTTTTTTCAGACCTGTAGAAAAGTTCCAGAGTAGTACAAAGAACTCTTATTTATCCTCCTGAGATTCACCAGCTGCTCACATGTACTTTCTCTAATCTAGCCTCCTTATTCAAACTTGCTACTTGTCCCCCTGATATGCTTCATCAGTTTTTATTCTCAGAATTCAAAGCAGATCATGCATTGCATTGAATTTTTTTCTTTAGTTTCCGTTGACCTGAAACAGTTTCTCAGTTTCTCTTTGTCTTTTATGACATTGATATTTTAGAAGAATGTCATTGTTCAATGTGCTAAAAACACATTGAAAATGACCCCACAGTGACTTCATTTTCCTGCACATGTTGTCCCAGGCTCATCTTGTATCCTCGGTGCGTATTCTGGAATTGGTCATTTCCAAGGGGCCTGTCTCCTTTTGGTGGAGAATGAACTTTAGAACCAAACATCTAGGTTCTGGCTCAGCTTGTTGACTAGGATATCATTATCCAATGATTCATTTTTTTCTCTTAAGAATTTTTATTTTTAGGGCCTCCCTGGTGGCGCAGTGGGTTAAGCAACACACTATGAAGCAAACCGCAGCCATTGCAGCACAAGTTCGATTCCTGCTGCCGGCCAGGGAGGGGACCCACATGGTGTGGCAGACCTCTCCTGCTGTGCCCGCTGCTCCCCTCAGCAGTGTACTTCCGTTGATCTGCCTGTTCTGCTCCCCGCTCTCTGTGGTGAATCCTCTCACCCCCCACACTTCTGGCCTGTACCCCAGTGCTTGTATGCATAAATAAACAAATCTTTAAAAAAAAAAAAGGAATTTTTATTTTTAGGGCCTCCCTGGTGGCGCAGTGGGTTAAACAACGCACTATGAAGCAGGCCGCAGCCACTGCAGCACGAGTTCGATCCTGCCTCTGGCCACAGAGATGACCCACATGGCACAGCAGACCTCTCCTGCCGTGCCCGCTGCTCGCCTCAGCAGTGTGTTTCAGTCAGTCTGCCTGTCCTGCTCCCCGTTCTGTCTCTGGTGAATCCTCTCACCGCCCCCCACCTCTGGCCTGTACCCCAGTGCCTATATGCCTAAATAAATATGTCTTTAAAAAAAAAGAATTTTCATTTTTATTGGGGCAGAATGGTTCCATTTCTCATTTTAAGACTTTACAATTAAAATTTCTGTATGTGATGCAAAGATGCAGATTTGAGGACATTTATTTCCAAAGGAGATTAAGCTATCTTATTTTGCCTGTTTTATTCCAAAAGTCACCTAACTGGTCTTCTATTTCCCATAATGGCCCCTCTAGGTCTCTTTTCCACATGCATTCAGAATAATACGAATTTTTAAAAATTTGATCATTCCCCCTGCTCATAACCCTCTCCCCATAAGAATAAAGTTCAAAATTCTCAATATGGTTTCATCACAGGATCCAGTCTCATTTATGACACTGTCCTGCCAGTTCACAAGACAAGCACAAGATAGTCACAGCTTTGTTGTACTTGCTCTTCCTCCCATCTATTCAAAGCTTCCCCTTCACCCTTCTCTTTGCATAGCCAGCTTCTTCTAATTCTTTAGTTGTGAGCTTAAATAGGACCTCCTCAGAAAAGCCTTCCCTGACTGCCATATTCTAAGTTAAGATCCACTATCCCACTTGCATTTCCTATTCCAGTTTCTAATTCTTTTTTTCCAAAGGTGTATTTATTTATGCATACAAGAACTGGGGTACAGGCCAGAGGTATGTGGTCGGGGGCTTGAGAGGATTCACAAGAGACAGAGGGGGAACAGAACAGGCAGATCTACTGAAACACAGTGCTGAGGGGAGCAGTGGGGCGAGGCAGGAGAGGTCTGCTGTGTCATGTGGGTTAGCTCCCTGGCTGGGAATAGAGCTCCTACTCCGGTGGCTGCCAATGGCTCCATAGTGCTGTGACTTAATCTCTTGTACCACAAGGGAGGTCCCAGTTTCTAATTCTTGCTGTAGTACTTATGATAATTTAGCTTTCACCTGTTGCCCCCTCCCCATATCACCCCTCTAAAATGCAAACTCCAGGGCCTCCCTGGTGGTGCAGTGGGTTAAGCAACGCACTATGAAGCAAACCTCAGTCGCTGCAGCAGGAGTTCGATCCCTGCTGCCGGCCAGGGAGGGGACCCACATGGCGCAGCAGACCTCTCCTGCCTCGCCCGCTGCTCCCCTCAGCAGTGTGCTTCCGTTGA
>JAGFMF010011406.1:1172930-1226343 GCA_019455555.1 Galemys pyrenaicus | reverse complement strand
TCTGCTCCCTACTCTGTCTCTGGTGAATCCTCTCACTCCCCACACCTCTGGCCTGTACCCCCATGCTTATATACATAAATAAATAAATCTTTAAAAAAATAATAAATAAATAAATCTTAAAAAAAATAATAAAATGCAAACTCCATCAGGGCAGAGACTGCTATGTTGTCTCATTCACCACTGTATCCCTAGGGCTTAGAACAGTTCCTGGCAAATAGGCACTCAAGAAATTTGTTGGAGGGGCTTTTAACAAGTAAAAACTGGAAATACAAATGCTACAGAATACTGGGTGACCATTGAAGAATAAGGGATTTTTATGTGCGATGGCATGAAATGTACTGCAACAAGCAATACAGTGCAGTTCATGTAACCAATACTACATACACAGAAAAAAAGAATAATAGATTGGTCTCTAGTGATCATTTGGGGGTGAGGGGTATTAGAATAGACTTTAATTTTCTATATTATCTATTTCTATGTTGCAGTTGTTTAAAAACAACCATAGTATCTTTTCAGTAACCTTTTGAGACAGGTCATAACAGCTGCATCCCTGTTTGTGATGAGGAAACTAGATCAGGAACATAAAGTAAGTAAAGCAGCAGACCCACCATATTAGGTCACCTGTGTTTTTATAATTAAAAAAAAAAAGATAAGATGAAATTAGGAGTTAAGATTCAGAACCCAGGCTTTACACAAAAGATATTAAGCAGATTTAGATCTGAGCCCTCTAGAAACAAGGGAAAAGAGAAAAATATAAGATCCTTGGTGCTTCGAACATATAAGCCAACTCCTCATTGACACCTTTTCCAAGTGATCGAGTTGTCTGTAACTTTAGTAACACACCTGTACACACAGATAGATGTTGGCCAGCTACAAATAGAAGTTCAGTGAAAGTTATTCCAAGAGGAGCCAATTTTATAAAGCCTGGGCATCAGATTTAGTTAAAATTGGATATGTGATCTAACCTTCCAGGAAACTCAGAATATTGCCAACTTTGGTCTATTAAAGACTGTTACTGAGACGCAGAAGACAGCAGACATTCATCTTAAATTTTAACCCTGGTGAACTTTCCGGGCAGATTAGATTGTGTTTACATCTCTTTTACAGGGAAGAAACTGAGGCTGGTTTCATGTCTAGAAAGTGTTTAAATTTGTGTCTTAGGCATCCCTTCCTCAGCCATGCCTATCATACTTTAACAAAAGAGCTTATGCCCTCAGAATCTCTCTGGGGATGGGAAAAATCTGGAAAGGGTAGAAGAGGATGCCAGGTTGCATGATGGAGGAAAGCTGGTGAAGAGGAGCTAGGCCCTCCGGGGGGTGGGGTGGGGGGGCAGGGAAGTAAGACTCTCATTACACAGACGGGTAAACACCCCACCTCAAAACATAAAAATGATCTGGCAGCATACACTTGACTTCACTCATTTATTTACTTTTCATTACAAGCTGGGGATTTGCCAGAGGAAGGACCGGTATAAGAGAAAGTGGGGGCTTACTGCTGGGCAGATTTCTAGTGGGGCAGATGGGGGGAAGGAGGGTGTGAGAAAAAAAAAAGGGTCCAGCCCTTATTTCACCCCACATCCTAGTCCCAGGAGAAATAAAGTAACGGGACACCCACCCAGAGATCCTGGGTCTTTTCTCTCCCTTCCCGCATCCAGCGTAATCAAGGAAGTGCGGGAGGTGAGAGGCGGGAGGTCGTGGTATAGAAAGGAAATAGGCTGGTACAGGCGTACCCAGCCCGGTGCACAGCTGTCTCCCCGCTTTTGCAGAGGGAAGGGAGCCCGCCCGCGCTCACGCCGGCGGGCCCCCGGGTCCTGCGGCGCCCTCAGCTCAGGCCCTTCCCCTTCTTCCGGCGGCCGCGCTCCGCCACCTCCGCGGCGGGGCTGTTGTGGCCGCGGCTGCCGCTGCGGCTGTCACTGCCGCTGCTGGCGGGCGGGCGCAGCACGCGCCTCTCCATGCGGTACTCGGGCTCGCGGACGCGCGGCGCGGCCCGCAGCAGGAACTCGCCGCCGCGGTAGGTGACGCGCACGTCGGTGCGCGGGTACGTGCCGTACACGCGCCGCAGCTCCCGGCGCACGTAGTCGGGCAGCTCGAGGCGCGGGCCGGACGCGCGCTCCACTCGGCCCCACCGCAGCTCAGTCTGCAGGCAGCTGCCCTCGGGCCACGGCGTCCAGTCCTGGACAGTGGCGGACCCCGGCGCCGCGGGCAGCGACGGTCCGGGGTGGCTGGGCGCGGAGAACGGCGGGCGCAGGGCCGCAGCGTAGGCCTGCGGGAAGGCCCACAAGGGCGGCAGGGCCGCCAGGGGCGCTGCCGGGCGGTGGAAGCAGTGATACTCTCGCGGGGCTGCCCACTCGCCAGTGCTCAGGCTTGGGGGCCGGTTACATAAGTTGTGGGCCTGGATGGGGGGCAGCAGCAGCGGGGCGGGCAGGTAGGTGTAGGTGAGGGGCTGCAGCAGAGGCCAGATGCCCTCCCCGGGCACCAGGCCGCTGTATGAATACATGGTCCGAAGCTCAGGCAGCGGGCATTTTTCTTGGGGCCTGGTCCAGGTCTATACCTGTGGGGGAGGTGTGTGTATGGATACACCCTGTTTTTGTCTCCGCCACCCCTCTCCGGGGCCCAGTCACCCAGGGCTTGGGCCACGCCTGCCTGCCTCCATCATGGCTTTGAGGAGCTCTTCCTGTGGCATTCACCTCCCCGCCTCACCTCTTGCCCCTGGCCTGGACCTGAACCCCAAGCTCCCAGCAGGTGATAAAGACTCAAAACTTTCTCAAGCCCTTAGCCCTGAAATGCTCTTCCTGGGTAGGTCCCCACTCACTTGGCTTCTTCACCCTGTGGGGAGCTGGTCCCCAGCATTTGGGGCAGTCATGTCCGGTTCAGGCTCTCCACGTTTTAGTTGAACTGTTCTCCTCCTCCACACTTTGCCTCAGCCACACCTACCGGTTTCCTAGCAAAGGGAAACAACTTGGACTGGCCAGGAGCCAGACAGCCTATGTCTACACCTAGTTGAACCTCCTGGTCCCATGGTCCCCACCGAGATACTGACACCTGTGGTCACAAGCTCTCTGAGGGCATCCCATTGTCCTTTCCAATCACTTAGCTTCCTGTTCCCCACACACCCCATATTCCTAAACACTTCAGGTAGGTTGGGCTACCCTAACATTTGAATGAAGCTTCTCTACCCCAGGCTCTGAATCAAGTTGCTTATGAACATCTAACTTCAAGTTTACATCAACCCTAGGAAGGAGGTACTAATATCATCCCCACTTTACCTAGCAGGAAGCTGCTTGTCTCAGAATTGGTATACAATAAATCTATGACTTGCCCAAACTCACACAACTAGTTTTGGCAAGGACAAAATTCAACCATGTCTGGTTGAAGTCTCATACTCACAATATTAGCCTTCTCACCAGTCTGTTCTGGGGCTCTGTCAAGCTGTTTCACGGTTTTCTTCTCTAAAATGTTACACAAGAATATCTAATTCTTCATAGCCATGTGAAGAACGTGGTGATGATGTTCTCATTTAATAGATAAGGTATCAGAGGCTGAGGCCACTTTCCCAGGGTCACAGAGTCTGGAAGTGGCATGGTGGAATTTGAACCCAGTCCAACTGATCAAAACCCAGAAGACACTTGGTGAAGCACAATTGTTGGGTGATTAAAACCCATAACCTCTCTCTACTGCCAGATGGTTGTACTTTCCTAGTCTCGCTTCTGTTGACTCTAAACAGCATCACTAGTAAGCCACATGGGTTTTTCTAGGTTCTAGTCATGCTTGAAAGCACAGGCACCCACTGAGAAGGCCTCTCACACTCACTCTGGTGATGTCACATTTCTTTATTCCAGACTGAGCTGCTCTCCCAAGTCTAACTTAGGCCAGTGGCCTAGTGAGGGCAACAGTTGCACTGGCTAGGGTATCTACATAACATTTCTTACCTCATAACTCCAAGAGGGGAGCCTCACCCTCTGTCCACTCTCACAGCTGTTCCCAGGATGCATCAGCTTCTCTTGGGGCAAACCTCCTGTGATAGGCAAATAAATGGATGCTCTCTCATCCTCAAGATGTTCACAGCCTACTTCCTGGGAAACTTTGAGTACCTTTTACGTGGCAAGGGAGAATTAATTTTGCTAATAGCTGACCTAAGAGAAGGAGAACATCTTGGATTATCTGAGTGGACCCAGTCCATAAATGTGGAAGAGGGAGGCAGAAGAGTCACAGCTGGGGTGATGTGACATGAGAAACATCAGCTAGTTATTGCTGGCTTGGAAGATATATGGAAGAGGGTCAGAAGTCAAAAATGTGAGCAGCTTCTGGAAGCTGGGTAAGGGGAATACTCTCCCTTAAAGCCTTCAGAAAGGAGTACAGGCCTGACAGCACCTTGATTTTACTCAATGAAACAGACTTATGATCTCCACAACTGTAAGATAATAAATTTGCCTTGTTTTAAGCCACTGCTTTCCTGGTAATTTGTTATAACACTAATAGGGATTTAATACCCTTTGCACTCCTACTTATTACTGCCTCTCCCCCCAAATCCCAGGACCTAATGAATATCCAAGGCTATCTATATACTGGCCTCACCCCAGCCTGCTGCTCAGTGGTGGGCCAGAGGCTCAGAGATGTTAGGCCACTTAACCAGGGTCACATGTCCTCTGGGACTAGCTAGCTAGTTTCTCTGCCTGCTCCCACTTCTACCTCAAATCAGAGACCGAGAGTAAGAAGCCTACATTTTGGGCCTCCTTGGTGGCGCAGTGGGTTAAGCAATGCACTGTGAAGCAAACCTTAGCCACTGCAGCATGAGTTCAATCCCTGCTCCCGGCCAGGGAGGGGACCCACATGGCGCGGCAGACCTCTCCTGCTGTGCCTGCTGCTCCCCTCAGCAGTGTAATTCTGTTGATCTGCCTGTTCTGCTCCCCACTCCTCTCACCCCCCCCACAACTCTGGCCTATACCCCAGTGCTTGTATGCATAAATAAATAAATATTTTTTTAAAAAAAGAAGCCTACATTTTAGTATTGTAATTTTACATGCTTGCTGAATACCTCTGCTGGTTGGAGGAGGACATTTTCAGGCAAAATGAGAGAAATAAGGACTAGGCTGTAAGTTTCTCATGCTTATTACAGTAATAGCCGCCAGACTTTTGGGGTCCCACATCTTAGCTACTCTTTTTTTTTTAATTTATTTCTAGTTATGCATACAAAAACTGGGCCTCCCAGGTGGCACAACCAGTTGAGTGCCACACTGTGGATCTTCCGTGGCCATTGCAGTGTGGGTTCGATCTCTGACTGGAGGGGAACCCACATGGTGCAGCAGACCTCTGCTGCCTCTCCCGCTGCTCCCCTCAGCAGTGTATTTCAGTCAGTCTGCCTGTTCTGCTCCCAGCTCTGTTTCTGGTGAGTCTTCTCACTGTCTGCCTCTGGCCTGTACCCCAGCTCTTGTATGCATAAAACAACAACAACAAAAACAAAACTGGGATCTAGGCCAGAGGCGCAGGGGCTGAGAGGATTCACCAGAGGAAGAGTAGGGAGCAGAACAGGAAGATCTACTGAAATACACTGCTGAGGGGAGCAGCAGGTGAGACAGGAGAGGTCTGTTGCGCCATGTGGGTCAGCTTCCTCGCCCAGGATTGAACTCGTGCTGCAGCCACTGTTATTTCTTTATAGGTCTCAGCTGTTCACCCAGTCAGACCACAAGGAAGGTACTGAAGTCACTTCATTCTCTGAATTAGACCCAAAAGGACACAGAGAGGAAGGGAAAATGTGTTGGTTGGAATTGATGTGGAGGTGAATTTCGTGGCTTTGAAGGCCAGGGTGTAAGCCAGGAGTCCACGCTACCTGTCCTCTTCTTGGAATTGTCCCCTTTCACTTTTTGGTCCTTAAGGGCAAACGCCCTTTGTAAGCATGGCAGCGGCAGCCTCCGGCGCGGGCACCTGTCAGGCTGTGGGCCTGGGAAAGCGCGGAGCCAATCGCAGGCGGGGGCGGAGGCGGAGGCTGGGGAAGCCGGGGGCGGTGCGCGCGCAGGCGCACTGACTCGCACCTGGCTGGGGGCAGCCGCGGCACTAGGCTTCGCCAGCGACGATTGCGGTGAGGGACTGGCCCGCGTCTGGGGTTCGGGGGCAATAATGGGCCAGACTGGGGGTCAGAGCCGAGTTGGCAGGAATGTTGCCAACGCAGAGCCGAGTTGGGCAGAAATGCTGCCCGTCCTGGGATTCCTGCGGGGGTCCTTGAGGGAATGAGATTGTCGGTTGGAGGAGTCCTTGGGTCAGGTTGGGAGACGCATGGGTTCTAGAGGCAGGGATGAAATCTTTGCAGAAGGCCACCCTGGGGTGCTGGGTGGTCCTTCTGTAAAGATAGATCGGGCGGGTATCCATTTCATGAATATGAAGGCTCTTTATCCTGGTGGTGTAGCTGAACCACTTGGGGGGCGATAAAGGAACACAGACGCTAGCCCCTACCCTCCTCCCGGGCCCCCCCCCCCACCCCACCAAGATTCCCGCTTAATTGGTCGGGCGGCTGGGGCGTGGGCCTCGGTATTGTTAAGCAGCTCCTCAGGTGTCCGTCGGCTGACAGGTTGTAGAACCAACCACTTGTTTCAGCGCTAGCTATTGAGAGGACTCCAGCTCCGGAGTGAGCCCAGCTCACTGTGGCTTGGATGGGCCTACGCCTAGAATGAAGTTGCTGACCCTCGGGGCTGCTGTAGTAACCTGCAGGAGAGGGAGAGGAAGAAGTTTCCGTTCTCCGCACCCCCATTAGGTGAAAGTTTATTTCTAGCCTGGGGTGGGGGTGGGGGAGGGGATAGGTCCATTAATATTTGGAATACAAGGTGAAACCCCCCCCTAAACTGACCCCCAACAACCCTGCCTAGGAGTGTGTCCTGCTGTGGTGAGACTAGGCAGGGAGACAGAGCTCAGGGATTATGAAACAGGAAATACAGCAGACAATTCAGAGGTCCCAGTGCTTGCTGGGAAAAGGACACAGCTATTATTTGCATAGGGTATTAGGTCTTTCTAATTTAGGTCTTTCAATTTCATTTGATCTTCCTGAAGAGAGGCAGGGAGTGGAATTTTTTTCCCCCCTTCAAAAATGTAGGAATAAACTCAGAGAACTAGTTGGTCATAAAGTTCAGACCTGCCCCAGGACTCCAGCTCAACATAATGCTTCTGGTACAGTCCATAATCCTTCTGAAGGGAAATACCCACCCTCCTTGTGATGCCTTATTCTGGAGGCCCAGACTGGCATTTCTTCATCCAATCTGTTAGCTCCCTACTCACTATACTTTGTTCACCAATCAGGGAGATCCTACTGTTTCCATCCTGGTCTAACACTGTCTTCCAGAGGCCTGATGTCATGAAGAGGGGAGAGTTTTAATGTGATGCCAGGGGCTCCCTGCAAATTGATCTGATTCTATCATCTCACCCCCAGCCCCATAGACTCTTGTGTGTGGTTTACAAAGTCCTGATCTGGTGTCTTTCTGTCTCCCTGCTCTGAGCTTCCCATATTGTTTTCCTTAGCATCATGCTGGGTGCCTAGGTTTAATAAATGTTACTTTTTGTTATCATTACTACTCTTTGTAGACCTGTTGCCTTGCTGCAGGGCACATCATGGTTCCCCAGGCTGCCTCTTTCTGACTCCCACAGCCAAGTAGGGGCACAGTGGGAACTGGGGGTGACGCTCCTATGGCAACTGCTGCTCTTCTCTAGAGTGAGGGAAGCCCGTATTGGATTTTTAGGGGGAAATCAACCCAACAGATATTAACAGCATGATGTGTAGTGAAGGAACCTAGTAGAGGTGGGGATTGTGGGCTGACCTGGCACTGTCTTTAAGGTCCTTGGGGACTGGAGGAAGGCAAGGAAGTCATTTAGATTCTGAGACAGGAACCAACAGACCTGACAAGGGGTGAGAACACCTGGCTAGGTATAGTCAGGAAGGCTTGTGACACTGAGCTGGACCCTGAATCAGCAGGATTTGATGAGATGATGGTTGTGGAGAGGCATGAATTTATGAGAAACACTCACTGAGATTTTTCTGTCAAATGCTTGTTTTGGCTCTAGCACGTCATGGCTTTGTGATTTGGGGCCAGTTCTTTAACCTTCAGATCCTTGGCGTCTTCATTTACAAAATGAGGATGGAAATAGTAACAAGAGTTTTTAGGATTCGTGGTAATAGCTGTAGAAGCCAGGCATACTCTGTATGTATAGATTCTTTAGCAACACTTGAGCAAAGGTGTGGAGGAGGCTTTTAAAAAAGGATTGGGGGAGTTGGTCAGGGAGCGGCAATGTTGGGTATTGGAAAGAACTTTAATCACGGAGTTGGCAGAGGGGGACAATGATTGAGCCTTTTTAAACACCACAAAGCCAAACTTCAGAGACATGAAAAATAATAAAAGCTGCTGTTTTTTGAGGGCCTCTGAGTGACAGGCACTGTGCTTGGCGCTTTACATACATTTTTCAGCCCATAGCAATCTTAGAGGTTTGCATTCTCTTCACTCTATAAGAGGCTGCGAGAGTGGGGAGGGAGTAGCCGGATCAAGGCCACAGAACTGGCACTATATTGGCAGAGGGCGGGGATGGGCTGTGGGAGCCTCCAGAATCTCTTGAAGGTGCCAAGTTGGGGGTGGAGTTGGTGGCAGGCTACTGGATATCTTACCCAGGTTATGCAACTAGGCTGAATGTGGGCCCCAAGCTGTTCCTCCCTAGGAGAGGCGCGGCTGTAGTTCTCTGCAGGGGCAGATCGAGGTTGAAGAGAGCTGTGAGGGAAGGCCCTTTCCTGCTGGAGAAGCAAGAGTTTGGAAGCAACTCTGGGAGTGACCCTGCACCCTCCTCTCGCAGCTTGGGCAGGTTGCTTTGCTTCCAGTTCAAGTCTGGGGTAGGGTTCCCATTACTCGTAGGCCCTCCTCATCCGACTTTCCCTCCTGTGCCCTGTCTTTTCTTTGGAAATAACCTTCTCACAGGAAGGGTCCTGACTGCCAGACAGTCTCCTCAGCTCCTGGCCTGATTTTTTTAAAGACAGTTTTTAATTTATGCATACAAAAACTGGGGTACAGGCCAGAGGTAAGGGGGGAGGCAGTGAGAGGATTCACCAGAGACGTAGTGGGGAGCAGAACAGGTGGATCAACTGAAACACACTGCCGAGGGGAGCAGCAGGAGAGGTCTGCTGCGCCACATGGGTCATATCACTCGCTGGGGATCGAACTCACACCGCAGTGGCTGCACCGCCAGGGAGGCCCCTTAGTTTGTTTGGTTTTTTTAACTGTGTGACATTGGGCAAACTGCTTAACATCCCTGAGCTTGGGGTAATAGTGTCATATACTTTGCAGGGGTTTTATAAAGCTAGTAATGACACCACCAAGTTCCATTTATTGCACACTTCTGCGAGTTACCTCATTTAATCCTCATGTTCCTCTGCAGGGTAGGCATAATCATTCCCTTCTCCCTTTTACAGAAGAGGAAACTGAGACTCGGTTTAGTAGCTTGCCTGAGGTGCACTGTGGGCGCTCTGTGTGTCCAAGCCCGGGCGTGTCACGTTCAGAATGCGAGGGCCAGAAGTGGGGGTGAGGGAAGTTCCTGAGCACACAGCTCCAGCATGCCACCTGGCTCAGGCTCCTTGGGTGCCTGCTTCACCTCCCACATGCTACCGGCCTCCTTGGGTGATGCCGCGTGGCGGTAGCCAGCTCAGCATTGTCCAGCTGTACTTCGTTGACGAGTCCCCAGCTTTGTTTGCTGTGCAAACTTTCTCCCAGTGGAAATGAGTCTTTAAGTGACTCAGGTCTGGAAAGAGGGCAGCGCTGGCTCTGATCCCTGCAGCTAACTGTGTTTTCTTCTCCAGGAACAAGGATGGCCAGGCTACCTGTGGCTGTGAGCCCTCCTCAGTGCCCCTGGGGCTGAGCTGGGATGGCAGCCCTGGGGCTGCGCGGGCCCCAGGCCTGGCTGTTGAGCCTGCCGACGGCTGTGGTCTATGGCTCCCTGGCCCTCTTCATCTCTGTCCTGCACAATGTATTTCTGCTCTACTACGTGGACACCTTTGTCTCGGTGTACAAAATCAACAAAATGGCCTTTTGGGTCGGAGAGGTAGGCCAGTGCTGGGGGGCAGCCCACGTGGGAGTGGGGAGGTGGTACTGTGGGAAGCGTGGGAGATTGTCCTCAGTCAGGCGCATGGGGCAGGCCAGGTTTCCCACTGAGTCTTGGCAAGAGAAGCTGGAGCTTTGGAGGCCTTGGTAGCTCCTTCTCAGTGGGAGTTAGACCAGCTTTGTCGGCCGCTGTCCTGTAAACTGCCCGCTGCGCTGGGCACGAGCGTGGGTTACTCACGTCGGCTGGGCTGCGCTCACTGGCTGGGCCTGGGGCAGGTGGGAGTTGATGGAGACAGTGGCTGGTGGAGGGGCTACGTGAGCAGAGGCTTGCGGGTAGGAGAGCTGGGGCCTTCGCTGAGGGCTGGGGAGCAGGCTGGGGCAGGGGAGAGGAGAGGAGGCTGTGTGGAGCCCGCCTGCTGCATTTCCCCTCTGTCCACAGACGGTGTTTCTCCTCTGGAACAGCCTCAACGATCCTCTCTTCGGCTGGCTGAGTGACCGTCAGTTCCTCAGCTCGCAGCCCCGGTTTGTGTCTTGGGGACTAATAAGTGATTCTGACTCACCCCACCCCTCCCCAGGCCTTGGGGGTCCCTGCCCATATCTGGAATGGTTAGGTCTCCTCTCTTCCGGAATTCAGGTGGGAGAAGCGGCCTTGACTAACTGGCCTTGCTTACCTGGGGAGACACTTACCCTGGCTTGGCTTGTCCTGTCCTTAGGCCCGGGCCATGTGTCACAACTACTTGCTGCTTCTGGCCCATTCCCTTACCTCATCCCTGCTTGGGGCTGTCACTGTCCCCAGCCCTGAGAAATGGGCATCCCAGCAGCCCTGGAAGGCTGGCAAGTGGCAGAGGAGAGAGTGTTCCACTAGGTCATGCTTCCTAACTCGGGGGCTGAGGCCTTGGGACTCGTGGAACCACTGTCCCGCCATGGGGCAGGAGCACCTGGGCCTGCTGAGGCAGCAAGCACACCTCCCAACACCCTCCTCTCCCTGGCAGGTCGGGCACTGGGCTGTCTTCGAGGGCCGTGGTGCTGACCCGGGTGCGGGCACTGGGCTGGCATGGGCCCCTGCTGGCGCTGTCGTTCCTGGCGTTCTGGGTGCCCTGGGCCCCAGCTGGCCTGCAGTTCTTGCTGTGCCTGTGCCTCTATGATGGCTTCCTGACGCTCGTGGACCTGCACCATCACGCCTTGCTGGCTGACCTGGCCCTCTCAGCCCATGACCGCACCCACCTCAACTTCTACTGCTCCCTCTTCAGTGCGGCTGGCTCCCTCTCTGTCTTTGCCTCCTATGCCTTCTGGAACAAGGAGGACTTCTCTTCTTTCCGTGCCTTCTGTGTGGCACTGGCTGCTGGCTCTGGGCTGGGCTTTGTGGGGGCCACACGGCTGCTGAGGCGGCGGGTTGAGACGGCCAGCAGGGAGCCAGGGTGCCTGGCCATGACTGTGGATGGTGGGTGAGTAGCCAGCCCCAGCTTTCCTGGTTTCTGTCAGCACCCTCTGAGGCTGATTTCAACACTGGGTGCCCTGACTAATGGATGACTGGCTGGGCGGGGAGGGTGGCTCTCACCAGCCCTAGGCTGTTCTTGACTCACCCCTGCCCCTCAGCCTGTGTGGAGAGGAGCTGCTTGTGGGCCGAGAGGAGGCGGGCAGCATCACCTTGGGCCAGTATCTCCGGCAGCTGGCACACCACCGGAACTTCCTGTGGTTCGTGGGCATGGACCTGGTGCAGGTATGGGGAGCAGACCCCCACCTTCTTCCCCTGAGAGGGGGGACAGGCTCCTCAAAAGCTAAGAAATCAGTTTGAGACCTTCCTTGAGCTGCTGGGTGTTTTGATGGCAGGAACACAGGTTTGGAAACCTGGATCCTAGCACCATCTGCGCTCCCAGATCCCTGCGTGGTTTCAGGCAGGTCTCGGCCTCTCAGGCAGTGTTTATTCCTGCAAAGTGGGGATATGAAAAAGGTGCCTTTTGGGGTCTCTGTGACCATCTTTATAAAGATTTATTTACGCATACAAGAACTGGGGTGCAGGCCAGAGGTGCCAGGGGGTGAGAGAACTCACCAGAGACAGAGTGGGGAGTAGAACAGGCAGATCCACTGAAACACACTGCTGAGGGGAGCATCGGGCGAGACAGGTGAGGTCTGCTGCGCCAGTGGATAGCTTTTGTAGTGCTGCGACTTAACCCCTTATACCACCAGGGAGGCCCCTGTGACAATCTTTTTAAAACACCAAGCGCCACACCTAAAACATGTCTATAAGCTAACCATATTTAAAAACATTATTTTTATGTTACGAAGTTTTCTCACTAAGTTATTTCTAAGTGAAAGGAAAAATATTTTAATTGTTCTAGTGACAATTTTATCACCCCTGTAACTTTTAGCAGGATTTGGATAAGCTACAGGAGTTTGGTTTTAGGTTTCGTTCTGGCATGTTCCTTGATTAGGGAATGGGAATATAGGCTGCTCTTGCTCTGAGGGCCAAGGGGCACATGCTCCCCTGTCGGCTTTCGCCCTGTTCCTGGCTGCCTCCGGCACCTGGCAGCCCCTCACTGCCCCTGTTGGGTTGCAGGTCTTTCACTGCCACTTCAACAGCAACTTCTTCCCGCTCTTCCTGGAGCATCTGTTGTCAGACCACATCTCCCTCTCCACGGGCTCCTTCCTGTTGGGTGAGTGGGTGCCGTGGGCAGGCTGGAAGGTCAGAGGCTACTTCTCCCACTGGGTGGCTGTGGGTCACTTTCAAGCCTGCCCCCCCCTCCACCCCCAAGGGGTGGAGCCGGTGGTGAGCCTGAGGCTGGGAGCTCCCTCACGGCTGTCCTTTAGGGGATGGTGCCACCCAGAGGCACTGTGGCACAGCCGGCACCGCCAGTCTTCACTGTGGCTATTCATGTGTGGCTGTGGGCGTGTTTATCCAACCTCTTTGGGTCTCCATTTCTCATCTGTAAAGTAGAGGTAATAATAGTACTTATCTTAAAGGGCTGTGGGGATTAAATAAAAGGTCAAGCTCTTAGCTCAGAGGCTGGCACGTCTCTCAGTGTGAACTCTGATTTGGGGGGTTAAAATGTGGATCCTCGTGGGAACTGTACCTGTTCCCTGATGGAGTCCCTCAACTTCTCCCCAGGTATCTCCTATGTTGCTCCCCACCTCAACAACCTCTACTTCCTGCCCCTGTGCCGCCGCTGGGGTGTCTACGCTGTGGTGCGGGGTCTTTTCCTGCTCAAGTTGGGCCTGAGCCTGCTTATGCTGTTGGCGGGCCCGGACCACCCCAGCCTGCTCTGCCTCTTCATTGCCAGGTATGCCCTGCCTTCCCTCACCCCCACATCTCTGACTCTCTCCTCACTCCTCCTTGTCCTCTCTCCCGGCAGCAACCGTGTCTTCACTGAGGGCACCTGTAAGCTGTTGACCTTGGTGGTCACTGACCTGGTGGATGAGGACCTGGTGCTGAACCACCGCAAGCAGGCGGCCTCGGCGCTCCTCTTTGGTATGGTTGCCCTGGTGACCAAGCCGGGCCAGACCTTCGCCCCGCTGCTGGGCACCTGGCTGCTGTGCTTCTATACAGGTAAGAGCCTGAGGGCTGTTGAGGACTCTCGAAGCTCCAGGGAGTTCTGCTCACCTGGTCCTTCACCAGTGAAGGGCAGAGAATGCAGCTGACCGATGGATGTGCTGGGCCATCCCAGGCTGCTATGCCTCCTCTGGGGAGGGTGGAAGTGGAACTCTGTTTCTTCTGTTCTTTAGATAGCTCATTCTTTCAGCAAATATGTAGAGAATACCTTCTCTGCTGGGTGCTGCCCTAGGTGGCTCTTAGGGGATAAGTGAGACAGACAAGGTCTTTACCATCATAGAGTTTATAGTCTAGTCAAGGGGGTGGGATGAGGTTGGCAATAAACAGCCAAATAAGAAAACAGCAGGTAGTGGTAAGTGTGATGGCAAAAAGTGGCTGAGATGCTGCATCGTGTGATCAGAAAGGTCTCTCTCTGAGGAGGTGACACCTAGGATGTCCACTGAGTGGCAAGGAATTGGTGTTGCAAGAGCTCAGCAAATCCCAGATAGGAGTGGCAAGTGCAAAGGTCCAAGGTACTGGGAGAGACTAGAAGGTGAGGCTGGCAGAGGGAAGAGGACGCTCAAGATTGGGGCAGGGTTAGGATTTTTCTCGGTGCAAACAGGTTTGTTTTTAAAAGCTGACTCTGGCTGCTGTATGGAAAATGGATTGTAGGAAGGCAGTGGAGACTTGTGCCAGGGTGGCCCTGGGAGTGCTAGAAAGAAGTGTTTGGGTTTGAGGTATTTTTTTGGCATCGGGGAAGGTGAAGGACTGACTGTTAGGAGTGATGAACGTAGCTGATGAATGCAGGAGGACTTTGAGGGTTTTGACCCAAGTTGCTGGGTGGAGTCATTAAGAAGGGATGGATGCAGAGGGTGGCGTGAGAAGCAAGTTTGGGGGAGTGAGGAATGCTATTTGGACATGTGCATGTGACAGATGTGGCGACGTGGGCTTTGGAGGCCAGGGCTGACCATGTTCTTCCTGCGTGCTCTTGTCCTAGGTCATGATCTCTTCCAGCAGCCCCTGCTCACTCCTGTGGGGAGTGTCCAGCCCTGGCCAGAGCCCCCGGCCCCACCCCCAGCGCAGGCCCCCACGCTCCGCCAGGGCTGCTTCTACCTGCTGGTGCTCGTGCCCATCACCTGCGCTCTGCTGCAGCTGTTCACTTGGTCCCAGTTCACGCTGCACGGGAAACGCCTACACATGGTCAAAGCCCAGCGCCAGAACCTGTCCCAGGCCCAAGCCATGGACATTAAGACAGTGTGAGCAGTGTGGCCAGGCCACTCTGCTGAGGATACTGCCCACAGCCCTGGGAAGGAGCCACGTTTGCCCATCTGGTGTCCTCCTCCTCTGCCTTTCTTGGTTGCAGCCTGGGGAACAGGTGGCAGAGTGGGGGCCCTTGGGGCTAAGCCAGGAGTGTCACGGGCTCTGAGATTTTGCTTGGCTGTCCAGCCTCGCGTGGGCAAGGGCTCAGATGTATGTGCTCAGGGGTCTGCCTCCTCTGGCGGGGCAGGAGAATGAAGAGGATCAAGAAGGGACAGGCTGCCGCCAGGCAGGGAAGCCTGTTCCAGCATCCAGCTGGGCTGGTGCTGAGGGTGTTCAGTGGCCACTTTTGATACTGCAGTTGCTCCCTTCCCACCAGGGGAAGCAGACTAGAAGTGCCGCCTGTCACCTCTTCCACTGGTTCCCCTCAGAGCTCTCTGCCTCAGCTGTGCCTGAAGTAGCACGCTGCAGCGTTAAATGGCTGCCTGGAGCCCACCTGGCCTCTAGAGGTTCATGTCGTCCAGTTGTTTAAAGTCAGTCATTCTGTTCCCATTACTGAGTTCCGTGCTGCGTGTGGGAGCCATGGGCTGGAGAACATGGTCCCTCTTAAATAGGAAAAGCACCCTGAGAGCATGTTTTCCCAAAGGTGAGCGGGGGGGCCACTGCATGGAACTCACGGAGGAGGCAGGGAGAATGCGAGATGGCCGCTTGGGGACTTGGGAGTAAGGTGGCTTTCAGGCTGGCAGCTATGGCCCTAGTGTGCCCCCATGTGCCACTCTGGACATGGTGGGCAAGGAAGGCCACTGCTTCCAGGCCAGAAGACCTCAAACTTGAGAGTTCAGGTAACTTTAAAAACTGTTATGAGTTTTGTTTCCCTGCATTCCGATGCCATGGGTTGGGGTGTAGCCTGGGCACAGGGTTTTGAACAGCTCTGGTAATTTTTCCTATGGTTGAGATTGAGAACATTTGGGGCTGGGTCCTTTGTTGTAGACTATAGCGGCGTCCTTGGTCTTACCTACTTGGTGCCAGCAGCACTGCCCAGCTGGCTCCAGGCAAACAAATGTCTCCAGACTTGCCAAATGTGTACTACGTCTGGGAGGGCAGAATTGACCTCAGTGGGAACGACTGTTGTACGGCAGACATTTTTTGAGGGTCGGCTCAGTGGTTAAGGACTTTAGCTCTAGTGCCTGGGTTCCAATTCTAGCTAGTAAAGGGCAGAGTTTTAGGAAGACACCTAATTTTCTGTGTTCTGTTTTGTCTTCTGTAATATGAGTAATAAAGACACTTTGTAGGGCTCTTGAGTCAAACTGTGGTTGAACATTTGTAAAGGGCCTGGCAATTTCTCGTAAGTATGAGTTTGAGAAGAGAGCTATGAAGACTTGCTCCCCACATGCAGGATGAAGTCGCACCTATGGGTTGAATGTGTGCACAAGGCTGAGAGCCTCAGTTCTTGAACCTGGGTTTTGGCGTGAAGATTTTCTCTTTACCTTGACAGACTGGGACTTGGGTTAATTAAGTCTGGCCCACTGTGGCTGGTGCAATAGCTCCCCCTAGAGGATGGTTGAGGCCTAGCCCAGCACCTCAGATTCAGGGCCCACAGCTCCAGCTTCAAACAGACAAACTGACAAGTCTATTGGAACGACTTTATTTAAGTACACTGGGCCCCACCAGGCAATGTGGTTTGTGTGAGGCTGTGCGAGGGACAAGCTTGGGCTAAGAGAGGGGAGGTGAGCTGGTTAAGCACACTGCAGTCCACGGGTTGCCAATCGCTTTCACACACACCTGCTGCTGTGGCCCATACCTGGCAGGGCCATTGGATGGCATGGGGGAGAATACTGATGGAACCTGGGGTGAGGGTAAGTCTTGGTGTCACAGGTGAGGGTGCCAGTGAAGATGTGCTAGCCCCAGCTTTGCACCGTCTGCGCAGAAGGGCCTTTAGATCACTGCTAGGCCAGCCCAGTCCAGGGGAGGCACCTAGACCATAGATCAGCCTGGGCCTTGGCACTCAGCTCTTGGTACAATGGTCTGGTCTCCTCCCTCTCTAAGTAGTCCAAAGTCAAGAATGGCACAAAATTATCCCAGAGGGGGCCTTTCGTTGTTACAACTCCTGCACACCCCAACCTCCATCAGCTGGAGTGGGAAAAAGCAATTTGGTTAATTGCAGCTCTTTCTCTAGTCCTAAAGGGGCTGGATCCCCAACACTCCTCTTGCTAGGGGCTTCCGCCAATGAATGATTCTACCTCCTACGTCAGAAAATCCAACCATTGACCAGCCTGCTGATTCCAGGGCAGTGAACAAGTGGAAGAGGGAAGAGGAAAGTGGAGTGACTGAGTGCAGCCTAGGTCCCAGCTGGTCCTGAGGCCTGTGGATACTGCCAGCTTGTCATCAGCAGGGAGCGGCAGGGCCCTGGGTGCTACGCTAAGCTCAGGTGCTGTAAACATTAGTGTGAACGGGGTGACTGTGGCAGGAGGCAGTGAGCTCCCTCTCTCAGTCCCCAAACTGAACAAACACTTCAATAAATAAAACTGAAGATGGCCTTGCCCAAGGATAAAGGAAAAAAGCAAGTAGCAGGACCTGGAGTCAAGAGGCTCCTTAAGCCTGGATGGGGACTAGGGCGTGAACTTTGGTGTCCATCCAAGTGGCACTACGCCTGCCCTCCTCAAATGCCCGTTGTGGTCCTGGTCCCCAGGGGAGGTTGAAGGCGGTTTGCCTTCTGACCCAGGTCAGTAATAGCTCCTGGAGTGCTTGTCCGTCTTCCCAAACCAAAACTGCAACAAAACCAGACAGAACTCAACCCCAGCCCCAGGCCTCAGCCATGATCAAGAGGCACCAAGAGCAGAATGATGAGGAAGGGGAGTCTGCAGCTGCCTTGGGCCTCAGGGCACCTTGGGGGTGGGGTGAGGGTGGGGAGGCCCCGCCTGGGATGGGCAGCAGCAAGGTCTCCAGGGGTTGGGTTTGCCTCCCTCTCTGTCTTCCTATGGTAGTAAACATTGTCCCACACAGACGAAGGCCCAGCTGACGAAGGAGTGGGGGCTTCTGCCAGCACTCCCCACCAGGGGCCAGTTAGTGGTCAACCCCAGACCTCGGGCCGTCACCATTGTGGTTAGTTCATCGTCCTTTCTGGGCCCTGGGATCCCCGGGCCACACGGCACTCGCATATGCACGCACGCGCCCATACACCGCACACATTCACACACACAAGCAGTTCCTCGCAGACATCCCGACTCAAGAAAGCGAGTTTTAAAGTTAACTTCAGAGAGAGGTGAAGATGATGTCCCAACATTAGAAGGTTTTCCTGTGGATGGATCGGGCACCATCTTCCTCATATTCCTTCTTAGAAACCCACATCTTCTTAAAGGTGTCCAGGGAGGCAAGGATGGAGCCCCTGCAGCGGAGGGAATCCAGAGGACATTGTGAGAGAGTACATATTTGTGGAGCTAACCCTTCCCCATGGGGCCAAACTTTAAAGGGAGGGGTAACCAATTCCTCAGCTTCCAGGAAGAACTACTCACCCAATCCACGTGGAATATAGTCTCTCCTGAGGTGCAGATATCTGCAAGGGTAGGTGGAAAGTGTAATGTGAGACTTCACCCTCTCCTCTCTTTCTCCCTCCCAAGCTCATCTTCATTCCCAGTTCTTAGCACCCAAGGCAGCGGATGCATTTCACGTGATAGCCATGTTCTGTGAAGCTGTTTCTGTGGCCTCTGTGGGGCCTTTGTCTGACTGTGTGGGACAATGTTTACTACTATAGAAGACAGAGAGGGAGGCAAACCCAACCCCTGGAGACCTTGCTGCTGCCCATCCCAGGCGGGGCCTCCCCCCCTCACCCCCCACTAAGGTGCCCTGAGGCCCAAAGTAGCTGCAGGCTCCCCTTACTCATTTGGAGGTGGTTTCCTACAGCTCCCAGGGAAGCTATCTGGGGACAAGATTCAGCCTGGCTGGGGTGAGAGGGCTAGCCCTGCCTTCCTTCATTTAGCATTCCTTTTCTCAGGCAGGCCAGCGCCCCTCAGTAGTCATTAATATGTTGGCTGTGTCACAGGGGAGCAGCAAGAGTCAAGTGCCTGTCAATGGCAGTTCTCCTGAAAGACCACAGGTGGGGCCCTCAGCCTTGCACTTGCTACAGCTGGGTATTATTAGGACTGCCCCCCTTTTGTGAAGAGGAAGAATGAGAATAGACTTTCCCCTGTGACAAATTTCAGAGGCCGGGCCTGTACGACCTGGAGGGATCTGTGTGGCCTTGGCTGCCTGAAAAGAGTGGGGGCAGACACTCCACCACATGGCACTCCAGCTGCACCCAGCCCCCACCATGGTCCTACCCTGATCTTCACATCTTTTGGAGCCAGTTTCTTCACTTCGCTCAGTAGTCTGTCACCAAAACCTGAACGGGCAGAAAGGAGAATCTCCAGTCAGCTCTCTAGGTGTCTGGGCCCAGCAGCATTGGAAGCTTCCTGGGAAGGGCCCTAGAGCAAAACCAACCTTTGAACAGGGTGGAGCCTCCAGAAAGTACAATGTTAGAGAAAAGTGTGCGCCGCAGGTCCATGTCAGACTTCTGGATGGCAAACACCAGCACCTCGTGAATGCCCTCACTCTCCTCTCCGATCAGGTCTGGTCTGAACAGCAGCTCAGGTGCCCGGAATCGGGAAGGACCAATCTGCAGGGCAGAGGGCAAGTCTGAAGCTAGGTAGGTCCCTTTGGAGATAGGAATGGAAACGAACCCTCTGCCTAGTTCTTCTTCCCCAGGTGGAGGTGAAAACCAGGCTTGGGAAAGAGCTATGCCAAGGGCCTCGAGGAGTAAAGTAGGACTCCTGGGAACAAACAGGAACAAACAGGGCTCCAGGGAAACGAGAGGGAAGACGCACCTGGGTTAACCCAGCTGGAAGACCTTTGGCGTTAACACAGGTTCATTAGTACATTAGGCATTTCTTGCTCTCGACAGTGGTCCAAGGAAAGGCACTCGCTCTAACCTGTGTCAAGTGGTTGAGGACAGCACTCACCACCCCTCTGCCCCCATCCTGACCTAGGAAAGTACCTCTGATGCCTGACTTCTCCACACAGGAGAAGCGAAGTCTCTGCTACCTTGATCGGCAGGGGACAGTGCTGCTCAAGAGTCACATTTCTGCAGCCTCCACGGGCCCAAGCTTGTGGGGCCTGAAGAAACCAAGGGAAGGGTCTGGCTACTTACCTCAATGGTGCTGCCGTCAGGCAAGTAGTACTGAGCTTTCTCCGTCTCTAGTGTCTCATCCTTCTGGGGGTTTATGGACAAGTAGCACGCTCTCTGCAGAACGAAGCACAATAGTCAGGCCAGCAGGAGACCCGGTGCCGATCCAGTCAAAGCACCAGGGGAGCACTGTGCTGCTGCAGAAATCTGCCCGCACACAGCGACTACCCTGGAGGTCAGAAGAGCTGTGGGCAAACTGAGAAACTTAGCTCCTTGGATCTGGGTCTGAGACCACAACTTAATTTTAGTCCAGGCCAAGCCCCTGGAGCTTGCCTCTCTTTATTCAAGGGCACCGAGGCCCTGGCTGCTCCCCTTCCCACCCATCCCGGGGCCGGGGAAAGCACTCACTTCTTTTATGGCCTTGACAATCTCAAATTCCGAGGATGAGTGGAAATCATAGCCCTCTTTGCGTAGGTAGAGGCGAAGGAAGCGAGAGACGTCTCGGCCAGCGATGTCGATGCGCATGATTGAGTGGGGCATGGCAAAGCCCTCGTAAATGGGCACAGCGTGGGTGACGCCATCCCCGGAATCCAGCACCACTCCTGTGGTCCTGCCTGTGGCGTAACTGAAGCAAAGGGGCAAATTACTAGACCCGCCTCACTCTGGGAAGAATCTCATTTGTTTTCAGTGTTTAATTGAGCTAAATGAAGCCAGGGCCTGCTTTCTCCAGGGGCACAGAGTGGACTGAGCACTAAGAAAGCTAGGCAGTAAGGAAATCTTAGAATACTTGAATGAATGAAAGGCATTGAGCTTCCCCAGGGCCCTCTACTCCCAGAACAGCAGGTCTGAACTGCTTCAGGGACCAGGTCTAGGGGAAGTTTTTACTCTCTAGACAAGAGAAAAAAACCTATAGGGGTGAAGCAAGAAAAGTAAATGAGTAAAGGAAAATAAGAGTATTTCCACTTCTGGGGCCTCCCTGGTGGTGCAGGGGTTAAAGTCTCAGTGCTGTCAAACTCGCTAGCTACTGTGGCATGAGTTTCATCCCTGGCCAGGGTGCTGACCCACATGGCACAGCAGAGCTCTCCTGTCTTGTCTACTGCTCCCTTCAGCAGTGTGTTTCAGTCAGTGTGCATGTTCTGCTCCCCACTCTGTCTCTGGCGAATCCTCTCACCGCCCCTCACCCCCATCTCTGCCCTATACCTCAGTTCTTCTATGCATAAATAAAAAATCTAAAAAAAAAATATTTTCACTTTCTTTTTTAAAGATTTATTTATGCATACAAGAACTGGGGTACAGACCAGAGGTGGGGTGTGTGTGAGGGATTCACCAGAAACAGAGTGGGGAATAGAATAGGCAGACTGACTGAAACACACTGCTGAGGCAGGAGAGGTCTGCTGCGCCATGTCGGTCGCCTCCCCGGCAGACAGCAGGGTTCAAACTTGTACTGCAGTGGCTGCGGTCTGCCTCATGGTGCATTGCTTAACCCACTGCGCCAACAGGGAGGTCCAATATTTTCACGTTCATAGAACAAAGTAGCTTTTTCACCACATGGCCCTCTCTAGGTCTGTCAGGTTTTTTTTTTTCCTCTCTTTGGTGGCAACAAGGGCATAGGCATTTCTGTGATGTGAGGGGAAAGAACTCATGGTATTTATAAATGGCAACTGACAATGTCGTAGTGTTGGGAGGACAACAGGGAATGGAAGTTCTGGTGAAGTCAAGCTTGTAGACCTATCTAAAATGGTAGCTGCTATGTTAGCTCCAGCTGATTCTGCCCGATAGGAATGCAGGCCAAGTGTTACCAGCTATTTCCATTTCCCCCAGAGAAGCCAGAAATTTGGATTTTGTTAGGAAATTTCCCAATTTTTAAACACTGACTCAGTTTCTTAATGGAGTCAAATATATTCTACTTGCAGGTCACTGGGGTAGAGTCTCAGGAACAGACTTAAGCTTGGTGTGAGGCAGGCTGGGAGAACAGCAGTGATGTGAGAATAGGGACCATGCAGTGTTTCTGTCACATTGCTGTCACCAGCTTTACATAGCACCTGGCCCAAGCAGGCCCTGAATAAACAACTGAACATATAGGGGCCTTCAGGAAAGGCTCTAATGCATGTGGTCTCCCCAGCAGCCCCAGACCCTTAGGTGCCAAACCTGCTGAGAGTATGGGCATTGAGAACTGATCTCAATCCTCCCCACCCCACTACCTTTAACCCTTCCCTGGCAGGGGGTGATCAAGTCGCTCTGAACCAACAACTCCAAGGAGAGGCCACCTCTGTTCTGTCAAAGGATGGCTCCCCCCACAAGCGGCCTAGCTTGCCAGGCTGCTACTCACAGGCTGAGCACAGCTTGCATGGAGATGAAAAGGGCGGGCACGTTGAAGGTCTCAAAGAAAACTTCAGCAGCTCGTTCCCGGTTTTTCCGTGGGTTTAAAGGTGCCTCCGTCAAGAGCACAGGATGCTGATGAGAGATGCGCAAATGGCAATCAGGGAGAGGCCAAGTTTCTACCCCTCACTAGTAGCAGGGGAAATGCCCCTGCGTGCCTGGCTAGAAAGTCAGGGACCTCTGTCAGCCTCCCACAGGCAAGCTGGCCAGCTTTGTCACCTACCCCTAACCATGGCAGTTTCTCAACTTCCCAAATTCACACCTTCTGTCCATGCTTCCACCTCTTAATGCCCTGCTTTGCCCTCCAAGATTCCTTTTATTTATTTTTTTAAAAGATTTATTTATGCATACAAGCACTGGGGTACAGGCCAGAGGTGTGGGGGGGTGTGTGTGAGAGGATTCACTACAGAGAGCAGGGAGCAGAATAGGCAGATCAACAGAAGTACACTGCTGAGGGGAGCAGCGGGCACAGCAGGAGAGGTCTGCCGTGCCATGTGGGTCCCCTCCCTGGTCGGCAGCAGGGATTGAACTTGTGCTGCAGTGGCTGTGGTTTGCTTCATAGTGCGTTGCTTAACCCACTGCGCCACCAGGGAGGCCCCCTCCAAGATTCCTAATATGAGTATCTATTATATATCTCCAATTGTCAAGAAGAGTTTGCTAATTTCTAAATTCTGAATTATTATGATAAAATAATTTTTTTCAAAATAGACAATTGAATTTCAATATTGAACATGTTTTTTAAAATGAGATCTATTCCTCCACTGTAACTTCTGATAGCTTAGTATGCAATGTCTTTTATGTTTCTTCCTTTTTTTTTTAAAGATTCATCTATTTTGCATACAGGCCAGAGGGGTGTGTGTTGGGGGGGGGGTGGGGAAGTGAAAAGAGTCACCAGAGACAGAGCAAGGAGCAGAACAGACAGATCTACTGAGACACACTGCTTTGGGGAGCAGTGAGTGAGACAGGTGAGGTCTGCTGCGCCATGTGGGTCAGCTCCCTGGCTGGGGACTGAACTCAAGTTGCAGTGGATAGTGCTGTGTTTTTAATGCCTGTGTCACCGGGGAAGCCTTCTTTTATGTTTCTGGGTTGATCACATCCTTCCTTAGAAGTTAGAACATAGGCACTGAAGTCTGAAAGACGTGGAGTTGAATCCCAGCTCTATTATTTTATTTACCAGATGATCTTAAACACGACTTAAGGCTTTTCTGAAACTTATCTGTTCCCTGTTTGTGAAATGGAGATACTGCCACCTATAGCACACAGGAATGGTGTGGAGATTGTGAACATAACAGACTCCCTGATGTCATAGGGGTTGAGTCTCAGTGCTATCACCACGATGGCTTGAGTTCGATCCCCGGCCAGGGAGCTGACCCACGTAGGCTCAGCAGACCTCTCCTGTCTCGCCCACTGCTCCCCTCAGAGTGTATTTCAGTAGATCCGCCTGTTCTGCTCTCCAACCTGTCTCTGGTGAATTCTCTAACTGTACCCCCGCCCCCACCACCTCTGGTCTACACCCCAGTTCTATGCATAAGTAAATAAACAAGTCTTTTAAAAAAATTTTGAACATGACTGAAAAGCACACGGTTGGTTGCCCGACCCACAGTAAGATTCAAAACACTTTTGACTATTATCATTGTCATTCTCTGGGCTGGGGTCTGCCCAGCTCCATATACCCTTCAGGGTGGCCCTGGGCACAGGCCCCTCACCTCCTCTGAGAAAGTCTGCAGCTGATCCTTAGAGTAGACGTACTGCCAGATGCGCTCCATGTCGTTCCAGTCCTTGACGATGCCGTGCTCCATTGGGTAGCGGATGGACAGCAGCCCTCGGTGTTCCTGGGGGCAGAGAACAGGACGTACAGCAGCTGCTGCTCGCCTCTCAGCTGGCTGCCTGGCAGACCCTGCTCTTCCACAACTATGAGCTCCCAGCCTGCAGTCCTCACTCAGGCAAAGGGAAGGCACCATTCTCCAAAGCTCTCACCTGTACGTTGCAAGCAGCCCACAAAGCAGATGGCTTCTGGATTTCCATGGGCCCTAGAGGCTCTTAGGCTAGTGACGGGAGGACCCTCCTCATTGCTGGGTCCCAGGACATAATCTCTGGGCTGCCACCTATGGGTCTGAGCACTGGAGCCAAGACTGGCAACAATGACTCTGTTGTTCATCTTCTGGAAGCTGCCTGAAGGCTCTGCCAAATTGTGCTAATTAACTCATCCCGAGGGTACCCCACCCAGGTTTTCCCTCCAAATCCCTTTTGCCAAAAAATAACCAAGCCAGTCAATTTGTCAAGACAGTGATAGAATACAGAAAGAAGGCAAAACCCTGTTTTCTAGACTGGTCTGTTTCCCAAAGTGGAGATGCAGACATCTCTCCAAGATCAGAGGCTGCTCCTGGGAGAAATAAACCAAATAGGCCTAGAGTGAGAACCAAAAGAGATATTTTCAGAGGAAAGTCTCCTGTCCCTGGGACATTTCCCATGTGGGGAATGGTGATGGGACTCTGCCGAGTGAGGACTCTTCAGTAGGGTTGGGAATTACCTCAGCTTTGGGGCCAATGAAGATGTCACCTTCGAGGGCTCCTGCCATGACACGAACGTGCTTGGGTCGGCCCACACTACAAAAGAAAGCAGGAGGGACCATCACTTTCCATGAGAGGACACAGGAAAGGCATACAGATGCACATCTCAGACTGGTAAGTTACTGAAATAAATTTTAGTGGGATCAATATCTTAGGTCCTTGCATTATAACGTTTCTCAGGTGACTGTGAAGGAAACACTATTCAAGGACCTGCTTTGTACGAAGTTTTGCTTAAAGAGGTAGGTATGGTTTGATGTTAAACCCCATTCTGTGTGAGGACTTAATGAGGAGGTGGTCATCCAAAACAATGAGTATCCAATGGTAAAAAACAATGAGTATCCAACGTTAACCTTTTTGGCACCAGATAAAATCAAATTCGTCCTTCTCAAATTATACCATGTAGGCAACTGTTTCCTTTCATTACCCCAAAAGCCAGCTTCTGTTCCTTTATTGTTACTGTTTTGAGTCCCAAGGCTGACCCAAGTGAGAGATTCCACCTCCTAAAAGATGGAGGGCTGAGGGCCTCCCTGGTAGTGCAAGGATTAAAGTCTCAGCACTATCAAGCTATCGCCAGTCACTGTGGGATGAGTTTGATCCCAGCCAGGGAGCTGATCCACATGGCACAGCAAACCTCTCCTGTCTTGCCCACTGCTCCCCTCAGCAGTGTGTTTCAGTGATTCCACCTGTTCTGCTCCCCACTGTCTCTGGTGAATCCTCTCACCCCCTATACCTCTGGCGTATACCCCAGTTCTTATATGTATAAATAGATAAATCTTTTTAAAAAAAGACAGAGGGCTGAGTCTATAGCAAAGCTGACAAGCATCTCACTAAACTACTGAATGACTTACTAGTTCGGAAAACAGTATTTGGGGATCTGATCACCAGCAAAACCAGCTTTAATTACACCGGATCCCTGAGGAGAGAGAAGAGAGAAAGAGAAGTCAGGAGTATCACAAAAACAAAATATATATTGTACAATATGTATAATATGGTCCATTTTTATGTAATGTGTGTATAATGTTGCCATTTGATGAGCATTTCTGTAGAACTGCCAAAGGGAGGGAAGTGGGACTGGGGATGGCGATGAGGACTTTCACTGTAGTCTCAAATACTGTTTGATTTTTTTCGGCATTGAACACTTTTACTTTGGGGATTAAAAACAATGTTAATTAAGGGGAAAAATAGAGAAAACATGATAAGAGGACAGTACCCAGAAGCATCATAGGAGCCAAGCTCAGAACATCAATGGGGAAGAGCATGTGATTCCACGCCACGCCATGCCACACCACACGCTTTCAGCTTGCTCTCCTGGCTCAGGCTGAGCCCTCCCTGCCCACCAGGACCCCTGAGACAGATCCCACAAGGAGCACTGCATGCTTGAGGCTGCCTGCCACAAAGCACCTCTCACTACAGGGGCGTGCATTATGTTTTGTGGGGTGTTGGTTATTTTGCATGTTTACTATGTTTCATTTTGTGATCTGATAAAGAGCAAAAAAGGTTGTTTGAGAAGAAAACCAAGATTACAATCCTACTGCTCAATACTTGGGGAGCTGAAAAGAATCTGCCTTCTCCCACCAGCATCTGTGGTATCCCCAGAACCTAACCTAGTAAATGCTGACTCCAGATATACCCCATTTTCTTCCTTCTTATCTCTTCTATCACTACACCTGAGACCTTTGCCCTTCCACCCCAGTATGGCTTGCAGCTGCACGTGTAACTGGGGCAAGTCTTTTCCTGTTGTCTGCTGGTCACTTCTCCTGGGGTAGAGTATGAGATTTCCAGAATCCACACAGCAAGCTGTAAACCCTTTAGAAGACACTAAAGAGTCAAAGTTATCTTTGCACCAAAGGCTTCCAGCAATACCCCTGGTTCCCTTTCTTTCTTTTTTTTTTTAAAGATTTATTTATTTATGCATACAAGCACTGGGGTACAGGCCAGAGGTGTGGGTGGAGTGAGAAGATTCACCACAGAGAGCTGGGAGCAGAACAGGCAGATTAACAGAAGTACACTGCTGAGGGGAGCAGTGGGCACAGCAGGAGAGGTCTGCCATGCCATGTGGGTCCCCTCCCTGGCCGGCAGCAGGGACTGAACTCATGCTGCAGTGGCTGAGGTTTGCTTCATAGTGCATTGCTTAACCCACTGCGCCACCAGGGAGGCCCCTGGTTCCCTTTCTATCTTATTCCTGCATCTATAGGAGAAAGGGAGTGAACAGACCACCCTCTTGCCTGACCTTGATAGGACAGGAAGGAAGTAAGGGGCATTAAAGGCCAGAGAAAGAGGTATGGGGGGACAGCAGGGCAAGCCAGTTCTCTGTGAGGCAGGAAGCTGCCAAGAGAAGAGGGAGTGGACAGGAACAAGTGCGAACCCATCAGGCCGGATAGTACACCGAAGTGTCTGGGAAAGGGCAGCTATAAACTGAGGCGAAGGCGGGAGCCCTACTGCACCCGAGGGCTGCAGGATAGCAGCATGGACAGTGAGAACAGCACTGTACAAGAGAACTTAGGAAACTTGTTAGCTCAAGCTTCTAGTAATTGCTCAGTGCCTTCATCTGGGTGTGGTAATGCCCAGGGGCTAATTGGCTCTTTTGGCAGAGACTGAAAACAAGAAAAGTAAAGGTGAGTCCTGTACTTTGAACTCTGTGTACTTTTAGAGATATTTTCTCTGGATGTTTCACTTAGAGTTTACTAGAAAAAGACTACGGTCTGAGTAATAAGGCAGGTTAAGATATCACATTCATTTCTTCCTGTCTGTTGTTCCTAATGAGATTGTAACAGCCAGTTCAACTATTACCACCTTTCTCCTTAAGAATAATTTCTGGTTGGAAAGAATTCTTCTCTTCCTAATATAACACCATTACTGTGCATATCATTCTGCTTTTCATTAGAATTGGCTGTTTCCATTTGTGCCTCTTTCCAGCTCAAGTTCTTTGAGATCTGCCACTTATGTACCAGCAGTATCTGGCAGTTGCAGGGTACTCCAGTGGATACTGGCTAAAATTAAAATCAAATGCAATGACTAGCAGATGAAGCCTAAAGTATGGGGCCTGAATGAGCAGTTGGAACGCCAAAAGCCCCAGGCAGAGGTGGTGCAGGAAAGGTGAAGGCAGCATTGGGAATGATGCATAAGGTAGAACCAGATCCAGCTTGTCCCTGTAGCCCCAGAGCTGGCTGCCAGTTGGGTGCAGAATGGATGGGGACTGAACTGCCTCTATTCTGCTCAAGCACACCAGAGGAACATTTAAAAGGGTCATGTCAATTTCCTTAACAATATTTATAACTAGGAACTGTGTACCTGGCAACTGAGCTGCCAATCTCTGTCATTCACTCTGGCAAAGCCAAATAAACATGCTTCATTTTCAAGAAGTACTTTTTCTTTAAAAAGTAGTCTCATTAATACTCATTAAGTCTCATTAAGAGACTTAATGTCTCAAGTTTGCTGCCAATCACCGCTGACTACTCTTCTGAAATAGGCAAACAAATGGCAGTTCCTCAGAGGGGCTCTCCTAGTACCTGCTGGCTATGTAGCCTCGTGGCTTGGGCAAGCTTTACCCCAGCACTCCTGATCATTCTCCACAAGCTGGGAAGAAGGCTAGTTGTTCCCCTTTTTACAAGTGGGAAAGTTGCTAAGAGGCACCTCTGATATAGGACAGAGGTGGGTAAGTGTTAGCTCTTTTTGGCTCAGACATATTTTCTCTGGCACACAAGTACTTTTTAAAAAAGAACCTAATTGTGATAAAAATTGTGATGTTTCATTGGTTTTTAGTATATTTGCAGAGTTGTACAATTATCACTGTATCCTAATTTTATAGCTTTTTCATCATCCCTACAAGAAACTGTGTATCCATCAGCAGCCATTCCCATCCAGCTACCCCCATTCTAGCTAACCACTAATCTATTCTTTTTCTCTTTCTAGACTATAAACTACTTGTACATCGACTTCCAACAGTTAAAAATTGGAGACTAGATATAAAATTTAATATTTCTGATTTAAATAATCAGGAGATCTGGCAACACCAGATCCACATTACTGCTGGACATAGCTGGCTGGAAATGAGAAAGCAGTTGGCCCTTTGGACAGGTTTGCTCAAGGTACCTTCCAGATTCCCGACGGTATCATCAAGGCTCCTCTCTCCCCTCTCTTTTTAATGTTCCCCCTACTCTAGACATCCCCAAGCAACTACTTCATGATGTTTCTCCTTTCACATAGTATTTTATTTTTTTACTCTCAGAGTACCTAGTTGAATATGAAGAAAACCCTTAGGTCTCAATACACACATAATCGAACAACATCACATTGCAAGTAACAGTGTTAAAGAAACACATTGACTTTATCTCCTCAGCTAATTTCAGTATCCCTTAAACTTAAGTGAATCAGCAATTCTTAAGTGATGACAAATTGTTAAAAATGGTGACAATTAGTGAACTTTGAACATTCATGAGACATTTGATATTAAGGAATTGTTAATTTTATTAGGTTTTAGAGTAGTATATTGAATATGTCTTAAAAAGTGTATGGGAGAGGGAAGTGAATAAGATTGTTATTAAAAAGACTGCCCAAGAGTTTCTGTTAACTACTACAGCTAGGTGATGGTTATGGGTGTCTGAAGAACTTGGAACCCCATCTCAGTCTGAGTCTTGGTGGCGCAACTCAGGCCAGATGGTTTGAATACTGTTATTTAATCTCTTCAAGCCTCATTTTCCTACATAGTGATTCCTATCAACTGTCAGAGCTGAACTTTAAACAGGATGCAAAAGAACCTTGTAATCTACAAGGTCTCAATAACTGGATGAACACTGTGAATCCGCCAGGCAACTTAGGACCGAAGGAACTGGCAGTTTAGCTTCAATGGAAAGACCTAGAAAGGGCACAGAAAGCTTTCAACCAATCTCAGTGGGACCCAACCTTTGAGTGGAATGCAGCTATTTTACAACAGCCCTCTCCCGATCAAATAAGAGCAATAATTCGATTCTTTGCAAATGCCACTACTGATGCTTTTGCGTGGGGGTACTAGCAAAAGGAATAGCAGATAAAATAATGGTTTTAGGACGCCTATCCCGTGCGACCTTGGACTCACTTCACCCCTTGGAGCTGTTTTCTCATTTGTAAAATTAGGATCAAACTTCCTGCCTTAACTACCCAGTTTTCGTAAGGTTCCAACTCGAATGTATGTGAAACCCCCTAGTAAGCGCTAGGGCGTCTGGCAAATACGTTTTAACAATTTTCTTCCCCGGCAACTAGGCGTTTCGAAGAGGAAGGTAACGTCCTGCTTGCTTTGTCCCTATCCTTTCTTCTCGACCTTTATTAAGATTATAGTTTATAGTCACAGATGTAACTGAAATCCTGTGGCCAATTCTGGCACCAGATTCTCGGGCTCCACCCAAATACAACGCCTTCTCTCCCGGCTCCCGAGCGACCCAAGGAAATTTAGCCTTTCACCCGCGGGCGGGACCTCCACTGTCAAGCCCCGCCACTGGGAGTTCCCGAAACCAATCCCCGCAGTCCTCGCGGTCCGCCCCGCCCCTCAGAGAAGGGAAACACGATGGCGTCCCAGAAGAATGGCAGAGGCTAGAGCCAATCATGAAAGAGGGTTGCCTTCATCCGGCAAGGCCCAGAGGCGGGGTCATCAATCAAGATAGACAGCTACAACAGCCAGTAGAGTTACCCGGAACTGGGGAGCGGGCGGGCCCCGGGCGCTCACAGAGCGGTTAAGGCCCCTCGAACCAAGGGCCTAAAGACCCGGTTCAGACTACAGCTCTTCCCTTTATCCACCCAAAGTTCTCCATCCCATGATCGCAGGCCCTCCTCTCTTCCTTCGGACTATGGGGGTGGGGGAGGACGGAGGCAGCGACAGCTGAACCCGCCTGACAGGCCGGGCCAGTGACAAAGAGCCGGTGGCCCAGACTGAAACTTGGGAAGCGATCCCTTCGGGGAGGAGAGCATAAGTCCCTTTAGAAATAGGAAAGGCGCAACTCACGTTGTCGATCACTACAGGCTGGTTGGCGATTACATCGTAGGACTCCATGGCAAAGGAATCTCTCCTTCCGAGGAAGGAACTGCCAGCCCCGTCCGCTGCTAACGCCACTGACACGCATGCGCAGTCTAGCCGCCGGGAGAGGGCGGTCAGGGAGCGGCCCGACCTCGCCTCGGAAGAACCACAGTTCCCAGCATGCATTGCACCAGAGCTAGCACGCTTCGAAGATCCGCTGGGCGGTGCGTTTTCTACGCACAGCATCCTGGGATCTGTAGTTTGCCCAGATAAATAGCAGGAGACTAGGATTAACGGTTGCATTGCTTGCCTTGGTCTGTAGTCCCTTTCAGGGGATTCGTAGTGCTTGTTAAAATGTTTCGTCTTCATGGGCACTTGTTTGTAATTAGGTTTGAGATGATCACCTACTCGTGGATATTTGGATTTTACAGGTCAGTCCTACCACTCTCCACCACTTCCCGTGGACAATTTTAAGGTTGCCACGTTTTTATTTGGGTAAGACATTAATAAGTATCTCCTATTAATACCACACTCTAATAAAGGACGATTTTAATCCACACACACGCACTTCCCTCCTATCCCCCACCCCCAGACGGGGAAGGACAGCACCAGAACAAAGGAAAATCATTTAAGCTGTTTTAAAAAATGCTCTAAAACCAGTATTTTTGGCTTTAAGCGTTTTTCCTGAGTAAGTGTAAATTTTGCAACAGTCCAGCACCGGTCTGAAGACTGGCATTTGCAACTACTGGTAAAAGTGATCTGTTGGTCATTCAGACATCCTTTGTCTAATAGGTCCAGGAAATGCTCTAGTGTCAAATTTTCATGGGAACCTGGAATTGACATTGATGGATGTGAAAATGGAGATGAAATATGTTATATATGTCACACTTTCAGTGCATTTTTCTCTAAATTTTACTTTCTTCACTCCCTTCAAGTTGCCAGGAATCTTTAGTCAGTAGCATTGGTACGTACTCTGGACTCCCTTCTATGCCTTCCCTTGGAATTTTTTCAAGATCATTGAGTGGAAGCCAACACTATATGAAAGTTATCGTAAACAGGAAAGTAATTCCCAGCCCAGTACCCTCGCATTTTAAAATTCCTCTAGTTACAGAGAGTCAATGTAGTGGGAAAGGGCAGGTCCACAGTAAATAATTAATATTGGTGTTCCTTAAAGCAATCTACATACAAAACAAAAAGAGATTGTCATTACTAAAAGCATTTATTAATAATCACCAAGTCTAATTACCAAGTCTTTTAAATTGAGTTGGTTTACCTTGTTACTTTCTGACAACTCCAAATTAGGTATTTAGACATAGGAAGCCCTGAGGTTAGCGGTGTTAACACTAGCAGTCAATACAGTCAACGGACATTCAATGACGATTAAAAAAAAACATTAAGAATCGATCCATTGTCAGATCATGTTTATGTTCACTGTCAGCAGAAGAACGATAAATCCTTTGTTCGCGCTTTTCCCAATGCTTTCGTGGGACCCTAGCACCTCAGGATGCAACATCTCTATTTAAATCTGTGTTCCTCCTAACACTAGGGGGAGACCAAGAGCCTTGGGAACGCCTCCTAAACTCAGAGGGGAGGCGGGACCTATTGTCAAGTCACACCGTCGCTCCTTGTGATTGCCACAGCCACTATCCAATCAGTGCTGGAAGAGGGCGCGTCGGCGCCCCGCCCTCCTGAGCGCCCTGCGGCCCCCGAGGCACCCTCTGGCCGTCTCTGCGGCGGCGACGGCCTGGGCGGACTGCGCGCTGTGCGCAGGCGCGGAGCCTAGACCTCGCTGCAGACCCCGTCGTGTCCCGGAGTCGCACCCAGAGTCAGTCCGCTGGCGCGTCAGTGCTTACCCCCTCGTCCGCCCTCCCCGCTCCCCCCAGTGCCCTACGCGCCCCGATGGCGGAGCTGCGGCCTAGTTGCGCCCCTGGCCCCGCCGCGCCCCCGGCCCCTGGCTCTGCTGCCCCTCCGGCCTTTGCCTCTCTCTTCCCCCCGGGACTGCACGCCATCTACGGAGAGTGCCGTCGCCTTTACCCCGACCAACCGAACCCGCTCCAGGTTACCGCTATCGTCAAGTACTGGTACGCCCCGGGCCGCGGGGAGCCGGACTTGGGCCGGCTGGGAGGGTTAAAGCGCCGGGGGCAAAGTAATTTGCGGGGGAGGAAGAGGAGAAAGAGAATGGTTAGAGCACTTGGAAGGGGGCTTCCTGCTGTGAGGAAAGGACTTAAGACTCAAGTTAGGTACGGGGACAAAGGGGTTAACGGAGCCTGTGGGTAGTGAAGGGCTGGCGCGGGAGGAGAGGATGAAGGGTTAGCTGGGATCAGGAGAAAAGTGAATTGCAGGGGGTGTTGGAGCAGAAGGGGGAACTATAGGAGTGAGGGACTGTAAACGTGGTGAAAGGAAGGAGGGGACGCCTGTAGGGGGTCATTAGTGGGCGAGGGGAAGCCGGGGAGGGGGGTGTGATGTGGGATGGGGAGGCGAGGCGGGGCCTGGGGAGCATGTGAAAGGGCTTTGGAGGAGCGCGGCTGCTGGAGCTTAGAGGGCACGAGACTGCTTCGGGTAGGGGCGGGTCTTTGGACCCGGGTTCTCCTGTGGTTAGGAAGGGAGCAAGTTGGGAACGTAGTGCTTGTGAAGAGATGAGGAGATCGCCTTTTGATACCTTCCCAATGAGCGCAGACATCAGGGCATTGCCTCTGGTTTGAAGTTTGACGGAGCAACTCTCCCCGATAAACTTTCTGCTTACTCTGCACAGTTCTCTCTTCGTGCAAAGCTACCTCTGGCGCTGCAGCTGCTTTGCTTTAGGACGTTGGTTAGCACAGAGGCAGGGTCAGGGAGATCGATGGTTTGGCTCAGGATTGAGGGGTGAGTGGGTCACAGTAAATGATGAAGACCTGGTACTTGGACTGGGAGGCAAGAAGATGTTAAGAGCTGCCGTCCCACAAGCTTCAGGTTCTCTGCAGCAGTTTCTCAGGGAAGTTGAGAGTAAGTAGCTTACTTAAGTAGCTCTGGTATGGATCAGACCTATTTATAGATGGACTGCCCTTGGGGTTGGAATGGTCTTTTCTACTTTTCCAGTCCTGTTTGTAACCTGTCTCTTCTTGTAGCCTAGGGGCAAAACAGCTGTCATGGGGACTCTGGAAAAGAGCCTCTTTTCATGGTATTTTCTGGACCAAAAATTGAGGAATTGGTTGACTCTGTCTAGAACCACGTTCATGCAGGCACTGAATTAGATGGTCCTCTTCAGAGTCCTGAAAGAGTGTTTAAGGCAGCTGCTCTGGGTGAAGCCAAAGGGGCAAGTAGACTCATAGAGGGAGGTGAGTAGAGTGGATATCTTTTACCTCCCTTTAGGACCATCTCTTACTTACTCTGGAGATGGCAGAAGCGAGGCTGTGTAGGACGAGGTAAGCTCCTGGTGTCAGTGGGAGGTTGTAAGGAGCTGACCCTATGGAAGGCCTGGGGATGAACCGCTTGCTCCTCAAGGAGTGTTATGGGGAGCAGCCTGTCACTGTTTGGGAGGCAAGAGGAGTACAGTTCTTTGTGGCAGGCAAACTGCTATGGTTGGAAATTTTTATTTTATTTAGAGATTTATTTTTATTTTACTTATAAATACAAGAACTGGGGTATTGGCCAGAGGTGCAAGGAATGAAAGGATTTACCAGAGACAGAGTGGGGAGCAGATGGGCAGATCTACTGAAATATACTGCTGAGGGGATCAGCGGGCGAGACAGAGGTCTGCTGTGCCATGTGGGTTAGATCCCTGGCAAGCTCGCACTCATTCATGCTACAGTGGCTAGAGACAGCTTTATAGTTCTGAGACTTTAACCCCTGCTCCACCAGGGAGCCCCGATGGTTGACAGTTTTTGAAGAGAATTCCTGAGTAAAAAAGCAGCTCTTGATAACTTCACCCATTCTACTCGCACATCTATATTTAAATATGTATTTTGATGAACTGTATTGGATGTGTCATGAGAGAGTGGGCCTGGTCCTTCCATGCTGTTTGTTCAGGGCTGTTTGTTGAATGTGAAATAAAAATCTTACATAGACTGGGGCAGCTGTTTTTGGTCAAGAAAGGTAGAGTTGTGTGTAGCAGGTATTGAAGCATAGTCAAAGAACTTAGCCTGGTTTGGCTTTGTCTTCCTGCTTTAAGCTTGTTAACCAGGCAGAACTTATCTTTGGGGATATGCACGTAGTGATGAAAATAGAAGATTTTATAGAGCTTTGTGAAATTAGAAGTGCTGGTTCTTTCTAAGATTTGGAGGGGTTTGCTTATTAATTAATTGAAATTAATTAATTAATTCACATTCCTTACAGGCTTTAGTGAGCTTGGAGCAGAAGCAGAGAGAGAGTCTGTGCCCTAGGGCCACACCAGTCCTGCAGAGTGAAGTCAGATGTTCAAGGATTAAGTTGAGAGATGCTCGACATCTTTTTCTAAGTGCAGACTGGTTATTGTCTACATACTCATCTGCTTCCCATTGGGTCTCTTGAGTAGTAGATTCTCTCTGTGATTGGGAATGAGGTTAATTTTTTTCTGACTTGTGATCCTTTCCCACTGTTGGAATTTTAAGGTAAGGCCTCTCTCCTTGATAGAATACCTCCCAGGAGACTTGGCCAGAAAGATGACTGTGTTGATAGGACAGGAGTGGTAGATGTAGTTTTGCCGCATGGAACCAGATGGACCTAGACTGAAGGAGGCCAGAACTGGGAATCTGCTGCAGCCTGTGGTTGTTCCCATCTGTTTCAGGGTTTTGCAGCTTTAGTGGGGGTCCTTCCAGGGATCGCTACCCTTTTCTTTCCTCCACCTCCTGACAAACTTTCCTAAATCCAGCTAGTTGTGGAATTAGTTAAATTAATTCATTAATTAATTCATATCGCTTACAGGTATTTTTAATCTTGAGTTAAGGAAAGACATGAAAATTTGTTCCTTTTCCTGATCCATTCAGTTGAGATTCTAAATTATTTGTAGTAACTTTCTTACAAGTTCTATAAATAACTTAGCATTTCCTAGCAGAGAATAAGAATTTCTACAAAGGCAAATAATACCCTGGCAAAGGAGGATGAAACTAGAGCTACTGGTTTTAAATAGTGTTCAAACTGCATGGTATTGACATGCTTGCTGCGATCACATGTAACACGTGTTTTATTTGGTTGTTAGCGTATTCTGGTCAGCATACTGATCCCAGTTGAGAAGTTCATTCCGTCAGTGTCCCAAAGGCGGGTAAAGTTTTTGCAGTCTGTAGAAGAGTCTCAGATGTCCAAGATGGCTCAAATGCAAAGTGTTTGTGGGCTAACTGTGGACTTCCTTCCACTGATGGCTTCCATTTATGAGTTTTTAAGTCTACCAGATTTCCCTATCCATTCTGAAGGAAAGCAGGATTTTCTTTTTTTAAAGCACTTGTTACTCCACTAAAGGGAGCCTTTACTGAATTACATCCTTAGAGTGAGGTAATGATTGAATCTCTTCCTCAGTGTCCTCTCTCTTAGAATTATGGCGGAAGTATAATGTGGTCCTCAGAGACTTCAGATCATTTCATGATCCCGCTCTACCTTGAAGGCAGTTGTCTCCTGGGATCATCTTCCAGATGCAGGCACTGACAGCTTAGCTGATTCTTATTGCTGTTCTCTGTGCAAAGCTGAGCTAGCCTAAGTTTGGCCTTTGTCACTTGCTTGATAAAAGACCAGCTTTGGTCTATGGAATGCAGGCTGAGGTCTGAAGGCATTTGGTTTGTTTAGAACAAACTGTAATTAACATAGGGCACAATATAGTCTTTCAGGAATTAGCTGTCTAAGAGCAAGGGTGAGTTGAGCCTCTGATTCCTGGAACAATACCCATCGGGGATGCTCAGGATGGTCTTTCAACAGAGACCAGTTGATTGACCTATGCACCTCTTGCGTTGAAGCTTGGCATATTTACAGGCACTGTGGAAGTGAGATACTCCCTACCAATCCCATGTGGGATTGGTAATTTGAAACAGGAAGCAAAGTGGACTACCAGCCAATCTCCTTTATTTCTAAGAGGCCCTGCTTTTGGGGATAGGGAAAACGGAGTCTCTTGTGCTTGTGGAATGGAGCAGGCTCTAGCCATCCATCTTGTGTTCTTATCTCAGAGAGGGATAGCTTTTCATTATCTTTCACATCTGGTTCCTCCAGGATGGGGCCTTTAGATTTGTAGGGCACTGCCCCTTAGTTTGATATTGTCTGCTTTCAAGCTTACACTGATATCCCTGTGTTTTGTCTTGCAGGTTGGGCGGTCCAGACCCCTTGGACTATGTTAGTATGTACAGGAATTTGGGGAGCCCTTCTGCCAACATCCCCGAGCACTGGCACTACATCAGCTTTGGTCTGAGTGACCTCTATGGCGACAGCAGAGTCCATGAGTGAGTGTGTGCCACTTGCCTCTTTCTTAGCTTTGAAACTTATTTCTGAGTTTTTTCTGAGAGGGGTGATAAATGCCCTAGTCCTGAGAGGTTGGTACTTCTCAGGTGGAACCTCTGATTTTCTGCCCTATGCCTATATCTGCATGTGCTGAGGTGGTCCAGACCAGTGCCCAAGTACTGCCCGTCTGGTATTGAAAAGTGTCAGATGAGCAAGAATTCTAAAACCACTAGGTTTTTTCAAGCTTGCTTTGGTGTTTAAACTCCATAGCTAGAACCCAGAACTTGGGTTGATGCTTTTTGTCCTCTTATAGCTTGTTATGAAAATTTTTACTTTTTTTTTTTAGATTTATTTATTTATGCCTACAAGAACTGGGGAATAGGCCAGAGGTAGGGGTGAGAGGATTCACCAGAGAAGAATGGGGTACACAACAGGCAGATCGACTGAAATACACTGTTGAGGGGAGCAGCGGGCGAGGCAGGAGAGGTCTGCCATGCCATGTGGGTCCCCTCCCTGGGCGGGGATTGAATTCATGCTATAGTGGCTGTGTATGCTTCATAGTGAGGTGCTTAACCCCTTGTGCCTCCAGAGGCCCCATGTTATGAAAAATTTTAAACAAAAAGTTGAATGAAATTTGCAGGGAAAACTCATACCTACCCTCTGGAGTCTGCCATTAACATTTTACTCTACTTGCCTTTTATATGTAAGTATATCTATCTCTCCCATTGTCTATGTTACCCTCTTCCTTTTACTGCAGTTATCTGCAGTAAATCTGTGATACATTTTTTTTTTAAAATTCTAGCCTGTTTTCTATTTGCTGCACTATATATACCTCTAAACTCTACTGGCTTTTCCCCTACTTCCCTCTGTAATTACCAAATTTAAACAAATTTTAATATTGTTAAGCAATCAACTTAGTATGATCAGCTAAAACAATAGCAACAACAGTAATAATGAAAGCTAACATTTATTCAGCACTGATTATGAGTAATTTTCTCTTATCACTATTAACTAATTTTATTTTCACTCTACTGGTAGGTACTAATAATTGCCCCATTTTACAGGTGAGGAAACTGAGACACAAAGAAGTTATAACTTGTCAAAGGTCATACAGTTTGGGAGTGGTAGAGCCAGAATCTAATGCAGTCTGGTTCCAGAGTTCTTACTATTAATGACTGCACTATCCTCTTAATCAATTATATCATGTACTCCAGTAAACTACAATATATATGTCATTTTAAAAAACCTTTCTTCTCTGTCTACATTCTTTTGAGGGAAGGGTTCTTCAAACCCTTTCATTAGCGTAATTAATCAAGAACTGATTCTATTTTTATTATCATATTCCTTTTGTTTATTCTATTTTTATTTTTATTTTTTTATTTTTTAAAGATTTATTTATTTATGCATACAAGCACTGGGGTACAGGCCAGAGGTGTGCGGGGGTGAGAGGATTCACCATAGAGAGCAGGGAGCAGAACAGGGAGATCAACTGAAGTACACTCCTGAGGGGAGCAGCGGGCACAACAGGAGAGGTCTGTCGCACCATGCGGGTCCCCCCCCACCACCCCTCCGCTCAGCAGCAGGGATCGAACTCGCTGAGGTTTGCTTCATAGTGTGTTGCTTAACCCACTGTGCCATCAGGGAGGCCCTGTTCTATTTTTAAAAAGTAGTAGGGCTCTATTTGCCCTACTTCAGTACATTGAGGATGATCTTGGAGATAATGATGACGTGGTTAAGATGACCATGGTCTTTTTTACTATTATTATTATTTTTAAAGATTTTATTTATTTTTGCATAGAAGAACTGAGGTGCAGGCCAGAGGTGAGGGGGTAGGATTCACCAGAGATAGAATGAGGAGCAGAGAAGGCAGATCTACTGAAATACACTGCTAAGGGGAGTAGTGGGCAAAGTAGGAAAGGTCTGCTGCGCCATGTAGGTCATCTCCCTGGCCAGGGAGTGAACTCAGGCAGCCACAGAGGGCTGTTATGGTAGCAGTGCTGACATTTAACCCCTAGGCCACCAGGGGCTCCCCCGTGGTCTTTTTTGGGGGGCTTTGTTTTAATTATTACTATTTTCCATATTATTATGTCATGCTTTAGAATCTTATCAGATTCTTTGTTATCTCCATCTTATAGAGGAGGAAACAGAATCCCTTGAGGGGTTAGATGCCTAAAGTTACACATTTGGATTATAAAAAACTCTGCAATTGAATTGAGCTGCCTGAGTCCATAGTCTGAGCTCCTAACCTCTGGGCTGTATCACCTCTCTGATCACAGGCCCAATTCAACTTCCTTTTCTCTCTTGTTAAATTGAGAGGCCAGGCCTCATCTCCTTTCTTCACTGGTCATGTGGCAGGAGCAATGTCTGGGCCTGCCTTTTCAGCCTTCCAAATGAATCTATTGCAATGTCAGCATAAGGCTTTGGGAACAGAGAATTAATCTTGCCTGAATGGGAACCCTGCATTTCAGTATTAATAATGGAGCTAGAATAGCAAACAGATGTGGGGAGTAAAGGGACTATGCTAGACTTTAACTTATATGTTTAGTTCAGAACCTGCAGAATTATTTAGTGCAGCTAGCCTGTACTGTTTTGTTGACAGATTTAGTCCAGTTAAAGTAACACCATATCCTGTGTGACTTACAGTCTACCTGCTCGTCGAATATGGGTCCAGACCCTAAAATGACACAAGGAACATAATTTAAAAACCCCATGTTTCAAAAGGAGCAGACTCTGATTTTAGAAGAGGGCCTGCCTTACCGCTTTTCCTAGTTTTTTTTTTTTTTTAAAAGATTTATTTATTTATGCATACAAGCACTGGGGTACAGGCCAGAGGTGTTGGGGGTGAGAGGATTCACCACAGAGAGCGGGGAACAGAACAGGCAGATCAACTGAAGCACACTGCTGAGGGGAGCAGCGGGCACAGCAGGAGAGGTCTGCCGCACCATGTGGGTCCCTTCCCTGGCAGGGATCGAACTTGTGCTGCAGTGGCTGCGATCTGCTTCATAGTTCGGCACTTAACCCACTGCGCCACCAGGAAGGCCCCCTTTTCCTAGTTTAATAGTACTGCTATACATGTGTGTTATTAGCATCTCATATGTGTGTTATTTCTATATGCTAAAGCATTTTGAAATTCACATGTCATTTATGACAATGGTGAGACCACCATTTGGGCTTCCACCTCACCCCTGGAGTTAATGTTTTCTGGTATTATATTCTGTCATTAGAAGGACGTGGAAGGAATGTTCTTGTATAATTCCCAGTTCTGGTCTGTGTTGCATAAGTCAAAAGTACTTTTGTAATTGGCCTTGTGCTGGTGTGACTGATTTCTTCTTGATCTTACTAAATTTCTTGAAGAAAAGTCTGCTTTTCCAGATATGTCATGTGGTGAGCCCACATGAAAACAGAGATTCATAGATTTTCTTTAAAGCAGATCCATACTGTAAAACTGAGGCTGCAAGAGAGGGAGGAGGAAGGTAGAGAAGGAAAGGGAGAAGGGCCACGATGTACTATGTGGGTTTCACATGGTATACATCTGAATAGGTGGGACCCTGTATATCTGAATCACATATAGTGTTGTAAACTGATGTTACTTTAATTTTAAAAATTATTTAAAAAAAACCCCAGATTTATGAATTCTCACTTAGTTTAGTGCTTGAAGCTGAGGTCGGAAAGGTGAGCTTTCTGCCATCCAACTTTAAGTACTAAGAGATACTTACTTAGAATAATGAGAGATGAATCTCTGGCAGTGTTCTTCTACTGTCTTTTGTCTGATTGAAAAAAGTTGAGGAACATCAATCCTTTTATTTAGTACATGTTTTATCAAGCAACTTTTTAAAAAAAATTATTTATGCATACAAGAACTGGGTTACAGGCCACAGGTATGGGGGGGTGAGAGGATTCACTGGAGACAGAGTGGGGGAACAGAACAGGCAGATTGACTGAAGTGCACTGCTGAGGGGAGCAGCGGGCAAGGCAGGAGAGGTCTGCTGTGCCATGTGGGCCATCTCCCTGGCTGGAGATTGAACTCATGTTGCAGTGGCTGCGGATGCTTCACAGTGCAGTGCTTATTTAACCCTTGGACCACCAGGGAGGCCCCAAGCAACTAATTTGTACCAGACACAAACCATCATAATAGGTGTGTTGGGGATAAAGTGCCAAGACATAATTCTTGTCACAAGGAGTTCATGTTCTAGAAGAGAGATATATGTGAAGAGATGGTTATAATACTGAGTATTAAATGCAGTAATCCTTGGATGGAGAACATGATCTGGGAGGAAGTGACTTTTAGTCAGGCTGCTGGATGAGATGAAGCTCCAGGGAAGAGATTAGAATTTAAGAGGAACCTCATAGGAAGGGACTGGGGTGAGATCTGCAGCCTGACACTCTTAGATACCAACATTCCCTTTTAGGACTAAGGGGAACTGTAAAAAATCTCAGTGTTTCCAGAACTGAGCCCAGTGTTTCCAGAACTCTACTGCTGCCTTCATAATTTTTGACACCTGATTACATCCTTTATGTCCTCTTTAAATAAATTCTGCCTTTTAAAATTGATATAAATATATTTTTAAAAGTTAGATCACTGCCATATATAGAAACCAGTATCACTTGTAGCAACTTAAAGGTGATTATGGAAATAAACATAGTAATAATGGGGCAATATTTTTAGATTCTAGTTTAATACAGTGACCTGTCACCGAAGGTTCTAAGCCTGAGGCCAGCTTTCCTTTGTTCGGGAGACTAAGTATGAAAGAGATGTTAAAGAAATAAGCTAACATCAAACAGAACCTGATCCTGAGCATGATTAGAAAAATTAAAAGAGAATTAAAAAGGGAACTTCCTTTGCACTTCCGCACCCCCACAAATAAGGGGAATGTTAAAAAAAGTGTGATATAGGATTCCTTATTTTTGCAGGCAGATAGGAAACACTGATCTTGCTCATCGCCCTTAATAGTACAGTTGAGGAAAGTACAGTAGCCTGTGAAAGGCCATACGGCAAGTAAATGACAGCAGCAGAGTCTCCTAACTTCCCCACTATTGTATGTTCTCTCTGATGACTGGGGAGAATGGAATATATGAAGTGTAATTTGTCTTTAAGACAAATAATGTAAACAAGCTTTGCTTTTTCTTCCTGTATTTTGGCTTAGTACTAAGTTCTTTATATAAAATTATCATTTTATGTTAGTCTTATAGTAATTTTGTGATCTAGGAATTTTCACTATCTCTTGCTTGTAGGTACAGAAACTTATTTGGAGAACTTATTTTATAGGTGGTAAACTAGGTCTAGTGACCCCAAAGTCTGTTCTTCGTCACTGTGCTTTTCTCTTTGAATCAGTTTGATTCTATATTGCTTTTCTATTTCGATCAGTCAGCATCATTCATTAAATGCCTACTGTGGACCTCCTCCCATTTAAGATCTTTCCTTCTCCTCACAGCTGGGCAGGGCAAGCAGAAGCCAGGGGTTCCTTGCTTGTTTCCTTTCTTCAGGGGGATGAGGCAGCCCCACCTTGAGAGCCCTAAAAGAGGCAAAGAGCAAACTGAAGAATGAACCCTGGACGGCCAGTTCTATCCAAGTTCCTTTCCTACCGACATTCTCTAGAGCAAGTAGGACAAGAAAGCACTTGTTTGGATTAAAAGGTTATTAAAAAACTGTTTCTGAAGTGGCAGAGGTAGGACAAGTTCCGGCTCAGGGCAGCCATGGCGGAGAATGAAGTGCTTTTCTGGGAACCCTAAGGCTACCCTCAGCTGACTCCAGCGGCAGAGACGGTCTTGTTGCTCTTACCCTGAACTGGGAGGTGTGAGACAACTGAGCCTCAGCTGCCAAATGCTTGTTGGAAACCTGCAGCTCTGGCCCTTCCCGTTGTGCCCTGGCAGCAGCAGACTGAATGTGAGGCTTTGTGGGGCTGGGTAAGTGATGTCTTAAGCACCTCTGTCTATGTCAGAATTTATGGCTGCCCCTGGTGCGGGAGATGGTCCTGACTGGACCAAAGCTACAGGGAGCCTGACCAAGGTGCAAGGGACTGTCCAGCTGCAGAGGGCATTTGTGAGCAGTGGATTTCCCTGGCGGGATTCCAGTGGTTCAGGTCATTGGTAGTACAAGTTGGCTGGCTCCAAAGACGACCTTCAGTGTTGGCCTGGAGCCTAGCAGCAGCGTAGGGTAGAGCCCATGCCTCAGCTCTACTGCCATAGTCAGCTTGAACCTGTCCCACAAATACTGGCTTCTTGGCAGTTATGTCCAATGGAGTTTGGAGTTGTTCTTGCCCTCTTGGGGTGGGGCTGCTACTGACAGTTTCCTGTAGCTGCTTCTACTGCGTTGGTGGGGGACCTCCTTTTCCCTTTGGGTTCCTCTTAGCTAAGCTCTGCATCCAAATGAGTTATTTATTAAAATACTAGACACAGATTAACTTTTTCACTTGTTTTATGTGGCCTTGGTCCTGCAGTTGGGAAATGCTAATTTTCCCTCTTGATTTGTAGGTACTTCTTAACATGCCGTTTAATGCCCTGGGGTTTCCAGTGGAAATCCTGCCTTTGCTAAAACACACCTCTTCTGGGAGATTGGTCACTCCTCTGCTTGGTCCTCCTGTACTTTCTTCCTGAAGTTCTTCTGATGATGACAACTGCAGTGTTTTCTAAGCTACCCATGCTGTGGGGCCTGGCCCTAGCCCCGCTGTGCCCAGCAGGCTGAAGAAGCGCTCTGTAGGATCGTTGTCCTCCCTGAGGCTCTGGTCCATCTCCCTCTTCTCTCAGAGTTGTTTACTGTCAGGATAGCTGTGTGAAAAGGTGCGCTCTGCTAAAGGAAGGGGATCAGCATGACCTCAGAAGAGTTGGGTGCTGTGGTCTTGGCCCCTGGCAGGAGGAAGGGCCAAAAGGAGGCCTGCAGCCACTACTCTAGGTTGGATTTCGGGCGCCAGATCTCTGAATTCTGAAATGTTGAGAATTCCTATTTATTTATTGAATATTTATTATTTATGCATTTAGGCCAGAGGTACAGGAGGTGAGAGGATTCACCAGAGACAGAGTGGGGAATAGAACAGGCAGATGGACTGAAATACACTGCTGAGGGGAACAGAGGGTAAGGCAGGAGAGGTCGCTGCACCATGTGGGTCCCCTCCCTGGCTGGGGATCAAACTCGTGCTGCCGTGCAGTGGATGCTTCACAGTGTAATGCTCAAACCGCTGTGCCACCAGGGAGGCCCAATTCCTTTTTATTTATTCATTTATTTATTTAAATATATTTCTTTAAAGATTTATTTATTTATGCATATAAGAGCTGGGGTACAGGCCAGAGTCTGGGGAGGTAAGAGGATTCACCAGAGACAGAGTAGGGAGCAGAACAAGCAGACTGACTGAAATACTGCTGAGGGGAGCAACTGGCAAGGCAGGAGAGGTCTGCTATACCATATGCGTCGTCGTCTCCCCCGCCCCAGCTGGCGGCAGGGATTGAACTCGTGCTGCAGTCTGCTGTAGTCGGTGTGGTTTGCTTTGTAGTGTGTTGCTTAACCCACTACACCACCAGAGAGGCCCTCCTTTTTTTTTTTTTTTTTTTTTAAAAGATTTATTTATTTATTTATTTATGCATACAAGCACTGGGGTACAGGCCAGAGATGTGGGGATGGTGAGAGAATCCACCAGACAGAGCAGGACACAGAACAGGCAGATTGACGGAAACACACTGCTGAGGGGAGCAGTGGGCGAGGCAGGAGAGGTCTGCTGCGCCATGTGGGTCACCTCCCTGGCCGGCGGCAGGGATCGAACTCTTGCTGCAGTGGCTGCAGTTTGCTTCATAGTGCGTTGCTTAACCCACTGCGCCACCAGGGCGGGCCCCCTCCTTTTTTTTTTTTTAAATCACAGAAAGACCTAGAAATTATGGGCTTCCTAGCAGGTTTGTGAGGTTTGGGGCTGCATCCTTCATAGATTATCTCTTCTTTCATGGGATAGTTATTCCAAGTTCTCCATATTCTTCCCCTCAGTAAGGGCTGAAGAGATTCCTCAAGCTGATCTAGTCAAACTCACTTTAAAAATTGGAGATGTGGGCCTCCCTGTGGCACAAGGGGCTAAGGCGCAGAACTGTGAAGCTGTTCGCAGCCACTGCAGCACGAGTTTGAACGCCAGCCAGGGAGGGGACCCACATGGCGCAGCAGACCCCTCCTGTGTCGCCCACTGCTCTCCTCGCAGTGTATTTCAGTAGATCTGCCTGTTCTGCTCCCCACTCTGTCTCTGGTGAATCCTCTCATCCCCTGCACTTCTGATTACTGAGGAGTGACTTCCAGGCCTGAGTGGTGCCAAGCTGGTTAGCATTAAGGATTTTCTTTTCTTCCTGAAGAGAAGTGGGGCTCAGAAGCCTGTGTGGATTTGACACAATTTTATCTCTCAATCCCAGAACTCTTATTCTTAGCCCACCCTTCTAGGCTCCCAACTTCCATTCCATACCCTTTTTAAAATTGAATCTTGGTCCTCACACCTCCTGTGTTCTGATTCTCCCTAGCCCAGCATTCTGATTCAGAGGTTTTGACTTTGGGCTTTGACCTTTGACTTTAAATTCATTCTTCCATTCTGCCTCTGAGGTGTGACACTCAGCTAAGTTTTGTTTCAGTAGCTAAGTTGTTATATCTGGTCCTAAGATATGTGTGGAGTGATCTTGTCTTTGTGACTTAACCCCTAAAAAATAGTCCCCTCACCCCTACATGTGCCTTTGCAGCTTGCTGACTGCCTGTCAAGCTCTTTGACACAGAGCATAAGGCTGCACCTCACACCCCACAAGTAAAAACGTGTTGTATCCCAGTATAGACAGAAAGAACACTGAAGAAGATATGACTGGGTAGGGATACAGGCACAATGAGAAGTCATACCTGACTCCTATCCTTGAAAAATCCAACATCTTCTTGTTAAGAGATGTTAAATCTGGAAAGGAAGAAGATAGTGAATACTGGAGCTAGGGGTAGCTTTTGGCTTTGCCTGATTTTGTGGCTAATTCTATCACCTTTTGTTTTGGATTCTATTACTTTCTCATGATTATTTCTGTAAGCAGTTGTGAATCATGCTGTAGGAGGTGTGTATGAGCTTCTGTCATGTGTGTACAGCAAATACCCCCACGGCTTCCTCTTACCTGGCTAGTGCTGGTTTCTGAATGCAGTGGTCTCACTGCTGCTGGGGCTTCTGGATTCTGAAAACAGCACATTTGCTTGGGAAGATGGCTCCTGTCTTGCTGTGTTACTTGAAGTATATCTTTTTTTTTTCTTTCTTTCTGCGTGACTTCTCATAGAGGTAGAGAACAGCACTAGAAGTGTATATACTGGCTGTGTTGCTCAGCCACCTCTCCGTGAACACCTAGAGCCACCATACCTGATGGTGGTAATCCCCAGGTTTTGTTGTTGTTCACTTAGAGAGAAGGCTCAAGACTTACTGGCCAGTACCACCTGGAAATGAGCCTTTTTATTTCTTCCTTTCTTGGGTGTGGATACTGAGGACTGAGATTGGGTTTACAGAGATCCCCCGCCTTGGCTCCTACCCGAGTTACCTTTGTGTAAAGCTTCACAGTTGCCAAGAAAAGGGTGAGATCCTTTACAGGAAATTTGCCTGAAACAGCTAGGCTACTGTTTCGGGCATGTGAGACTGTATGTCATATATAAGAACCAAGTAAGATTATAATGGTGATGTTCACAGCATGATGTGATCAGTGGATCTAGGGAAAAGGGTGACCCTCTGTACTTCCCTGGTTCTGGGTCTACCAGCTCAACACACTTGGTTTGCCTTCAGTGCTGATCACTGGCCTCTCATTTGTTGGGAGGGCTAACCATTCGTTCTTCACAGAGATCATCATTGTTAGAATGAAGTTGTTGGCCTGAGGTGTATAGTAACGAACAGCATACTCCCAGTCTGCATGGAGATCCAGTCTTTTTGGCCGAAGTGCCCTTGAACTGGAAAACATTCTGGGGAGGTGGGCCTAATACAGCTTTGGGGCCTTTTCATTATCACTCAGAATCTCCTTACCTCCTTTTCTGAAGTCCATTTCTGAGGCCTAGTGGAGAGCTCGTGAACAGGAGTCCTGAGGTTTAGAACATGGCCAGACCTATACCTCAGAGTAGGGCTGTTGTCCACTAGTCAGTGAGAACATGAATTCGTGGTGACTTCTCAGAGAGATGTAATTCATTAGATTCTAGTCCCTTTACTAGCATGTTAGAAACTAACGAGAGATCTTTTCAAAGATCACTTTCTTTCCCACTCTCTCCCATGTTCTTGAGTTTTCATTTCTAGAACTGCCTTTCCCTGCCATGAGAAGACCTATCAAGATGTTTTTAATTTTACAGTGCTGACCTCCATGTGATGCCTGGGGGACACTTGGAACCTTCCTTCTGACCTCCTGTTTCCTTTACTCTGATCTCATGCCTTTCAACATGACGCCAGGAGCTCAGGAGCCATGCCATGGGGAGAAGTGGCTGCTAGAGAATGGGACCTGGCCCAAGTATCCAGTTCTAGGGGGTCACGCTGACTGACTGCATTGTTTGCCTGTCAAGGATTTGACTCCTTAAATCCTTTGGAAAAGCTTGCTTGATTAGAGGACAAATGTAGTGAAAACGTGTGGGTTCCTGGGCGCTGGCCATTCATGGGCAACTGTGACCTATTTGCTATCTACAAATCACAGCAAAACATTCCTTGACTACCTATGGAGTATAGCTTGCATCACAAGGCAGGCCCAGAGATGCCAAGGATGCTGTTGATCTGATTATGTGACTATCTCCATGGCGGTCTCGGGGTAACTGCCTGTGATAACATCATACTTTCCTGACGCAAATGTCTCTTGACGTATGGTCACGATGTCCCCTTCCCTATCCCTCGTAAAATTTTGTCCCCCATTCCTATCCTATCCTCTGGACTTTATTCCTCATACCACTGTCGCATGATCAGCTTTCACTGGCCTGTATGACTTCAGTAAATGGCACAAGAACTTCTGCTCAAATAGCAGAGCCTTGCCTTGCCAACCTGCCCCACCACTGCTGTGGCAACAAAGTTCCTGTTGCAACAGAAACTGACGGTATAGTTTGCTTTAATCCCTTCTTCTGCTTCAGCTTTTCCAATATATATGGTTGCAGAAAGGCTGGATTCCTGCCTGCCTGGAGCAGTGTGGTAATTTTTCGTTTTATAAGTGGGAGTATTGCACAGAGAAAAGGCCCAGAAGAAAGGTAGTAATTGAGCAGGGAGCCTTTGGGTTTGGAGCACTCAAGAAACCTTGCTGATGTGGATCCCTTAGTTCATGCTAGTTCTGGGGCTGGGAGAGAGCAGTGTCCACAGCATCTCGTGCATACTTCTCTGCTCAGAGCCATCCCATCGCACTCAGTTGGGTAGAAACCAAAGGCCCCCGTCGCCAAGGTCCTTCAACCCACCCCATCTCCTGCTCCCTCCTCTTTCACTCTGTTCTTCCCACTTTTAATCCTCTTGTTCTTTCAAAGTGCCAGGCACTTACCTATCTCAGGGCCTTAGCATTTGCTGTCCTCATTCCTAGAAAGATCTACCTCCAGACAGCTTCATGCCTTACTCCCTTGTTTCCTTAGGGCTTTCCTCAAATAATCACCTCTCAGTGAAACCTTACCTGACCCCTTATTTAAAATGGGAATCTGGGCCTCCCTGGTGGCGCAGTGGGTTGAGCAACGCACTATGAAGCAAACCACAGTCATTGCAGCACAAGTTCAATTCCCTGCCTCCGGCCAGGGAGGAGACCCACATGGCGCAGCAGACCTCTCCTGCCTCACCCACTGCTCCCCCTCAGCGGTGTTTCAGTCCGTCTGCCTGTTCTGCTCCCCACTCTGTCTCTGGTGAATCCTCTTACTCCCCACATCTCTGGCCTGTACCCCAGCTCTTGTATGCATAAATAAATAAATCTTTTAAAAAAAAATGGGAATCTGCATCCCCTCCATGATGCACCATCAGTCCTTTTCCTGCCTAATTTTCTTCTCTTCTTTCTCTTCCTCCCTTCTTCCCCCCACCTAACTGGTCTTTAAAGCACTTGTTACATCTAATGTATTTTACTTATTTACTTTGTTTATTGTTGATCTCCCCTTGTGTATGTGTTATATATGTTGATATTTCTTTGAACTTTTATTTATTGAGGTGAGAGAGTACCCCCAGCAACTTCACAGTGCTTGGTACATGAGAATCCCTTAGTCATTTCTGTGTTTACTGCCCATTACCTAAGCGTCTGGTGCTCTCTTGATGCTAAGGGTGCCTTGGGATCATGACAGACAAGATTTCTACTCTCATGCATCCTATAATCTTATAGAAGAAACATGTAAAAATACATATAGTTTTAGATAGTACAGGTGCTGTGTTGAAAATGAAGCTAGGACAGTGTGCTAAACAGTGCTCAGGTACAAGTAGGGTGGATAGAAGGGGTGATTTAATAGGGAGTGATGGCTTCCCTGAAGACAAAACATTGAACAACAATTTAATTTTTTCTCCACAATCGGTGCTTCCTGGAGTTGTACCATGCTCAGGTAACTCAATCATGTGTAGTAGTGGAAATAGCTCGTGCAAGAACCAGAAAGAAGGCCCGTATGTCTGAAGCTTGGTTACAAGAGGAGGAGGAAGATGAGATTGAAGAGTTTGAAGACAGTGTAAATAATGTGACGGTCAGTAAAGTATTTGATGAGAGAGGCAAAGGGATGATGTGATGGGAAGCAGGAGTGGTGTCTTAGCAAAGTGTAAAGTCAAGGGAACAGAATTGAGTGATGTCTTTATTTCCCTAAAAAGGAAACAACACAAAAATGGCTCAAAGTAAATGTGATTAAGATGAGTTTGACTTTGCTAGTGACTGAGAGCAAGGTTCATTGCTTTTTAATACTGTTATCTTGTTTGTCATTAAATGTCTCAGCCTGATTGTCTCTTCGCTTGGCATTGGAAATATTATTACCATTTAGCATTTGTTCAGCTAGACACAATGTACCCATGTACAGAATACACATAAGATACAGTCCTTGTCCTTGGGAAACTGAGATGCTGCAAAGATTCATTTCTTCCAGTTATCCCCTTTTCGGTTTCTCAATATTCTTGGGATGACTGATTTCCCAGAGTCCTGGAGGCTAGTGGGTAAACAGAAGGCCCTTTGACAGAATTCCCTGGTTCTTAGTCTCTATTAGAAGCCCCCAAACTGCACCTGTGTGTTGACTGCCCTTGACTCCCCAAATCAGACTGTGATCTTCCTGACATTAAGTGCCTAAAAAGCCTGTCTTTTAAAATTTTTTTCTTCCTTTTTTTTTTTTAAAGATTTATTTATTTATGCATACAAGAGCTGGGGTACAGGCCAGAGTGACAGGAGGTGAGAGTATTCACCAGATACAGAGTGGGGAACAGAATAGGCAGATCGACTGAAACACACTGCTGGGGGGAGCAGCGGGCGAGGCAGGAGAGGTCTGCTGCGTCATGTGGGTCCCCTCCCTGACTGGGGATTGAACTCATGTTGCTGTGCAGTGGATGCTTCACAGTGTGGCGTTCAACCCGCTGTGCCACCAGGGACGACCTCTGTTGTTTAAAATTTTTAAAAAGATCTTTGTATTGTTTTGCTTTAAACCAAAACGAAGAGTGAACTGTCATGATGTTGCCAAAAAACCCAATCACCAGTCTGTTCCTTGGTCCAGAATTGTTTTAGAACCCCAGGCTTGCTTGGAATCCCCCAAGAACTAACTTTCCTGGTTTTTGGTGGTTGGGAGTAGAAGAAAGAAGGTCCATGGGCCTCCGCTAAGGGAAGTTTCATATAAATGGAAGTTTAAAAAAATCTTAGCTATATCAGAATACCACTGTATAACCATTTCAAAAAAATTCACCTTTTTACTACCTGCCATAGTACTGTATAGTCACCAAACACCATTTAAAATAGGTTAAGAAGTGTCAGTCATTGTGAATTGTTTGAAATAAAAACATCTTCATGAATGTTTATTTAGTAATTATTTACCGATCTCTGTTGTAATGATTGTCAAAATATGGCAGCAGTCAGAAGGATCTTGGGTTAGGTTTGAAGGGTCTGGGAAGGATCCAAGGGCATGAGATTGAGCGAAGCTGGAAGACACTGGCAGTTTGTGAAGGATGGGACTGATTAAGCTCCGTGGTTTGTAAGTTAGGGAAGCTAGAGGTACCTGCTCATGTTTTAAGGGGAAAATGATGAGCAGGGACTGCTGCTTAAAGCACAAAGCAAAGGAAGGGAGATTATGAACAACAGGAAATTTAGAAACTACAAAGAAAAATGGGGGCCTTCTGGGTAACCTAGGGGTTGGGTCTCAGCACTACCACCATGATGGCCTATGGGGACTTGCAGCTGACCCACATAGCACAGCAGATCGCTCCTGTCTCGCCTGCTGTGCCCTTAGCAGTGGAGTGCCTATTCTGCTTCCCACTTTGTCTCTGGTGAATCCTTTCACCTGCTCCCACCTCTGGCCTACACCCCAGTTCTTCTTCGCAAAACTAAATCTTAAAAAATAAAATTGTACTGTGACAGCTACTATGATAACTTCATTGCATTTTTCTTTGTCTTTTTCACATGTACATTTTTCTCATACATTTTTATATTTTGTGTGTATCCACAAATATTCTAGATTTTTTTTTTAATTTATGCAAGCAAGAACTGGAGTGTCAGTCAGAGTGTGGGGGTGAGAGGATGCATGAGAGACAGAGTAGGGAACAGAAGAGGTGAATCTACTGAAATACACTGCTGGGGGGGAGCAGAGGGCAAGACAGGAAAGATTTGCTGTGCTATGTGGGTTAGATTCCTGGCTGGGGATTGAACTCGTGTTGCAGTGACTGGCGATATCTTGATAGCGCTGAGACTTTAACACCTGCACCATCAGGAGGCACGACACAAATATTCTAAATCATTCTTTGTATTAAATTTTGTTTGCTTTTTCATGACCACTTGTTTGTAGTAAAATATGCATAATGTGAAACGTACCATTTTAACCATTTTTAGGTGTACAGTTCAATATAACTAAGTACTTTTGCGTTGTGCTGCCATCACCACCATCCGTCTCCAGAACTTTTCATCTTCCCAAAGCGAAACTCAGTACCCATTAAACAGTAATTCTCCCTTACCCCGGCAACTATTCTGTTTCTGCCTATGAATTTTGACTACTATAGGTACTTCATATGAGTGAAAACATGCAGTGGCTTAAGTCACTTAACAAATGTTTTCAAGGTTTATCCATGTTGTCTCATGTGTCAGAATTTTCTCCCCTTTTTAAACTGAATGCTTTTCCAGTTTCTGTATACGCCACTTTTTGTTTATCCATTCATTGGTAGACATTTGAGTTTTTTGGCCCACTCTTTGTCCATTGATGGATTGTTTTTACCTTTTGGTATTGTGAATAATGCTGCAATAAACTCAGACATACAAATAGCTGTTTAAAGTGCCTGTTTTCATTTCTTTCACATATATACACAGAAATTGGAATTGCTGAATCACATGATAATCTGTCTTTATATTTTTTGAGGAACCACCATAATGTTTCCACAGCAGCTGAACTATTTTACATTTCTGCCAGCAATGCACAAGGGTTCCAATTTCATGACCACTTTTAAAACAAGTTATTTATATTTTTATTCTGTAATTAACAGTGGATGAACAGCAAACAAAGGATACTATGAAGTGGGATTCTGAATAAACTTCTTATTTCTCTACATCCATCAGAGGGGGAAACCCTTTGCTATCAAAGCCCAGAGAGTAATAATCATCTTGCTTTCAGGGCTCTCATTTGTAGTGACTGGAATAATGTGTTACCATACAATGTACCCATACTTTTAGAACACTTAGATTATTTCTGAAATTTTTATTCTTACAAATACCATTGCATATGTTTATGCAAAAGACTTTTTTTTAATTATAAAATTATTCTTTCAGGGTGAATTCCCAGAACTGGAAACTACTACTGTAGATAATTTTCAGTAGCTGACACTTAGTACCTTCTGTATTCCAGGCACTTTTCTCAGTAGTTAATATATGATAGCTACTCATAGCTCTATTTTTATTTTTTTTAATTTTTTTTAAAGATTTATTTATTTATGCGTACAAGCACTGGGGTACAGGCCAGAGGTGTGGGGGGGGGTGAGAGGATTCACCACAGAGAGCAGGGAGC
>JAGFMF010011406.1:1160419-1172880 GCA_019455555.1 Galemys pyrenaicus | reverse complement strand
TGCCGCGCCATGTGGGTCCCCTCCCTGGCAGGCAGCAGGGATCGAACTCGTGCTGCAGTGGCTGCGGTTTGCTTCATAGTGTGTTGCTTAACCCACTGCACCACCGGGGAGGCCCTCATAGCTCTATTTTTAAAAACAGACTTTAATTTTTAGAGCAACTGAGAAATTCTCTTATGTAACCACAGTAAAATTATTTTTAAAAATCACAATTTAACACTAATAAAATATTACTATCTAATCTACTGCCCTTATTCAAGTTTTGCATTTTGAAATGATTTTCTTAGTATTGGCACAAGATCCAACCTAGAATTACATAATGCAGATAATCACTATGTCTTGTTAGATGCTTTCAGATGTTTATCTTTCATGATCTTTTGGAGAGTATACATAGGTTACTTTATAGAATGACCTTCAGTGTGGATTTGTTTTTTTCCCTTCAAGATTAGAACCAGGGTATATATACATTCCTTGGTACAAGTATCACAGAAGTGTTATGTCTTTCTCAGTGAACATACCAGGAGGCATTTGATATAAGTTTGTCTAATTACTGTTGATGATGTTTAATAACAATAATCCCCCTTATTCACAGAAGATATGTACCAAGACCCCCAGTGAATGTCTGAAACCCCCAGTGAATGCATAGTACTGAACCCTGTATTTACTATGTATGTATGTACACATTCATATCCATAAGAAAGTTTAATTTATAAAGTAAGCACAGTAAGAGATTAACATTAACTATTGATAATAATGAAATAGAATAATTACAACAATATAATGTGTTAAAGTTCTGTGAGTGTGATTTTTCTCTTTCTCAAAATGTCTTAAATATGATATATTGTGGTTGACCAAGAGTCATGGAAACCTCAGAAATTGAAACTGCAGATAAGAGGGGACTACTATACTTTGAGCATTTGGTCAAGGTATGGTGTTCACCAGGCTTCTCTACTGTAAGGTTATTACTCTTCCATTTGTAATAAATATCTCGTGGATATTTATTACATAGCATTTGAGGCTATGTCATTCTCTTGTTTCTTGTCAGATCTTTTTAATCCATTGATGATTATTGCCAGACTGTTATTATGATAATTGCCAAAGGTGATTTCTAATTTTGTGATTGTGTCTACATTTATTGGGATTGTATTTTATTTATTTAAGATTTTATTTATGCATACAAGAGCTGGGGTATAGGCCAGGGGCGCAGGGGGTGAGAGGACCCACCAGAGACAGAGTGAGAAGCAGAACAGGCAGGTGGACTGAAATACACTGCTGAGGGGAGCAGTGGGTGAAGCAGGAGAGGTCTGCTGTGCCATGTGGGTCAGCTCCCTGGGGTGTTGGGATCCACCTCATGCTGCCGTGGCTGCGATTTGCTTATTAATGCATTGCTTAACCCATTGTTCCACCAGGGAGGCCCCATTGAGAGTGTATTTTAAAGAAGAGTCTTTTCTTTTCCACATTTATTCACTTACTGATATCAATATTAGTCAGGGTTCTCCAGAGAAGCAGAAACAATAAGACACAGAGATATTCTATTAGATCTCTCTATTAGATTCTATTAGATCTCTCCTTCCCCTACCTCCTATAATCATGTGTGTGTGTGTATAATATATATATATTTCCTGTATCCATATCACTCATATATATATGAGTGTGTATATATATATACATATATATATATGGCTCATGCAGTTATAGTGGCTGGCAATTATGAAATCTGTGGAACTGATGTTACTATGTTCACTACAAATCAGTATGAATTTGTAGATCCTTATTTTAGTAAGTTGTGTTATTATCATTTCTACTGATGCTCAGTTTGTCCTAGATTTGTTCAGAGGGAGCCCTTTTCTTTTTTTTTTTGTTTCTTAAAGATTTATTTATTTATGCATACAAGCACTGGGGTACAGGCCAGAGGTGTGGGGGGGGGTGAGAGGATTCACCACAAAGAGTGGGGAGCAGAACAGTCAGATCAACCGAAGCACACTGCTGAGGGGAGCAGCGGGCACAGCAGGAGAGGTCTGCTGCACCATGTGGGTCCCCTCCCTGGCCGGCAGCAGGGAGTCAGCAGGGCTATAGTAGTTGCGGTCTGCCCCACAGTGCGCTGCTCAACCCACTGCGCCACCAGGGAGGCCCCAGAGGGAGCCCTTTTCTTTGGCGTCTCTCCACCTTTGATATGCTCCTAACATTCTTTGAGTACTTCTTACTTTTTGGCACAGTAAAAAGTTCTAGGCTCATTCTGTACTTTCCCAAACCTGGAATTGCCATTTCTATAGTGAGGTGTGGTTTATTTTAATGCAGGATGGTATTTAAAAACTGAGATTTGGGTGCTAGGTTTTACCATTGCTCTGGGGTTGTCACTCAGTAGAGAGCCAGGAAACACACATATGCTTTTATTCTGTATCTATCTCTGTTAAAAACCATGATTCAGACTGATACCTCTAATTCTAAAAGCATACTGATCAGGCTTTTTCAAATCTTCCTTTTTTAAAAAACATTTTATTTATGCATACAAGAACTGGGGTACAGACCAGAGGAATGGAGGGGTGAGAGGATTCACCAGAGACAGAGTGGGGAGCAGAACAGGTGGATCCACCAAAATACACTGCTGAGGGGGGAGCAGTGGCTAAGACAGGAGAGGTCTGCCACACCATGTGGGTCACCTCCCTGGTGGGGATTGAACTCATTTAGTGGCCGAGGAAGGCTTCATAGTGCTGCGCTTTAATCCCATGTGCCACCAGGGAGGCCCCCTAAACATATTTCTAATTTGACACATACTTACCAATTTTTAACATCTCTGACAGTGAGAGACACCTGACTCCATTATTCATAATACACTTACATATAAGGTAATTTCAGAATGGCTAAACCATACCTCCACAAAAAATAAGCCTACTAACTTGAGTTTAAAATTTGTTCCCTGGCTTTAGTTTGTCTTTATCTTTAGGATATGTGAGCAACACAGTGCTACAAAATATATTCCAATCATTTCTCTTTTTCTCCTCTTCAGGGTTCACTTGGGAACTACAGTTATGTTCATTAGCTTTTAATTGTATTACTTTCTTACATCCTCGTTGATTCTATTTTTTTAAGTATCTTTTTTTTAAAGATTTTTTTTTATTTATGCATACATATAAGAGCAGGGGTACAGGCTAGAGGCGCGGGAGAGGAGAAGATTCACCAGAGACAGTGGGGAGCAGAACAGGAAGATTGACAGAAACACACTACTGAGGGGAGCAGGGGGCAAGCAGAAGAGGTCTGCTGCACCATGTGGGTCCCCTCCCTGGCTGTGCCATGGATGCTTCACAGTGTGGCGCTCAACCTGCTGTGCCACCAGGGAGTCCCTATTTTTTTAAGTATCTTTAAAAAAAAAAAAAAGAAAAGATTTATTTATTTAATTTAATTATGCATACAAGAGCTGGTGTGTAGGCCAGAGGTGTAGGGGGAGGGGTAAGAGGACTCACCAGAGACAGAGAGGAGAGCAGAACAGGCGGATCTACTGAAACACACTGCTGAGGGGAGCAGCAGGCAGGACAGAGGTCTGCTGTGCCATGTGAGAGCTAACTCCCTGGCCGGGGATTAAACTCAGAACTCAGGCTGTCCAGTGACAGTGCAGAGACTTAAATCCTAGGCCACCAGGAAGGCCCACGGCCCTTCTTTCTTTAAACCTGTGTGACTCTCTTTGAACCATGTTCAGTTTGCCATTACCAGTTCTTAGAAGTGGGGTTGCTAGGTCAAAGGGTAAACATATATGTAACTTTCCCTTGAAGACGCTTATGATAATTTGTTTACCGTCAGCAGTGAATGAACATAACTGTTTCCCTGTAGTCTTGCCATAGTCTTACTTTAAATTTTTGCTGTTCTGAGTGGTAAGATGGTATCTCCTTATTATAAATTGTATTTCAGTTGCATTTCTCTTATCATAGTGAGTTGAACATCTTGTCATATGCTCAAGGGAGCTATGTCTATTTTTGTATGTGTAATTTGTTAGCTTTTTTCTCTTAGGTCTTTGGGTTTCCCCCCCTGTCAATTTTTATAAGTAGCTCTTTTGATAATGATAATTGATGTACCAAAAGATAAAATTTATCTTTTCATAATTGGTTCACTCTCTTAGCATGTACAATTTAGTGGGTTTAAGTGTATTCATGTAGTTATGTGACCATCACCATAATTTAATCTTAGAACTTTTTCATCACCTCAACAAGAAATCCCAAACCCATTAACAGTGACTCTGCATTTGCCTTCAGTCTTCCAGCCTTAGACAATCACCAGTCAAGTCTACTTTCTGTCCCTATAGATTTGTCTAAGCTGAACATTTTATGTAATACAAATATAACTTACGTGTTACAAATTATATCATTTATCACATAAATGGAGTCATATACTATGTGACCTTTTGTGACTGGCTTCTTTCTTTTAGAATATGCTATAATGCTTACAGTGTACCAGTAGTTTCTAAATATTTATTTCTTGTTTTTTAGCTTCTAAACATTTAGTTCTCTTAACAACTCTGAAATCATTACTGCTATTATTCACATTTTATAGATGAGGAAACTGAGGCGCAGAAAAATTATGTGTCTTTTTTGAGGTCACATGCACTAAGAAAATGGGGAGTGGAATTAAGCAGACCTTCAGTCCAAGCTCCATTACTTGCTTGCTGTGTGATTTATGGAATATTACTTAAACTGTCTCAAGTATCTTTTTCATATGTGATTTAGATGAAGATAACAATGGCTGAGTGATAGAGTTGCTGGAGAATTAAATACTGTTACACTTTCTGATCTGTGATGGCACTGCACTGCTGCCAAGATCTAGATTTTCATGGAAACCTTTCTAGGGAAGACCATCATTCTCAAGGCTGACCCCTTGGATACAATAGAAAATGTCAAACCAAGATTCAAGATAAGGAAAGAATTCCTTCTAATTGGCACAGACTGGTCTTTGCTGGCCAGCAACTGGAAGATGGACAGATTTTGTCTGAGTACTGCATTCAGAAAGAGCCCACTCTTCATCTTGTCTTGAGACTGCATGGTAATGCTAAGGACAGGAAGAAGTCTTATACTACTCCCAAGAAGAATAAGCATAAGAGAAAGAAAGTTAACTTGGCTGTCCTGAAATATTGTAAGGCGGATGAGAATAGTAGTATCAGTTACCTTCATTGGGAGTGCCCCATCGGAGGAATGTAGTGTTAGCATTTTCATGGCTAGCCGCTGTTACAGACATTATTGTGGCAAATATAATCTCACCTATTGCTTCAATAAACCAGAAGATAAGTAATTGTGTATTTATTAATAAAGACATCAACTAAGAACAAATAAATAGATGCAATGACATGAGAAGTTACTTAATCTAGGACTTAAAGTAGATGTTCAGTTTATCTTAGTGGTTGTAGTCAGAGCTATAAGCCCTGTAAGCCAGGGAAGACCTGGCTTGGTGTGGGTGAACCTGGCTCCCCTAGCATGTAGGTGTACCTGAGAAGCCATCTTTTTTTTTTTTTTTTACTTAAACTATAGTTCACATGCCATGAAATTCACCCTTTTAAAGTGTACAATTAAGTGTCAGTTGCTTTAGTTTATTAACAAATTTGTACAACTATTACCAGTATTTAGTTCTGGAACATTTCTGTTACCTCAAAAAGAAACTACTCATCTTTCCCATTCTTTTCTTCCCCTGGCTCCTGGCAACTACTAATCCATTTTCTGTCTCTATGGGCTTATCTGTTTTGCACATTTCATGTATAAGGAATCACATAATATGTGGCCTTCTATGTCTGGTTTTATTCACTTAGCATAATGTTTTCAGGGTTTATCCATGTTGTAAATATCAGTGTGTTGTTCCTTTTTATTGCCAAATAATATTCCATTGCATGGGTATACTGCATTTTGTTTACTCATCCATTGATGACATTTGGGTTGCTTTCCACTTTTTGGCTGTCACACATAATGCTATTGTGAACATTAGTGTATATGTTTTTGTGTAAACCTTTGTTTTCATTTCTCTTGGGTATGTAGGAGTGGAATTGCTGGTTCATATGGTATGGTTCAGTATTTGGTGAACTGTCAAACTGTTTTCCAAAGCAGCGCTACCATTTTACATTCGCACCATGTATGAGTATTCCAATTTCTCCACATCCTTACCAACACTTGGTATTGTCTGTATTGTTTTGGCCATTCTAGAGGGTGTGATCTGGTACCTCATTGTGGTTTGAATTTCCATAATTACTGATAGTGGTGAAGCACAAGATGCCAACTTTTAGGTCAGTTTTTTCCATTTGCTGTTGTTTCCCCTAAAAAGTCTCTCCTGGGTTGCTATTCATTTTCTGCCTGGAGTTAGAAGTCATTCTGGCTTCTTAGAGGTTTGACTGATATTTTTCAGGTGCTTTAGGCAGGTTGCAGTGGGCAGACATAGGCTCTTGTTGGCAAGTTTGATGCTGCTTTGAGATTGGCACAGCCAAGGCCATAGGCTTCCTAAACCACTGGGACAAAGCCAGCCTTACCCCACACACCTCACTAAGCTAGATAAGAAGTTCTTGAACTGGAAACAATTTTCAAAAACCATCTCAACCATCCTTCTGCAGCAAGACAGTTGTAATCCCTCATCCCCACCCTACCAGACTGAGGAGAATCTATAATGTATTCTTTAAACATTCTGGCCAGTGTTTTAGCAGTCTCCTATATTAGAAAAATTTTTTGCTCTGACCCAGATCCTACCTTCTACAGCACATGCCAATTTCCTCTCATGGTTTCCTTTCTCAGGGGTTTCTCAGAGGATGAAAGACAGCCTCTCCCTAGGAGTAGCATCATCTTCTGATTGGACAAAATCCCGTTGGCTGGAGAAGCCCTAACATAGAACATTCAGACCATACCAGACCCCTCTGGGGGACTTTAAAAGCTAAATGACCTTGTCACTTGACTATTGCCTGGGCACTCAGCTTTTTTAAAAAAGAACTTCTGACAGGCTCTGGGTTGTGTGTTTATCCTGAGCCTGGGCCATTCCAAACTCATGTTTCAGAGTTTAGAGGTTGTGTCCAGCTAGCCTGGTGGGTGGTAATCAAACACAGGTGGAGACCATCTGGCTGGGCCTGTCCCTCCCACCCAGCCAAGTGAGGGCTGGTCTGCCCACCACAGAGCTGGCCCCACAAGCACCCCGTGTGGAGGCAGATGGTATACACATGCATGTGCATGCATGTATGCATACCCATACGTTTGTGTGTCTGTGTGTGCACTGCCCTCTTTAGAAAGATGGTGCTGCTTGAGTGCCTGGGACTTCTCTTTCTGCATATGAGCTTACTCCCCATTGCACAACCAGGAACGTGTTTCTTTTGGTCTGTTTTTCAAGTTTTTGCGGTTAGAAATCATATATTTTTCTTGGCGCAAGATGAAAGCGCTGGAGCAATGGTATAATGCATTTTACAAAGCTGCCTCTAATTGGTGACTGCTTGAAATCTTCCCTTTGCCCTACTGACCTATCTCCCTTTGTAGAGTTTTAACTCCGAGTCATTCCTGTGTCTCCCAAGGTTGTTATACCTCTCTCAAGCCAGCAACCTCTGGGGAGTAGCTCTTTCAGCCTTAGTTTGCTTAGCTAGTCCCTCAGCCTCCCTGCAGAAGGGCAGTTCAGCAAGAAAAAATAGTTTGTATATTATACTGCCAGCCATCTTCTAGCGTGTGTCCGTGTCCCCCCCCCCCCACCCAGTTCCAGGTGGTCTAGGGATTGTCTCAGCACTGTCACCACTACCGCTTGAGTTCAGTCCCTGGCCAGGGAGCTGACTCAGGTATGGTGCAGCAGACTTCTCCTATCTTGGCTTACTGCTCGCCTAAGCAGCGTATTTCAATGAATCTACCTGTGCTGCTCCCCATTTTGCTTCTGGTGAGTCCTCTCACCCCCTGTACCTCTGTACTACATCCCAGTTCTTCTACATAACAAAAAAAGGAAAAGAAGAAGAAGAAAAATGGAGTTTGCTTTCCACATTGCTAAATACCTAGAAGAAGCCCAAACCATGGACACCTTCTTTAAATATAATAGTGTATGACCATGATAATTCTCAGGATTCCGTTTTAGTCCTTTAGAGAAATGAGCTTCTCAGAAATGATCTCCATTGCAACAAGTGCAGAAGAACTGGGCGCACTAGCAAGGCTAGGGCTGGTGTCAGAGCTTCTGAAACTTTGGGGTCACTTTCTGTCCAATTTCCTGGCCTCTTTGAGATGGTGATGCAGGAAAGATGGAAAGATACCATATGGCAGTCCAGGGTTGGACATTGACTGTATCACCATCCCTTCAGAGTTTTCCCCTCTTACTGCCTGTTCCAGTAGCTTGGCTCACAAGGAAGTGTTGGCTGTCATCTTAGTTTATGGTTTGTATTTGTATGCTGAGGAATTTACATGTGTATAATCATTGTGGCTCATGTTTGTACAAGATATAATTACTAAAAATTATACATGAACACACTTTAACTTTTAACCCTTTCCATTCTAGCTGCCCTCCTTTATCTCTCAGGAACTCCTGCCTGGATGCATCTTTTACCTAAGGAGGCAAGTCCCCCCAATCAGGTCTTGTTCACTAATCCACATCATTTCTATCTCTGGCAGAAGTCAATTTCAGGGACTTCTGGAGACTCAGGATTCCTGAGCATTTCCCAGCTGGCAGCTGCTTTATAATCACTGTGATGAGCGTGACCACAGAGACAGTAACCCCCTTCATTCTGGGCCACATGTGGATGGTCTTAGCTCACACTGGTTGTTAATTTTTTTTAAAGATTTATTTATTTATGCATACAAGAACTGGGATACAAGCCAGAGTGTTGGGAGACGAGAGGATTCACCAGATAGAGTGGGGAGCAGAACAGGCAGACTGACTAAAACACACTGCCGAGGGGAGCAGCAGGCCAGGCAGCAGAGGTCTGCTGCGCCATGTGGGTCCCCTCCCTGGCCGGCAGCAGGGATCAAATTCATGCTACAGTGGCTGCGGTTTGCTTTGTAGTGTGTTGCTTAACCCACTGTGCCACCAAGGAGGCCCCATGGTTGCTAATTTTCAGGATGAACACATGCTTGACACTCAAAGTGGTGCTGGGTTACAAGAACATGTCCTCCCAGACTAAGTTTGGGGGCCAGCCAGCGCAGCTGAAGATTGTACTCTATTTTTTTAAAAAAAGATTTATTTATTGATGCATACAAGAACTGGAGTATAGGCCAGAGAGGTGAGGGGTGAGAAGATTCACCAGAGACAGTGGGGAGCAGAACAGGCAGACTGACTGAAATACACTGCTGAGGGGAGCAGTGGGGAGACAGGAGAGGTCTGCTGCACACGTGGTCACCTCCTTGGTTGGGGATGGAAGTTGTGTTTCAGTGGCTGTGACTAGCTTTATAGTGCTGCAACTTAACCCCTTGCATCATCAAGGAGGCCCTGAGGATTGTAATCTTGTGATGCAGGTGGATGTAGAGAGAGGATTTCATTCACATAGAATATACTGTAAGACATATATCTTTAGCAAACCAAGTAGGTGCTTATTAAACTTGATGGAATGAGGGCCTCCCTGGTGGTGCAAGGGGTTGAGCGCTGCACTGTGGGACTTTTGCCGCCACTGCAGTGCAAGTTCGATCCTCGGCCAGGGAGGGGACCCACATGGCACTGCAGACCTCTCCTGCCTCGCCCGCTGCTCCCTTCAGTAGTGTATTTCAGTTGATCTGCCTGTTCTGCTCCCAGGTCTGTTTCTGGTGAATCCTCTCACTCCCGCCTCTGGCCTGTACCTCAGTTCTTGTATGCATAAATAAAATTTTTTTAAAAAAAAGCAATTTGAAGGAATGAGGTCCATGAATAAGGAAGATTTTCAGTAATGCAGATGCAATCATAAAAAAGTAATGATCCAGAGCCACAAGTGTGGAAATGAATTCACAGTGCCAGCATGGGAATTTGATTGGCTGGGCTAAGATCATACACAGGTACTGTCGCTGATAGGAGGGCAAGGATAGAGTTTTTGTTCCTAACAGGCTGTGAAGATTCTCCCTCCCCTCAAAGCTCCCACTCTGAGAGATTCCTCTGAATTGGGGGTTTGGATACTGGTGTCCCCCAAAAGGAGAAAATGTTCAAAACTATTCTTCCTGAGGTAGTTCAACTAAAAACATTTGCTTTTTATTCCTTTCAGATTTACAGGAACAGATGGACCTAGTGGTTTTGGCTTTGAGTTGACATTTCGTCTGAAGAGAGAAACAGGGGAGTCTGCCCCACCAACGTGGCCAGCAGAACTAATGCAGGGCTTGGCCAGATACGTGTTCCAGTCAGGTAAGAGTCCTAGGAGCTGGCTGGTGTGGTGGCCCTTTTGCTATGAACCTGATTGGCATTGGGAACTCCCAGGTGCAGTTTGATTTTTGCCATGTGACCTTCCTAGTGACACCGTATTTATACTACGTGGGGGGCTTTTTTGCCTTGGGTTTCTTGGATGAAAAGCTCTCTGGGCCATGGAAGAGAAGGATATGTCACTATGACCTCCAGCAGCAAGTGGGAGTCCCGCCACTATTCTTATACCCTGAGCCCTTGTTGCGGTCTGTAGCCATACTTCTGATCCCCAGCCTGCCAAAAACCAACTTAGTATGGAGCTGACTAGCTCTCTTTCTGTCTGCCATGTCTCCCATGATTAGTATACTGTTCTTACTCCCAGCTGCCGGTGACCGAGCCTTTTCTGTTTCTGGGGCCATAAGCACACATGTTAATATTGGCTAAGTCTTGGGTTATCAGGAGACAGTGGGGCATAGAGAGACAAACATTTATCAGGGTCTTGTTTTTTCACAGCATAAAGGGGAAGCAAGAATAAGTTAGGGCCTTGACAGTAAGAAATAGTGTTTTGATTTGGATGGTTTAGGAGATGATTAATCATTCAGATGATTCTTTATTCCTGGGGCCCTGTGAAGACTGCTAATATTCCTGGATTTCCAGAAGATTTCTCTCTCAGAAGCTTTGGGGTAAGGCTTTCAGGTGCTTCTAGTAGAAACTAAATTTGGAGAGCCATAGTTTTGGCAGTTTCTCTAAGTACTGTGACTTTTTCAGCTTTGAGTAGGTTATAATTTGGGAATGTAATAGATCCTCTAGGTTGAACTCCTCTACCCTCATTCCAGATCCCTGGAAGTCGATTGTTGATAGAATAGCTGTCATGTAATGGGACTGATCCTTAATTACCATCTACCATCACGTGTCCTATAATCCCTCTTGGTGGCTAAGCAAAGGGGTTCCAGACCTGATTGCTCATGAGAGCCTGTGGGAACTTGTCCGCACACTGATTCACAGACCCCCTGCAGGATTCCAGTTCACTTGGAAGAGGTGTGATGGAGCATCTCTGTTCCTTTACCAGTTTCAAGGGATAGACATCTGGTCTGGGGATGGTATTCCCAAATACCATCTCAAGGGCAAATGAGCAGGAAGAAGTAGCATTCACAGGGGCAGGAGAAGCTAGCTGTTGAAGCAGTTGGCCTGTGTGATCTGGTATTGCCTTAACGTGCTTTGTAGAGTCCTTTACGACTGTGCTAGGAGTCTACTGCCTTAATTCTTTCTGTCTCCATGTCTCCTCTCTTGGGATGCCTAAAACTGACAATGATATGAACTATCTTTGGGCAATAGACTTGATGTGGAATTTGATCTGCTATAGGAAAGGGGATTCTGAAGACCAGGCAACCTCTTCTTTGTATAGACAGGTAACTCCCTGCCCACTGCTTAAGCCTTGCATCCATGTTTGTTTCCATTTTATGTACCTACTCAAGTAGATAGAGATCAGAGAGATGTAAAACATGTTATGAATCACTGTCTGGAGTCAAACAGATGAACTTCTGAAATAGTTAATGATGTTATAATGCTGATGCAAGTGAGTGGAAAAATAGGACTTGATTTGTAAGTCCTATACAGTGAAAACATCACCAGTGATTGTTTTGAAACACTAATGTGATCACTGATTCAGGCAGATTATCAACTGAAGCTAAAAGCAACGGATAAAAAGATTGTTGGGAAAGAAGATATTCACAAGGTTTCAAGGAATTCCTCCACAGATTATTCATTTGTCATAAAGAGAAAAAGAATACCTGTACAATAAAAAGATTATGTGTGTGTTTTTTTTTAAAGAATTTATTTATGCATACAAGAGCTAGCGTATAGGCCAGAGGTGGGCGTGGGGAGTGAGAGGATTCACCAGAGACAGAGTGGGGAGCAGAACAGGCAGATCAACGGAAGTACACTGCTGAGGGGAGCAGTAGGCACAGCAGGAGAGGTCAGTGCCATGTGGGTCCCCTCCCTGGCCGGGGATCGAACTCGCGCTGCAGTGGCTGCAAAAGCCCCACAGTGGGGCGCTCAAACCCTTGCACTACTAGGGAGGCCCTGAAAAGGTTTTTGTGGGGGCCTCCCTGGTGGCGCAGTGAGTTAAGCAACGCACTATGAAGCAAACCGCAGCCACTGCAGCACGAGTTCGATCCCTGCTGCCGGCCAGAGAGGGG
>JAGFMF010011406.1:1090051-1136869 GCA_019455555.1 Galemys pyrenaicus | reverse complement strand
TCTGCCTGTTCTGCTCCCGCTCTCTGTGGTGAATCCTCTCACCCCCCACACACCTCTGGCCTGTACCCCAGTGCTTGTACGCATAAATAAATAAATCTATAAATCATTCATCCATCCATCTATGAAGAACTTTGCCTTCTGGCCACAAAAGCACATTAATCACAAGTATAGAGAATCTGTTCCTCCCCCTACACCGTCCCTCCCCCTCTCCCCCCATCCCATCTTCCCTTCCTTCCTTCTTTCTTCCTTCTTGAAAAGCTTCTGTCTTGGCCTTTCTTTGGAGGAGTTTGATTTTGAACCCTGTGGTGGGGTTGTTAAGCAGTCTTGCTCCTGCGATTCCCTTCTCTGTAAGCATCTTGTCGGCCGTGCATGCGTGTGAAGAGCAGGGCTGCCAAGTTCTGTTGTTCGAACCAGTTGAAGCCTCTAAGCTCCAGAGTATCCCACTCTTACCCTCTCCTTGCAGGGATTAAGCATTAAATGGAGACTCATCCAGAACGTACATACATCTATCTCTCTGTATATATCTCTCTTGCATGCCTATAATTATTAATTTTGTGTGTTCCTTTGTGATGTACAGATGCCATTGCTCTCAGCTACCATCCAGAATTCCCAGGGTGGGTCTTGCATCCTTGCTGCAAGGCTCTGAACTGAACTCTCAGCCTTGACTTGAGGATGGGGAGTAGAGGCTGGCGGTCACAGAAGTGCTCACTTGCAGCTTTATTTGGACCCTTGGAGAAAGGAGAGCTGCTGTTAGCCAGAGAATGTGCTGCCCTTCCTTTGGTGGTGCTGTCAATTGGAGGTAGAGTCTGCCTGGAGGAGGTCTTAGGGTGCTGGGACAGTGAAGACAGTACCCTCTGGACAGTGCTTGTCCCCGACTGAGTATAAAATTTGATGGGTGTGTAAGGGCTCCAGAAATACAGTCCACTGTGTATTCCTCAGTCTGTCTTCTGCCCTACGTATGACCTAGACTTTGGAGGCTCTTCATTTCTGGAAATAACACCAAAAAGCAAGTAGTCTAGGCACATATATTCCCTCTCCCCTCTTTCCAGCTTGGCTCAGAGCAAATGAGAAAGCACCTGGACTTAGCGAGTAGGATAGGCTTACAAGAGGGATCCAGTCAGGGCACTGGGCAGACTAAGTGGCCCCAGTTAGGAGCACCTAGGCTGGGCAGAGGCTGACAGACCTGACTTTGAACTCTTCCACTGCTTCAGGACTCTAAGCTTCAGCCATTAGAAACCTACACATTTGGGCTCCCAAGAACAACATTAGCCCTTCCCTTTGGACCAAACATACTGATTCTGACCACTGCGGAGGGAGAGGTGCTCTGCTTTCTGAGCCATTGTGTGAAACATCACATAGAATGGAGATAGTCATTTTCCAGAGTTGGGCTGAATTAAGAATAAGAACTCTTGAAGAATCTATTTTGTTTCTCAGTATTTCAAAAGCTGTAGTGATTATTTTGCAAACAATAGCTGTTTTCTTCTGCTATCCGTTTCTCTAGATTTTGCTAACTTATTATATCCAGAACAGTCCAACTTCAAGCCACTGTGACTACAGCAGGATATTTGGGAGGTGGGGGCAATTGAGGGACCAGTTAGATTTTGCACACCCACATACACCTCCCTCTTCCCCAACTTTTAAGAGCTCTTTCTAAAGAGTTGTTAATGGGGCAAAAGATTAGAGTTGTGAAACCTTTATTTCAATGAGGTAAGATGTAGAACTGTACCTAGCATCTTTGAACCCTTTTTCCCACCTTTAAGCGCTATTTCCCTTTTGGTGAATTTGCCAAACCAGCAGCACTGAGGGAGGTCTCTCATGGTACTTGAAGGCAAAGCTCAGAGGAAGAGGGAAGGAAATGGAAAGTGAGCAGCTAGACCTCACTTGGAATGGCTTGTCTACTCACCAGGCAACCCTTCTGCTGAGTGGGCTGGGTAGGATCCCTGGGTATTTACACCCTAATTTTTGGCTAAGGATAACTTCCAGGCATCCAGAAAGAAGGGACAGAACCACTGGACTGAACTGCTGGGTCTCTGCAGGGCATTATTAGCATTTGAAAACCTCTCTGTAGGGCCCAGAGTTTCTTGAGGTGGGCACTAGGGCCTGAGTAAGGAGACCCATGGTGGCTCTACATAAATTGGGGCTGAGCATCCAGGGCATAAAGACCAGACTGGACTCAAGAATGAACCCTTTGTGGCTTTGTCCCAGGCTTGAAAACTGTGACCAACCCTCTTTCATTGTTAAGAAAGACTGCTTCTTGGCCACAGCGGAGCTGTAAGTCTAGTTCCCCCTACCAGGCAGGGCTGGGGAAGAAAGACTGTCGCTGGCGGGAAGGTTGTTAGGATCATGCTCTCAAAACTTTTTTGTGGAATAGTTTTGCTTTCTCCTTCCCCTCCCCCTTTTACACACTAACACCTTTTGCAGGTACTGGGTCCGTCTCCCATTCTTTCCATAGGTTCTCCTTTCCCAGCTGCCCAAAGTAAGCCCCTTCCCAAATTAAGTCTAAAGAATCTTCGGACTTAGTTCATTTAAATAGTTTGGGTTTGCTCAGTTCTTATTTTTAAATCAGTGTCAGTTCTAGTTAATAAAAATCATGACTGCAGACCTTTCCAGTCTTTTCCTTGTTTACAGCCCAAGTCCCTGTTAGTTTGCGGTATATTTCTACAGACGAGTGGTCAGCTAGATGTAGGGTGCAGTGGGTAACTGCGCGACTCTTTCTTAAACCCAGAGTGATGGTGCCACCTACTGGCACTTGCTGTTAGCTACAAGTTCTGTGGCTCTTCCTATTTTCTGGCAATGTCTGGGACTCTGGTGGCCGTATGTAAACTGTATTCCAGCAAAAGAATAATTACATACACCAGAGGAAAGCACATTCACTAGGCACACGATTGGCTTATAAGTGAGGAAATAGACTTAGAAGTTGTGGTTGGGGCAGAGGAAATTGAAACAGGGCCTTGACAGCTGCAAAGTTAACCAGTCTGCTAGGGTTTGCCAAAGCCAGCAGGAGATTTTAGTAACTAGACAAAGCATTCAATAACATGAATAGGGAGGACTCTTTGCCATGTTCAGTTCTCTGTTTCAATCCTGGTGATTTGTCAGTATGATATGACTCTAAACCTTTAACTGTTCTTTAATCCTTGTTCATTTCAGCTTCAACAATGTTAAGTAGATAGTATTATCCATTAGAAATTAATATCATTTTGTTTTCACTTAATTATTTTGAAGTTATCAGATTACTACTGTATGGTAAGAAACACTGATTTTCCGCTTCATTTCTTTATTTGATATAGTGACATGAAGTTTCCTTTTAAAGTGCGTTTGTTTAGGTTTTAAAAAATGAATCACGGGCCTCCCTGTTGGCTTAAGGGATTTAGTTGCAGCACTGTGAAGCTATCACAGCCACTGCAGCATGAGTTCAGTCCCTGGCCGGGAAGGTGACCCACATGGGGCAGCAGACCTCTCCTATGTCACCCACTGGTCCTCTCAGCAGTGTGTTTCAGTCAATCTGCCTGTTCTGTTCCCCGCTCTGTCTCTGATGAATCCTCTTACCTCCTCCATCTCTGGCCTGTACCCCAGCTCTAAATGCAGAAATAAATAAATAAATAAATCTTTAAAAATAAGTAAATAAATAAATGTATGCCCGAGTATCATATTCTTTTTTATTCTATTATAAATGGAATTGTCCTTAATATCATTGTCAGGTTGTTTATTGTCAGTGAATAGAAATACAAATGATTTTGTATATGATCCTTGTACTTTGAAACCTTGCTGAACTTGTTTATTCTATAAGGCTTTTTTTTAAGATTTATTTTTATTTATAATAAATAGTCACAGGTGGGCAAGAGAGCTGCCGCTCCAGGCAGGCAGGACTTTTTTTTTAATAATTGAAAATTTTAATCACATAACTGGTCGATCCCAGAAGCGTGAAAACAAGTCATGGAAGTTTCTACTTATTCCTAGTTGAGTGATTTTATTATGAAGCAGTTGGGATTTTGCCCAATGTTTTTTCTTTTTTTATTGAGTTCATCATGTGTTTTTTAACTATTATTCTGTTGGTGTAGCATATATTACATTGATTTTCTTATACTAAACCAATTTTGCATTTCTGGGATAAATCCCACTTGATCATTGCATATAACCTTTTTTTATGTTTGGTTCACTAGTATTTTGTTAAAGATTTTTACATAAGGGTTGTGCATAAGTCTCTAAGAGATATTGGTCTATGTCTCTCTTTCCTTGTAATGCTTTGGTCTGGTATTGATAGCAGGGTAATATTTATTTTATAGGATGAATTGGAAAGTGTATACTCTTCTTTTTTGGGGAGCATTTGTGAAGAATTATTGCTAGCTCTTCTTTAACGGTTTGGTAGAATTTACCTGTGAAGCCATCTGGACCTGAACTTTCTATTTTTGAGGAAGCTTTTAATTACTAATTAAATCTTTTTGTTTGTTGCATTGTTTCTTACATATAGCTCATGCAATGAGCTGTGTAATCACACATTTCTGTAAAAAGAGAAAGAGTGAACTCAGCAGGAGTTGAGAAATTGGGGGGAGTGTGGGGAGTTTTCTGGTTAGCTTTGCCTGGGTCCATGTCTTCTCTCCCCTTTGTTATGTAGAGTAACTTTGGGAGGGTACATTAAAGAGTCAGGGAGACTTTATGCCATGTGGCATGTTTTCTATGTGGTTATATTACCTTAAAGTTTTTTTTAAAATAGTGGGCTTGCATCCTAACAGAAACAGCTCCTTTAAGCTGTACATCTCTACCAAGGTGTGTGAGATGCAATTCAGATGTTTCTTACTGAGGAACTGGTCCTTAAATCTGCCTACATGTGGGAAACGAATGGCATATTTCAAAGGCTTTCAGGGTGGGGGTGGGAGGGACCCTTCTTAAGAAGTGTTTGAGCAGCATAGAAATTCTGTCTAGTTTTATGAGGTGAAAGGCATTCATTGTCCTCCAGCCTCCCTGTGGACTTCTGGCCAAGTGGCTCCTCAGTAAAGCACGTTACTCTTCTTAGCAGATGCCATTGTGACTACTCCGAACCCCTGAATCAGTGAAGGTGCTGGGGAAGTGAAGCAGAGGCCAAACGTCCTCGGATTTGCCAGGCGAAGCGAGCATCCACACCAATAACCTGTTCTTTTCTACTGAAGGCTGGCAAAATTGGCGAGCAGGAACATGTTTGATTTTGGGGGCGGCAATAGCTGTCATCCTAGTAAACACTTGTCCTCCTTCAGAGGGGCTACCTCAGAAGCCGGGGAGCCTCCCAGCCTGGGCTTCTCAGCTCCCAAATCAGGTTACAGGCCTAGATGCAGGGTCTCAAACACTGAGGATCCTCCTGTCTCTCCCACAGAGAACACCTTCTGCAGTGGGGATCATGTGTCTTGGCACAGCCCTTTGGATAACAGTGAGTCGAGAATTCAGCACATGCTGCTGACAGAGGACCCACAGATGCAACCAGTGCAGACACCCTTTGGGGTAGTTACTTTCCTTCAGGTAAGGCTCAGGTTGGATATTGGCCCAAACTTCCCTGCAGGCAAAATACTAGTAGCATAGGAGGACTTGGGTAGGGGGAGTGAAGTGAATAAAAGGTTCCCTTTGGTCTTCTCCTGTTTTCTATTCCCTTTGATAGTTTGTCAGGTAGATTCAGATTTAACCTGCTGAGACTGGAGAAGGGAAAAGGAAGAGGCCATTTGGGCAGCAGAGAGTGGCTACAACTAAAGAGTATTTCTTTCTGTGAACTAATAAAGACTGAGACAGTCCCAGGCCCGGGACCTCCCAGCAGAGAGAGCTTGAACTGGGCTTGCCCTCATCTGGAAGGGATGTGCATGTGTCCCTCACCTGGATTTGCTTTCCATCAGATGGGGCCCCTGTGTAGGTTCAGTTATTTCTCTTGATATTTACATACAGAGCTCAGTCCCTAATAAGGAAGGAAGCTTCTCTGCAAGCTGTTGAGGCCTTTGGCCATTGTTCTGCGCTTAAAGGATCTCAAAATCTTCTCTGTTTACATTTCCCAGGATCTTAGACTGGGTGGCAACATCTCCTTGACCCTCCTGTTTCCAGGGATATGAGCTGGGAAACCATCCTGAGTTGGTTGGCTCAGGCCCTGTTTTTCCTCCCCTGCAGCCTGTGGCTGGACTTTGTGTCAGCCAGATGCCTGACCCACCATAGCAGAGGAACGGTCAGGTCTGGTGCGCTGTGAGCCACTCCATCTCCTAGCCAGGCAGCCGTTCCCTCCTAATGAAACCATCCCATTTGGACACATCAGCCCCTGAGCACAGATCCTGCTAGTGGTCCCCCAACTTGAGGTGACCCTGCGAGTCTGGGAGGTTGGGAGGAATGGGCATTAACATACAGTGGCATTTTGTCTCCTGGTCTCAGATTGTTGGTGTCTGCACCGAGGAGCTCCATGCAGCCCAGCAGTGGAATGGGCAGGGCATCCTGGAGCTGCTGCGGACAGTACCTGTGTGAGTACACTCCTGCCCTGTGAGGTGGTGACCGTGTTACCTGGGGGTGGGACTCCCTACTTCTCCCATGTGTGGGCTTCCCCTTACTACATTGCTTTTAAGGCATTGATTTTTCCTTCTGAGGACTCGCTCCCTGATGGTCCCTGACCACAAGCTGTTCCCCTGCATGCTAGGCCTGGGGCAGCAAACAGGACAGGCTGTGGACCCACCAGCCGCAGACCCTCAGTTACCATCCTGTCCCCTTTCCTTGTCCACAGCGCTGGCGGCCCCTGGCTGATAACTGACATGCGGAGGGGAGAGACCATATTTGAGATCGATCCACACCTGCAAGTATGTCTTGAGTGAGGAAAACCTTTCTAGCACACTGTGCCTAGGCCTCTTCCAAATAACACTGGCTTTCATCCTGGGAAAACGGAGGAGCTTTATTTGTGAGTGAGTAGAAACATGGCATGATTTGGAACTTGTCCCCTGAATTCCACAGAGTGCTTAAGGAGCAGAGATTTCAGGCCAAGAAAGCTTGTCTCAGACATATGTGTTTTTGCATTTAAAAAGGATGAGTTTTATTGTATGCAATTCATACATCAGTAAACCTAACTTAAAAAAATTAGACCATCAGTGACTAAAGAAAATCAATACAGTGTATAGATATTGCTTGCCCAGTGTTTATTCTTCCATTTCCCTTTTTTTTAAAAAGAAAAACCAATAGACTTTCAGGGAACCACCCTATACAACTACCACCTTATAACACAGACGAGGTGACACCGATGCCACTGCCCAAATATGGGTGAGTCCTGACTGGTCTGGTGGTCACACGCTCCCTTCAGATGCATTTCAACCTTGGGCACTCACGTACCCAGCCCCTCTCCCAGGTAGGCCGACTCCTTGACGTAGAAAGGAGGTCTCTGCACATAGGCCTGCAGCTGCCCATCCCAGTGGCCGGAATGTGCAGAATTACACTGTCATCTTTGGTTTTTGTTTCCGTTTGTGTTTTTTTTTTTTTTTTTTTTTTTTCAGAAGAAGCAGTCTTTCGGTATGTAGATGAATTTTGAAAGTTACATAGACTATAACTTCCTTTCTTTTCTACTGCTCATGAAGCAAGAGCAGCAGATAGCACATAATGATCCTGGCATGTGTCTGCCTCCTCCTACTTCCCCCTGCAACGCCACCAGTCACATGCTTTCATACCTCTCACAGTCTGGTAGACCACAGCAAGGAGTTATGTGTCCTCTGGGAGGGAGGAGAGATGGCAGAGGTGAGGTAATAGATGGCCGTGAAGCCAGCAGTCTCTGGTTTCTTCACTGAAGACTTGTGAGTTCTTGGGCAGAAAACCCTACTCATTCATAGATGATGCTCCTCTATTTTCTTAGTGCGTTTAACACTGAAGTTTACAAATTGCTGCCAGAATCCTCTGTTATCTCTACTTTAAACTTGGTTTCCTTCTGCCTATGCAGGAACTGTGAAGGCTATGTTTCCCTAAGCCCTTGTTCTGCAGCCACACTGGAATCCAGCACAGGGCACTGTGGGCTCTTCTTTGGCCCCTGTCATAAGTGACAAGTAATAAGAAACACCTGGTCCTTTGACCAGGTGGCGTAAGCACCGCATCCTTCCTCAGTATGCTGAGAACAGTTGTCCTCCCCAGCCATCAGACTTCCCTGAGACCAGCCAGAGCACCTGGTTGTCTTTAAAAGCCAGCAGAAGTGCCTCAGAAAAAGTTCAGCTTTCTTTTCTGGTGATTCTGCACTAAGAGGGAACGCCTTCTAATTGCTTGTGCTTTCTGGGGCCCGCTTACAGCCAGTTTATTTTAGGATTGGCTCCTGTTCCTTTGATCCCCCCTCAACCCCTAGCCTCCAATGTTCCTAAGTGAGTTTGTTGACTTATCTGGGTCTTAACTCTTTGTTACTTGTAAAGAAATGAACTGAACTAATTGAACCAACAGGTGTTGTCAGCTTTTTACTTAAATGAGGGGCCTCAGGTGGTTAATGGAGATAGAACGGTTCAGGCTCTCCCCTGAGCCAAACAGGGTCCACACACTCTTGCCTGAAGCATGAGGATTGCCATCAGCCTTTCCCTGTCTCTGCTCAGAATCCCCATCTTTGGCCAGGCTGATGGCTGTATACTGGAAAGGAGGAGCGTGTGATTGAAGGGATGGGGGCATCCAGGGAAGGGCCACCTACTGACTGGTTTTCAGAAGTAAGGACCTCACATAGCTTGCCTTATGCATCCCCAGATAGGCCCCCTGGGCAGTTTGGTTCCTGTGGAGCCTTGGTGAGAGGGTAGGCAGACAGGGAGGTACAGACTCTTACTGAGGTGCTCACTCAGGAGCTTTATTTGGCTCACATCACTGTTTATGAGCAAGATTGCTGAAGCCTTCTCGATGACCTGTAATCCAAAGCCCAGTACCACAGAACTGTTAGCACAAATCCCAGGGATGTTTGGGTACAACTCTTCCTTGAGGCCATTTGGAGAGTGTTTGGAGTTAGGAGTGCCAAGGCCTACACAAAGACAGGGCCTCTGGTGGGGTCTACAGATGGCCACTGCCCTCCAGATTTCCATTTCAGTCTAAAATGGAAAAACTCCATTGAGAGTCCTTTGCCAAACAAGTTAGCCATGCAGTTGCAGGAAGTCCTGCCCTTCGCTCTGGTGGTGCTTTGCTGCATGACCACACCCTCTGCTGTTAGAAGAGGAAACTGCAGTGTGGCCTCTCCTGCCGGTGGCAGGCTTCATCCTGTCCTCTGTAGCAGAAACTGAGGGTTCTTCCTGGATGATTAGGGAGGAAAGGATTAGACTAAGTGGTTCCTGACTATCACATCAGCTCCATAAGCCAATTTGGGGGAGGCAAGGTTGGGTCTATGAAACATGTGTGATGGTCATTGTACTGGAGTGTTGATGATAAAGGGGAAACTTCCCTTAGGACTTTAAGTCTTCCTGGCTTCCTTTAATACCTGGCTGCCCTGGAGGAATCCAGAAACTGGCAGAGACCATCATCCATTAGTAACTAGGACAGAATGAAATCAGAGAGTGTGTTCTTCCAGCCCTTGTCCCGTGCTCAGAACCTACAAGGGCTCAGTAAATACTAGAAAGGTGGTCACTGGGATGGTGATGACCTTGGGCTACTGGTTCGCTGAAGGAACTCTGGCTCTTTGGTTCTTTCCAAGCAGGAAAGAGTTGACAAAGGCATTGAGACGGACGGCTCCAACCTGAGTGGCGTCAGCGCCAAGTGTGCCTGGGATGACCTGAGTCGACCCCCTGAGGATGACGAGGACAGCCGGAGCATCTGTATCGGCACACAGCCCCGGCGGCTCTCTGGCAAAGGTAGGAGCCAGCACCCAGCCTTTCTCCTTCCCTTTTTTCAGGCTCTCTGGGATGGGTCTCTAACAAAAACAGCCCATTTGATAATTTATTTCCTGGCATGATTTAAACAGCAAGTGTGATCTTCCAGCAGGGTGGAATTAGAGGAGCTTTATTGGCCCATTTATCCTGTGTTTCCTGTGTGTATTTCAAATACACCACCAGCAGTGACCATTGTGTTTTTAGATTTGCTCCTTGTAATCTGAGGTCATGGAGGTGAGTGGAAGCCATAGAACAGTTACAGGAAAAGACCATAGTCCACCCAAGTGCAAGGGAACAGGCATTGGCCACCCACAGAATTGACACAGGGCCCAGCTCTGGCCTGAAAGCCATGCCAGATCCAAGGATCACTCTGGCCTCAGGTCCTTGCAGACCTTAAACAAGAGAGGCATAAGTCTGAGGCCAGCTTGCAAACTTCCCAGCCCCACTGCAAATAAAATGTAAGGGGTGAGTCTCCCTGGTGCCCTTGGGGTTAAGTCTCAGTGCAGTCACTGCTATCACCACAAAACCACCAAGGAGCTAATCCACACATGGTGCAGCAGACCTCTCCTATCTCTCCTGCTGCTCCCCTCAGCAGTGTATTTCAGTAAATCTGCCTGCTCTGCTCCCCACTCTGTCTCTGGTGATTTCTCAAACCCCGTACCCCCCCCCCCACCTAGCCTACATCCCAGTTCTTCTATGCAAAAATAAATAAAATTTAAAAATCTTTTTTTTAAGATTTATTTATTTATGTGTACACGAACTGGGGTACTGTCTTCTGTGCCATATGGGACACCTCCCTGGCTGGGCATCGAACTCACGCTGCAGTGGCTATGGCAGCCTCATAATGCTGTGACTTAATCCCTTGTGCCACCAGGGAGACCCCAAAATAAAAAAATCTTTAAAAAAAAATAAAACATAAGGGGCCATGGGCTGGGCACTTTGTACCCACTGCATTCCAGGTGGGACCCTGGAAAAAGAGAATATGATTCTCATGTTGGAAGCTCACCTTGCTGGTCTTGGCTATAGAAACAGTGGTGGTTTGTAGAACAGGACATTCCCTATTAACTGCAAAAGAAAAGCAGTCCTTTACATACACGTGTGTGTATGCTTCTTTTTCTTTCCTTTCTCTATTCTACTTTTTATTTTATGAAGAATAGTGTAACTGTAACCCTGAATAAAACACCTGTATATGTGATAGCACTTATAAAGACTTTCTCTTTCCATGAAGAACAACTTAAAATAAGTGAAAATATCCCTCTCTTTCCTGTTTTGTCTAATGTGTATCAAGCCCTTAGGAAGTTGAGACAGAAAGTGTACAGCTAATAGAACTGTTCAGTTGCTTTTGACAAAATAGATAATTTAAGGAGGGGTTTATGGTCTTGTCCAAAATTTCAGTATTGGGTAGTGTTTAAAAGTAGTAAAAATAATGCATGCATGGTAACAAATTAAGCAGTTAGAAAAGTTAATGATCATCTCTGTCATGTACTCTTTAAGTCCACCCTTTGACAACCAATGTTAATTTGCTTTTTTTGTTTGTTTACAGCAGTAAATCTTAGATCAAATCTCAATATAGGGGATCCAATTAGTAAAATTCAGCTCACAGATGAGCAAAACACCTCGCAACAGACTCCTCCTTCACATCCTGACCCTTGCCAGACCCCTGGAGCGGCAGGGTTCTCTGGGCCAAGGTGGGGAGATAACCTCAGCATCCCACTGACCCAGCCTAAGAGAAAGGGGTGGAAGATACAGATATCAGTCACCCATTCAAAACCTAGAAATTTATGTAAGAGACACCTGCCCATTCTTGGCAGTCCTTCCTTGCTTCCATTCCAGTGGACATACCCTGGGTAGTCTGGCAATAGCAAAGGCCTTGTCAATCACTGCAGCCCTGTGTGACACAGGAAGGACAGTGGAGGACACTATGCTGAAGTCTGGAGCCACCCCTTGTCTTCTATAAGCACGATGCTCTTTAGACCTAAAGTTTCTTGAGAGCGCAGTGCCTTATCTGCCCTGTGTCCTCACCCTGCATGCACTCAGACTTCATGACTGACACCTGGAGTGGGCCTTCAGAGGGGCCTTCCCCTGCACACCTGTAGAGCCAGGTTGCAAAGGCAGGACGGGGGGATGCTGGGAGCCCAGAGGGCCATCAAGCAACTTAGTGGTGTCATTGCAGACACAGAGCAGATCCGGGAGACCCTGAGGAGAGGACTCGAGATCAACAGCAAACCTGTCCTTCCACCAATCAACTCTCAGCGTCAGAATGGCCTCACCCATGACCGGGCCCCGTAAGTTCACACACAGGAGCGGTTAGTACAGCGTCCCAGATCTGGGATGGGGTCAGTGTTGTCCTGACAGGCCTGTCCCTGTGGCCTGCATGAGTAAGAACAATGCCCGGAGCCCTTGCTGGCTGGGCTTAGGGACTCTGGAGTTCACAGATCTGTGGGTCCTAGGAAATATATTCCTAGTGGACCAGGAATATAAACATCAGTAAATATTTACATGGGTTGTGTGAGCAGATGGGAGGCTGAGTTGGGGCAAAATCTGACTTGGGTCCTCCCAGCCTTGTGGGAGACCATTGTGCTGAGCACAGTTCCCCTTCTTATCTCGGCCTCAGCCAGAGTTGCCCTTCCTTCCTTCCTGGAGCCTGGTCTCTGCTGATAGCTGCAACCCCAGGGCCTCTCTGTCTGGCCAGCCCCATACTGGATGCCTGAAGCTGAGGCCCTTCTTCCTGCCTCGCTTTCATGGGACCCAAAGAAAGGGGGAAGTCCTTTGCAGGCTTCTGCTGCCTGTTCAGGGTCCCCTGTAGCCTTGGGAGAGACTATGGCTACCCAGAGGTCAGAGACACTTCCTGTTGACCTCTCTTCTTCTAATGGTGGGTATGGCTAAAGCTGGGCTCCCTCCTCTGCACTTAGGACCAGGGCAGCTCTAAGGATTAGTTGCTGGCAGTGGATGCCTAGCAACTGGCAGACCAGAGCAGGAACCATGTCTGCCAAGGAGGAAGTTGCTGTGCCCTGGGCTAGAAGGGAGGCAGACCACTCCTGCAAGACTAGGGTGAGCTGTCCTTCCTCTCAGAAGTCTAGTACACACTTGCTATGCGACAAGCTCAGGACTCAGGGGGCCCAGGGATGTGGGTTCTTCCTTTGGCGGCTGTATGAACTGAAACGATGGTCTGAATCAGCTGTAGATGCAATTTGTTCAAAATAGTTACCATGTTGAACTCTAGCTCCAGTTGTTCACCTCATGATTCCCAGAAGTGGTCATGATTTAATGTCCTACAGAAAAAATAAGTCAGCATGATCCAGTTGGAGAGGGCCTCTTAGAGGAGAAGAATGTAAGATGGCTTGAAGGACTCCTAGAATTTTTAAGTTGGGGACAGAAACTGAGGGGACTGGAAAAGGAAGACCTGGCTAGTTAAAGTTGAGATGGTAAAGTGGGAGCAGACTGTGGAGTAGGGAGAGTTATTCTGGGGACAAGGCTGCCACAGTGGTTCCTGCAGTGGGCCTGCATCCTGAAACCATGAGGATTGAGCTCTTTGGTAAGAGCCTAGAGAGCCCACTGTCACCTCTGAGCAGCTTTCAACTCCAGCCAGTGGGTTTCTCCAGCCATTTGCCTTAAAGTGACTGACTTGAGGCACCATGATCTTCCCCTGACAGCTTCACAGCATGGCCAGGCTGGTCACAGGGCTTATGAAAACTCTGGACCATCCAACACTATGGAAAGCTGTATGGAGGTTTCTCAGTCTACTAAAAATGGAGCTACAATATGACCCAGCAATCCCACTCCTAGGGATCCACCCAAAGGACACAAAACATTAATTCAAAAGAATACATGCACTCCTATGTTTATTGCAGCATTATTTATAATAGGTAAGACTTGGAATCAACCCAAACGCCCGAAATAAACGACTGGATCAAGAACATATGATACACAATGGAATACTATTCAGCAATCAAAAAAGATAAACTAATGCCATTTGCAGTAACATGGATGGAGCTTGAAGGGATTATGCCCAGTGAAATACTGGATGGTTTCACTTATAAGAGAAATACAGGAGAAAAAGGAAAAAATCATAACAACAAAACAAAAACCGACAACTATAAATCAGACATGTTGCAGAAGAGAGGGCGGGATTGGGATCAAACGGGTGGGAAGAGAACAAGGGACTATGGTGATGGAGCACAGGTGAATTGGTGGTGAAAAATTTTTTTTTCAAAGATTTATTTATTTATGCACAGAAGCGCTAGGGTAAGGCCAGAGTTGCGGGAGGTGAGAGGATTCACCAGAGACAGAGTAGAGAACAGAACAGGCAGATCTGCGGAAAATACACTGCTGAGGGGAGCAATGGGCGAGGCAGGAGAGGTCTGCTGCGCCATGTGGGTCCCCTCCCTGGCTGGGATCAAGCTCATGCTGCAGTGGCGGTAGAAGCTTCATAGTGCAGAGCTCAACCCTCTGTGCCACCAGGGAGGCCCTGGTGGTGGAAATTTTATGGGGAGTACACCTAGAAAAGAAAGCAAACATTGTAAGAAAAAAAAATTTTTTTTTTAAAATATTTATTTATTTATGCATACAAGCACTGGGGTACAGGTCAGAGTTGCGGGAGGTGATTCACCAGAAACAGAGCAGGGAGCAGAACAGGCAGACTGACTGAAACAGACTACTGAGGGGAGCAGCGGGCGAGGCAGGAGAGGTCTGCTATGCCATGTGGGTCCCCTCCCTGGCCGGCAGTAGGGATCGAACTCATGCTGCAGTGGCTTCGGCTCCCTGCGCCACCAGGGAGGCCCAGAAAAAACATTTAAAAAAAGAATTCACACACACAAAAAAAGTTTGGCTTCTGCCCCAGGCCTGTGCTCCTTCATGAATTGGTGTCTCCTTCTGGGCCTCATTGGCACTGTTGGGAGACTGGCCAGCTATTGAAGGCTTAAAGACACAGCAGATTGTCTGTACCACGTAGACAGGCTCGGTTCAGATGTCCCTCCCACCTCTGGAAGGTGTAGGTTTTGAGTGGAAGGTCAGGTACTCCTATGGAGATACACCCAACTTGCTCCTCTTATATATATATATATATGTAGGGTAGGCCTGAGATCTCACTCCCTGTCTTGGATGTACTTCCAACTCCTGTACCCCTGGACATTGCAAAGGGGGCACAGAGCTCTGACTGAGCCCTTCCACTCTGGGCAGTGGGGCATCGGGTCTGGCTCAAGGACTGTCTGTAGACTTAAGGCAGAAGCTGACTGCAATTTGGCCCAAATTGGCCCAAATTGGCTGAGTCGCAGAGAGATGGGTGAGAATAAATCAGAGGTGCCAGGTCCCTGGGTTCATCTACCTCCCTGTAGTCAGGTCTCTGAAGTGCCGGAATCTGTGGTCTGGAGGAGTCAGAACATCTCTTCTGAGGTTCCCAGTGCTGTGTACCGATTTGTTAGCAATGGCTGAGGAATGGGTTCCTCCTCCTTTGCCAAGAGCAGTTTCCAGCACATTCCTGAAGTCTGAGGATTCCAGCTCCTTGTTCTGTTATCTCAGGATCGATGGTGATGGACTGAGTTCAGATTAGCAAGCACAATTGTAATATCTGTGCTGCCCACTTTGGGACCTGACCCCATTTCAGATAAACCACATGGACTGCAATTGGAAAGCCAGCCCAAATGTGCTGGCACCAGTGTTTGCTCTGCTCCCTGAGGGGCAGCAGCAGCGCAGCCTTATTGTGTCTGCATGTCTGATTTTCCTTTAGTCAGGCTTTTTGGGCTGGAGTGATCTGATGCATTGGTCTTCATGGGTCTGAATATGGCCTGAGGAGGCTACAGTTGAGAAAAACTGATGAAGTCTGGCATTAGCAGCTGAGCTCTGGCCTACTTGGGGTTGCCAGGTACTTGTTTTTTTCACACATCAGTAGCAACTAACAGTTATATACAGGGCTTTCCATGTGCCAGGTAATGTTTCGAGTACTTTATGCTGCATTAATTTAGTTCATCCTAATAGTCACTCTAGGAAGTGGATCATTTTATTAGCCCCCTTTTACAGAAAAGGAAACTGAGGTAGAGAGAGGCAAATAAGTAACTTGGTTAAGGTTAGGAAAGGGCTGTGCTTGGGCAGTCTTTCAAACCATTCACACCGATGTTTATTTCCTTCCCCCATCCTTGGAGACCCAATGAGGGACACGGAAGACTGTGTCTCTGAGGGGAGTAATGACCCTCATTGGTGGACTTTATCTAATTAGTTGGAACATGAATAGAGACCTCTCATGTGACACTAAGGACAAGGTTAAAGCCCCATGTTGGAAGCTTACTATGCAAATCTAACTCTTTAGGAGGCCATGCCCTTAGCCTGGACTTCCAAATCCCAGAGATAATGAGCTATGTCATAATTGGTTCACTTAGACCAGAATTACCTTTTGACACAAGGCCCTGTTGTCTTCATATTCAGAAACAAAACCAACCCTACCTCTCCTATCTCTGCCCCGCTCTGCCACACCCCTTTGTCCCCTCCCTCCCCACCTCCCAACACTACCACCTTAAGGCTAGGGTTCTCTCTCTCTCCCCCCTTCCTCCTTCCCTCCCTCCCTCTCTCTCTTCCTCTCTCTCCTTAAGGTCACACTTCCTGCTTCCCAGAAAGGAGAAAGGCAGTCCCCTATGGGTAACCTGCTCTGCTCCCACTTGTCTTTGCCAGCCCTCCTCCCTGCTGCCTTCCTGGAAGAGGTATCCTTGGCCCTCTATGGGGCTGCTTCCAGTGTTTCACAACTCTTGCATTCCAGCCATGAAATTTGTATCTGGCTTTTCCCAAGATCATCAGTTGAGAAAAGCGTCCTTTGGCTTGCTGGTGCCTCCCTTCCCACTGCCTGCCTGAGTAAGTTCAGAAGCTTGGGAAGCAGCTCCCTGGTGGGTGCCACTGAGGAGAGCCTAGCCTAAAGACTATACTTCTGACACTTGAAGGGGGAAGTCACCGGGCATCTTTTCTGTCTGAGGTAGCCTGGACCAGTCTGTGGAGTCTGATCTTGGCTCCCTAGTCTCTCTACAGTGATGCAGAGGCTGTGTATGATCAGGTGCATTCTCATGGGCAGTTTGCCACATCTATAAACTGTTGACGTGACCTGGGAACCTGTAGCAGAGCTTCAGGACCTCCTCCTTTCTCTGCCAGTGACTCCCTGACTGAGGTTGGAGGGTCTCTGGAGCTCGCTGGGTCATACACCCTCCCAAAGCAGGACAAGACTTAGGCATGTATGTATAAGTGGGGAAAGTTCTGACTCTGGGAGAAGCACTTTGTAGTAGACACACCATTAAAGAGTAAACTAACCATTCATTATTGCGGAGCCAAGTTTTTTGGTCTTCTGGAATTGCACCAACAGCTTTTAATACTTTTCTTTTTGTCTTAATTTCCCAGAGATGGGTTTTATGGCATGGATTCTCCTGTTGTGACAGTCCCTGACCTAACACTCATTCACTCACATATATTTATCTCCACTTTTATGAGTGTCCCTGCTACCATATGTTCAGCCCTTTGGATAGGGTGACTTTGCCTCTTCTGTTCCCATCTTGAATAGTTTGTGACCTGATCAAGGAGTCATCCTTTAAAGAAAATTGTGTTTTGTTTTACTCAGCCTGCAAAGCCCAGAAAGATTAATTAGAAAAAGAAAGTACCTGGGGCCTCCCTGGTGGCGCAGTGGGTTAAGCAACGCACTATGAAGCAAACAGCAGCCACTGTAGAACGAGTTCGATCCCCGCTGCCAGCCAGGGAGGGGACCCACATGGCGAGGTAGACCTCTCCTGCCTGGCCTGCTGCTCCCCTCAGCAGTTTTCAGTTTGCCTGCCTGTTCTGTTCCCCATTCTGTCTGGTGAATCCTCTCACCTCCTGCAACTCTTGCCTGTACCCCAGCTCTTGTGTGCATAAATAAATAAATCTTAAAGAAAAAGAAAGTACCTAGTTTACATCCAGTGACTTGGGGGAAGGATGGTGACTTTTCGTCTAGGAGGACAGCTGGGCTGCTGTGGCACACTGGGCAATCTTTGGTGACCCCGCTCTAAGAGACCTATGGCACCCGGGCCAACCAGCCTGGAGTGTTGGCTTCCCTCACCACTCCCATGCTGGGGAAGTATGGTTGGTTTAACTGGAGAGAAAACCCAGAAAGAAACAGCCCCATTCTTAAGGTCCCAGAAGGGCTCTGTAGGGCTGATGGGAGGAAGGACCCAGGCCTCAGCTCCCCACATCCCTCTGCCTACCTCACTGTGATCCACATTCGTCATGCTAAGTACTTGCCTTGATGTGCCATTCTCAGAAATATACCTTTTTTTTTTTAAAGATTTTATTTATTTATGCATACAAGAGTACAGGGGTACAGGCCAGAGTCCAGGGAAGTGAGAGGATTCACCAGAGACAGTCGGGAACAGAACAGGCAGACTGACTGAAACACACTGCTGAGGGCAGCAGCGGGCGAGGCAGGAGAGGTCTGCTGAGCCATGTGGGTCCCCTCCCTGGCCGGGGGGATCGAACTCGTGCTGCGCTGGTAACAGCTTGACAGCACTGAGACATTAACCCTTGCGCTATTAGGAAGGCCCAGTGCTTGGTGTGTTTGAATGTCTTGGAGAATCTGTAGACCTTTGGAAGTTAGTTTAGGATTAAATTCATGATATACGTAGAAAACTAAGCAAGATAATTAACCATAGTATATTCTATGGCTTGGTTATAAATCACATTGGTGTAGTCATTGTAATGTAAATGGTACTGAACCAGACTTTTATCTTGGGAAGATGGGAAGGTGGGAGGATGGGATGAATGAGCATTAAAAACTCTTCCAGGCTAATGACCTAAAAAAAAAAAAAAAAACAAAAAACAAAACTCTTCCAGGGGCCTCTCTGGTGGCGCACGCGGTTAAGTCTCTGCACTATGAAGCTGGCATAACCACTGCAGCACAAGTTCAATCCCCAGCCAAGGAGGTGACCCACATGGCACGGCAGACCTCTCCAGCCTTGCCCACTGCTCCCCTCGGCAGTGTATTTCAGTCTCTCTGCCTGTTCTGTTCCCCGTTCTGTCTCTGGTGAGTACACACACGCACGCGCGCACACACACACACACATACCGGTACCCCTGGTCTTTATCCCAGTTCTTGTATGCATAAAAAATCTCCTCTTCCATAATGGTAAGACAATAGGTAAAGCCTGAGAGGGAAGTACTGGGAAGTAAGAAATAAAGTATATAAGAAATATTGAGGCAAAATACTCAAGGAATAAGCTAACAGAGATGAAAGTGGTTGTCTCTAAGGGAGAATGGGAAAACTACTGACTACTTTAACCTTTTAAAATTATTTCACTCTTGAAATTTTAAAAAAGGATGGTGAAAAAAATTCAGAAGTGATTTAGTAGGAGCTTGCCTGCTTAGTAAAAAGAAAGGATGACACATCCAGGTAAGAATCACAAAACTGGGGACCTCCCTGGTGGTTCAGGGGGTCAAGTCTCAGCACTGTGAAGCTATCTGCAGCACAAGTTTGATCCCCACCAGGGAGATGACCCACATGGCATAGCAGACCTCTCCTGCCTCACCCGCTGCTCCCCTCAGCAGTGTGTTTCAGTCAGTCTGCTTGTTCTCCCCACTCTGTCTCTGGTGAATCCTCTCACCCTCCCCACCTCTGGCCTACGCCCCAGTTCTTCTATGCAAAAATAAATTAAAACCTTGGGGGGAAAAAATCACAGAACTGGAACCAAGGCAAGCCCTGTTCATGCAAGGGAATTTTGGCTTCATCAGGCCCAGAACTGAAGGTGAGTGGTAGGTAACCGTCCCATGGGCCTCCAGAAAGCTTATATCTTGGGGTAAAGAAGGTGAGGAGGTGCACTTAGTTGAGCAATTCATTCTGACCAGCAAAGGGGCTAAGTAAAAGTGGCAAGGTTTCAGAGGACAGCAGTGTGGGCAGAGCAGCATTCAGGAGGGCCTGTCAAACCAGTCCCTGGTCAGTGGTCCCCAGAGCGGGGCTTCCTCAGGAGTTACTGTGTGTTAGCGAAGGTGCGGGGGTGCGGTCCTGTAGCTCCATGGCTCAGGTTAGAGGATGGTGACGTGCAAAAATGAGACCAATTTGTTTGCCCTTTTTAGTTCTCAGAGTCTTCAGAATGCCAACATTTTGTGAATTCCTAATCTGAGATGTAGTATATTATATATCCAGTCCTTCCCATATCTGCTTTTTTAGAAGCTTCTCTTAAATTAAAATTCTATTGAATTCACTCTGGGAAGCCCTGCCCTGGCTTCTAAGTAGTAGTTCTTTTAAGAGTTCAGGGAAAAAAATAAATGTGCTTCATGGTCTTAAAACCCAGAAAGAGGACCTCCCTGGTGGCACAAGGGGTTAAGCACCACACTATGAAGCTATCCACAGCCACAGCAGCACGAGTTTGATCCCCGGCCAGGGAGGGGACCCACATGGCGCAGCAGACCTCTCCTGTCTCACCCGCTGCTGCCCTCAGCAGTGTAGTTCAGTCAGATTCTGTCCCCCAATCTATCCCTGGTGAATCCTCTCACCCCCACACACACCTTCGACTTATACCCAAATTCTTATATACATAAATAAAGACTGACGTGCTACCTACTGTGCCTTGCATAAATAAAGTAAATCTTTTTTTAAGAAAAGATATAATGGGGCCTCCCTGGTGGTGCAGCGGGTTGAGACTGCACTGTGAAGCATCCGTGGCACAGCAGTGCAAGTTCAATCCCTGGCCAGGGAGTGAACCCACATGGCACAGCAGACCTCTCCTGCCTCACCCGCTGCTGCCCTCAGCAGTCTATTTCAGTCAGTCTGTCTGTTCTGCTCCCCGCTCTGTCTCTGGTGAATCCTCTCACTTCCTGCAACTCTGGCCTGTGCCTCAACTCCTGTACACATAAATAAATAAATCTTTAAAAAAGTTTTAAAAATTCACTTTAAAAAAAAAAAGGTGCTATGATCAGCAAAAATGGCTTTTTTTTTTTTTTAATTTCTTTTTGAAACAAGAACACAACCTAGGCCCCATTGTTTGGACAGAGTAATGTTAATTAGTAGAGAGAAATCAGCACATATTTGAGTTCTGCTTTGCTTTCATTTCAAAAAGAATGGTTACCAGACTTTCTAGAAAGGGTCACTTATGTATTGATAAGAGAATTAAAGCCTTGATTTCAGATCTCCTGGTCCACATGTCTTGCGACTTAGAATACCAGGTAAATTGACAAATGAAATTCATGAAGCTAGTGTCAGTAATCTTTGAGGGAGTGGGAGGGAGGTATTAGACTGAAAGCACTGAAAAATTCCAAAATGCTAAGAGTATCTTGCACCCTCAAGACTAGTGAACGTAGTATCAACTCTGGGAAAATTCTGGACTAGATTATTCAGGAAGTAGGCTGTGAACACTTTTTTTTTAAATTATTATTATTTATTTTTGGGTGGAAGGGCTGGGGTATGGGTCAGAGGTGCAGGGGGTGAGAGGATTCACCAGAGACAGATTGGGGAACAGTATGGGTGGATTTACTGAAATAGACTGCTAAGGGGAGCAGTGGTTGAGATAGGAGAGGACTGCTGTGCCATATGAGTTAACTTTCTGGCCAGGGATTGAGCTCAAGCCGTAGAGGTGATAGTGCTGAGACATATCCCCTCGGCCACCAGGGAGACCCAGCTGTGAACTCTTTTTTTTTTTTTTAAGATTTATTTATGCATATAAGAACTAGTGTGCAGGCCAGAGGTATGGAGGATGAGCGGATTCACCATAGAGAGTGGGGACAGAACAGGCAGATGTACTGAAATACACTGCTGAGGGGAGTAGTGGGAGAGACAGGAGAGGTCTGCTGTGCCATGTGGGTCCCCTCCCTAGCCGTGGATCGAACTCGTGCTGCAGTGGCTGCAGATAGCTTCATAGTGCTGTGCCTTAACCCCTTGCTCCACTAGGGAGGCCCCCAACTGTGAACTCTTGAAGGGAAACAGTAAGCCCTGACAGGAGTCATCATGGAATCACAGTCAGGCATGTCAGATCTTCCATTTTAGAAATAGGAAGTACATAGGTGAGGTTTAACATGCTTTCAGAATTTTGAGGATATCTTCTGACATCATGGTTGGCAAGACAGAAAAATTTTTACAGTGTCCAAGAGGGTGAGGGGCTTGGTGATGCAGTGGTTGGGTTGACCTATAATTGGTTGGGGGAACATACCCAAAGTGTAAAGATGTCAGTCTGACCGGCCCTGTTCTGTACACTGTTCACTCAAAGCCTGGGATGAGAATCAATGGCAAGTTCATAGGTTTTTGTCAATGAGGTGAAGTCAGAAGGGAATGCCAATACGACGGATGCCAGAGTCAGGTTTCCAGAAGAACCACACTGCTTGAAACATTAGCCAGATAATGCAGTTCTGCTCTTAGCTCCAAATAATCCATAGTCTGTGCAAGATGGGGAAAGGCTGTCGGGAAAAGCCTGAGGGAGATTTTGTTGACAGAGAGTGTGTGGTATGAGTTGGCAGTGTGATGAAGTTACAAAGAATAGACAGTTTGATGACAGTTTTACTGGAAATAAAGTATCCCAAAGAAAGCTCACAGTCCCTCTGAGATCTGCACTGGTTCCACCACATTTCTGCACATGACACTTCACTTCTGGACACAGCACTCTGACAAGCTAGAGTGAATCCAGGAGAGAGTGACTTGGGTGGGTGGAGGATTTCAGAATCGTGACCACAGAATATAGATGCAAGTTAGGACCACAAATGCTGGTAAAGAGAAATTGATGAGCTGTGAGAATAGCCTCGGGGATTTGAAAGCCTGCCACGGGAGGATGTACTAAACTGCTTCTGGATGACTTGAGGACCCATTGACGAGAGCTGCAGGAAGGCCAGTGTGCTCTGTAGAAGGAAGATGGCCCTACCAGCGCTTCCCCCAGCAGAACACCAGCCTCAAGGTTTTGCTTTGCCCAGTAATTGGGCCTTCCCAGAGTCCCAGCAGTTGACCAGGGCCTGCAGTTTCTGCTCAGGAAGTCAGGAATCATTTCAGAAGCCCTCCTAGCCCAAGCTCAGAGCAAGGCCATTCGCTCAGAAGTGGGTGACTGAGGCACAGGCCCAAGGGAGTCGATTTGGGGCCCAGGATAAAGGCAAATCAATCTCTATTAAGCTATCGCCAGTTTTACAGAAGGAGCAGAGAGACTTCTAGAGCCAGACAGCTAACATTCTTTTAATGCATCCTAGATACATTCCTGTCACCTACTGTATCCCAGGTACTGTTAAATGCTTCACATGGGTCATCTCATTTAAGCCTTTGAATGAAGAGTACTGTTATGTATTCTCATCCATGGGATATGGAAACCTAGAGTTAAGTCATTTGCCAGGGTCATACAGAACTTGAACCCAGAGCCAATGCTGTCAGCCATTCTGGCTCCTAGAATAATGGCTTATCCTTTACCCCTGACTTCCCGTTGCCAGCAGACCCCAGCAGGTGTGTCCTGTGCCTTCCTGGGAGCTCTTCTCCCTTCAACCTCCGAAGTTCCGCTTCCTCTCCACTGGGAACTCAGGGAGAAAACAGCCCAGCTGAAAAATTAGGCCACGCTAGCGAGCACACTACTTATTTTTTTATGATTAAGATTAAGGTGACAACCATGCAAAACACTGCAAACCTGTGTCGGCTACAGATTTAATACCTCACCCAGCCCACACTAATAATTCATGCTTCTGCATCGATGTCCAGAAAAAACAAATCAGCAAAAATCTGGGCTCCCGCCTGTGTGTGGAGCAGCCGTTTCCATTGAAGCAGCATGCCGGAAATACCCAGGCTCCAGGACTGCAGATCTAGCATTTTGCAATTTTTTTTCTTTTAAAAGATTAAAGTACATTTTCAAATGATTGAAGGTTGGTGGGAGGTGTAAATGTGGGCACTTGTCACATTAATTCTTCAGATGATTAAGTTCTTTTCCATTTCTTTTAAAGCTGTTTGCAGTTGGGTTTGATGTCCTCGTTCAGGGTGAGTGTGTTGTAGCAGTTACCAAGGTGACTTTAGCTGACTTTCAACAATTTATTTTTCCCTCCAGCTTGAGAAGTCTCTAGCCCTGTGTGCTGTTGATTCTTCTCTCTCAGCTCCCTGCCCCCACCCCTCGTTGCTATTCATCAGCATTTTTGCCTGTGCCAGAGAGGCAGGGATCCTGCAGCAGGCCTTGCAAATTCTGAGGGCCCTTCTGGGCAGGCCAGGCCTCAGGCCCCTTTTCTGGAACATGGTGCTATGTCTCTGTAGGTCGCGTGGGTCATTGACAGATGACACAGGGTCACCCCCTGGCTCTTCCACTTCAACTCACTCTGTGACCTTAGGCTTATCACTTCCCCTATGCAAGTCTCAGTTTCCTCATCTAACCATAGAATCTATTGGGGACTTGCTGTGGGCACTCAGCAAGTGACTCCATGGGCTCCTTACTCTGGAGCAAAGAATGGCCTCACCGCAAAAAGCTGCTGTCTTTCCTGGGTGCGGCTCTTGTGTGGACTCTGAGGACACCTGCTTTGAGGAAGTGTTTGGTGTTTTCCTCTAGGTGAGAAGGGAGGGCAGTTGGTCCGATGTCCTGGGCTCCCGTGCCAGCCTACCATAGGCCAGCTCTGTGGCCTCGGACACACTACCAGGTTCTCTTCTGTAAAGGAAAGAGGTAGATTTAACAACCCCAGTTTCCTTCCAGTCCTGAAATTCCATGACCCTCTTGACCATAGTGTTTGTCTCCTCCACAGGTCTTGTGAAAGGGTTTTTCAGAGGAGAAGCTAGGGCAAAGGGCAGTTTCAGAAATGGCTTTAGGAATCCAAAGCTAGGGACTGCTTTGTGAAACAGTAGTAAAATCTCTGGGGCTAGATCCACGCAGTGGGTGGGAATGGTGCTTTCATAAACTACTGTCCTGTGTCACCCTCCATCTTTTTTTAAAGATTTATTTATGGATGCATACAAGAACTGGGGTACAAGCCAGAGATGGGGGCAGTGAGAGGATTCACAGAGACAGAGTGGGGAACAGAACAGGCAGACTGACTGAAACACACTGCTGAGGGGAGCAGCAAGAGAGACAGGAGAGGTCTGCTGCGCCATGTTTGTCACCTCCCTGGTCACCTCCCAGGGATTGAACTCACACTGCAGTAGCTACGGATGCTTCACAGTGAGGTGCTTATTAACTCCTTGCACCACCAGGGAGGCCCACCCTCCATCTTTTTGCCCACCGTCCTCGCTCCCTCCCTCCCTCCGTGAAGGTTCTCCGCCTGTCAGAGGGCCTCACTGACCCTGGGCCTCAGCACTCAGCCCCCCAGTGTGTGAGGGGCTTAGGCCTTCCCTTCACTGGCTGTCTGGCTATGAGGCCCAGACATCCTGGGTGGCTCCTGCCACTTGAATGATAAATAACTAGAACTTCTTACCCATTATTTTGATGGACACATGGGGAATTGTTCTAAGATTCACAGCCCAAACCGGGATCCGACCTTTTGAATGGGATCAGTGGGTAACCCTTATTCGTGGCTGAGGCATATTTGAGAGGTTGTCAATGGAGGCAGCTGAATTTGAAAGAACAAATCTTAGGTTGCAAAGGGACCAGTGGGCCAGCTGTAGTACAAGCTGTTGGTGGGAGACGAGACAGGAGGGAATGTGAGGCAATCGTGACAACGCTGTCCAAGGGCACACACAGTCTGGAGGAATCTGGTATAGGGCTCCTGGGGCCTTGAAGCCCAGCATATTGGGGTCTAGTTCTGCTGCCCTGTGGGCCCAGTGGTCTGACTCTTACAAGCCTGGTTTCTACCGCCTTGATGGAAATGGTGTCATTCTCTCTTTAGATGAAGTGTATGTCACTGCAGCTCCTGGTCATTAGCGGGAGTGTGTATGCTCATCAGTACTCTGACGTCAGAGGCTTTTCAGTCAGCTGGAAAGAAGCTTTTGGAGCCACCTCTGCTAGTACTCTATATTCTAGTTCTACCCTTGGAGATTTAGGGTCTAGGGCTTCAGGGCCAGGGGACGAAGAGCTCTTCTTTTTTGTCAAAAAGAAGAGCAAGCCACAGTGACACAAACTTTTGTATAGTATGTTGGCCAAGATGCAGACCTACTGAGACCAAGTTCCAACTTCTGACTGAGGAACCTGGACAAGTTTTAATCTTGCTGATCCCAACTCCTTGTGTATATAGGGTTATAATGGTACCCACCTCATGGGGGTGTTGTGAGCAATAGACCCGTCAGGGAGAAGTGCTTGGCATGGCTGCTGACACTTGGCAAGCATGTAGTGAGTGGTAGTGGCTGTTATCATTAGCATCAGTCACCATCACTGTCATTATTCAGGAACCCAGCCTGAGGGACTCCCCTCTTGCTCCTTCCTGCAGTTTCTACCTTGTGCTGAACATGTTCCTGTGTTTGCTTGGCAGGAGTCGCAAAGACAGCCTGGAAAGTGACAGCTCCACAGCCATTATTCCCCATGAGCTGATTCGAACACGGCAACTTGAGAGTGTACATCTGAAATTCAACCAGGAGTCAGGAGCTCTCATTCCTCTCTGCCTCAGGTGAGTCCCACAACACTGACTTGGCCTGGAGAAGCCACCAGGCCAGTACTTGCCATCTCCCCCATACTTACACAGAGTCTGGGGCCCAGAGTAGGGAGAACCACTCAGGCAGCTCCATTGTGGGCCTGTGTGGGGGCCCAGGGCCTGGAGCCCCCACTGTGCTGAAGAACTCAACTTTGTCCAGAGAAGTGTCCCTCAGCCCTGCTAACCTAGGAAGGTTCAGTGGCCTAGCAGGATGCCCTGCCATCCCTCAAGCCCAGATTTAGGAGTGGCAGAGAAGGCTCTGGTGGGTCGGACTCATGCCCGTTTCGGGGCACCTTGAAGGACCCAGAAACCCAGCTGTGTCCTTTCTGCTGCTGTCCATAGTGCCAGAAACCTAGCTCTGTGGTCAGAGTCCAGCTGTGCTTGGGGATGCTGTCCCAGGCTAAATCAATTGAATCTGACTTTCCCCACCACCCTCTGGGTGGGGGGGGGTGTCCCACTCACTTTTATAGCAGGGGAGTCTATAAGAATAACTCAAATTCAGAGAACAGTGAGGGACAGGAAGAAGAGGGGTGTTGATGCTGAGCCCTCCCCAGTATTTCCAGAGCCTGGGAAAGGAACTTAAAATGGTAACCAGCCTTTACTATCGCTGCCTCAGCAGAACACAGACAGTAAGTGGTTAGAGTGAACAGGGACTGTAAGGACCACTGTCTGGACCTCTCCTTCCCAGCTCTTTCTGGGCCGTTAGACTAGTGAAGAGTTCATCTGAGGCAACCTGAGAAAGCAAAGAGTAGATTTTGCTTCCTTGCTCTCTGGCATCTCTGCCCCACTGATTGCCCCTGCCTGCCCTTCCGACCAAGATGCATTTCAAAACCAGGATTAACAGTAACTTCTTAGGGCTCCCTCAGTGTGACCCCACTTGGCTTCAGCCTTTTCTTTTACTTTTGAAGATGTGCTTGCGGCCTTGGGGCTAACCAGTTAAATCATGTGGCAAGACCCAAGAGTCGGTGGGAGTCTGCCCTGGACACAGGGTTTGCACTGTGATGGTGCTGCCGTCACCCCAGGGGCTCGGGGGATGTTTTAGATGCTACTTCACCCCTACCCTCCAAACAAAGGGGCAGGACTCCCCTCTCCCCTCTGGGCATCACCCTGGGCACATTGCTAATTGCCTTCTCTGGCCTCAGTTTCCTCACCAGGACAGGAAGGAAGCAGATTTCACTATCCTTGCAGGCCCTTTGAACCCTAATGTAGTATCTCTACCAACTTTGAGCATTTTGGAGGAATGACAGTAAATAATGTGAGAGAGGCTTCTCTTGAGAGGCGTTGAAGTGACATGTTGGACTACAGTCTCCTGTTTAGTGGGCACATGAGCAGTCAGGAGGGCATTTGCCAGCACCCATGCTGGGGAGCATGCTGCCACCGTCCCTGAGCCTTGTCCAGGCGTGCTGTTCACCGTCTCACTGTTCTCACCCTAGGGGCAGGCTCCTGCATGGACGGCACTTCACATATAAAAGTATCACAGGTGACATGGCCATCACCTTCGTCTCCACTGGAGTAGAGGGTGCCTTTGCCACTGAGGAGCACCCTTACGCGGCTCATGGACCCTGGTTACAAGTGAGAGGCTCTTTTTCTTCTCCCCACCTTCTTTCTGTGGACTTTTCCATCCTCTTCTTTCCCTTTCATGGCAGATTTTGGAGATACCCCTTTCTGAGGGGCTGGTTATGAGATGCCGCAGGGAATATGGAGGCTGCTGCCTCTCCAGCCAGCTCCAGGAGCACTCCGGCCTCTTCCCATCACCTGAGACACAAGAGACAGCTCTCCAGGCCCTGACCATTGGTGGTTCCGTATGCCATAGAAATTCAGGTTTAAGGGACATAAGACTTTCTGCACTCTAGGTGAACCAAAGGACAGGGAATGGAGGGTGACGCAGGAGGGGAGGAGCTGAGGAACCACTCTCCAGTGGCTATATGGAAATTCCACCAGAATTCCTAGAAAGTGGACACTGGACCTGGACCTGTGGCTGGGATGGGCAGACCTCAGCAGACAACTCCTCCCCTCCCCTCATCAAAAGGCTCTCCTGTTCCTTCTGATAGAAACACTTTCTGTGTGTAAAAACCTGTGGCTTGTCCAGAACATTTTGTCCCTCCTTTGCTCTTCTGGCTGGAACTCAGCTTAACTTCAGAGCCACGGCCAAGTGGCCGTGCTGTGGCTTTGGAGACATAGACCTCCTGGCCCCCACGCTGACCCAGATCTCGAATTAGTCCTCGGCCTGGTCCACTGCACTCCTAGGTGTATTAGTAGAACGTCTTTTTGTTCGCTTATTTGTTCATAGAACACTACTTTTGGTGTTTTTTAAAAAAAAGACTTATCTATTTACGCATACAATAACTGGGTTATAGACCAAAGAGAGGTGTGGGTTGAGAGGATTCACCAGAGACAGAGCGGGGAGCAGAACAGGCAAACTGACTGAAGTACACTGCTGAGGGGAGCAGTGGTTGAGACAGGAGAGGTCTGCTGTGCCATGTGGGTCAGCTCCCTGGCCACAGGGGATCAAACTCAACTCGTATAGCCGTGGCTGGCTATAATTTGATAGTACTGTCTTTAACCCCTGCGCCACCCTGGAGGCCCAAAGAATACTACTTCTTACCTTTCTCAGGAGTATCAAGAAAAGGAATCTGACCCTAATCCAAAAGTGACCTTGGCTTATTTGTGGTACAAGGGGTAGAGTGGGAGTAAGGGATTACAAAAGAGGGGAAGGGAATTATGCTGATTTTTGTGGGTTTAATCTGGTGAAGTAGATATATAACTAACAGGGGCATGCATTCTACGTGTTTGTGCTTGTACCTGTACACTTGCAGTCAAAATTCTCCTCCTTCAGGCCAGCTCCCCCCGCCACTTTCCTCCCCACAAAAATACTAACCCTTAATTAAAACAAACAGCAAACAAAGTACAACAACCCACATACTCTCTGAACTAAGCAGAGGTAGAAATGAAAGCTGGTGCTTTAGGGATATTGTGTTCCATAAATTATCCTGCCTTTTTCCACTGTTGTTATTACATTGTTTCATAACAAAATTACTTTGAACCATAAAGTTATAAATACATTTTAAAAGTCCCACTTGGTAACATTAGATTTCTGTCCATGTGGTGTTGGTAGTTACTGTAGCAAAAGCTCTGAAGTGTAACACTTGAAATTAGACCAGCACAAGTAGAAAGGGCCCTCCCCCATTAAGGCCGGTCCCAGGGCCCAGGCTGCTTCCATGGAGAGCTGCCTGGGCGGAGCTGGTTCAAGAAGGGGAGTTGTGGGGACTGCACAGGAGACCCCAGCACCCCCATAACTCACGAATCATCATTCCTTGTAAATGACAGTGTGCGTTTGTATAGATAGCATTTGTTTATACTTAAAGTTTAAGCTCATTTTCCTGGGAAATTAGGGACTGGGGTCTCTCCAAACTGAAGAGGAAATTCTGCCCAGTTACATTTCACATGCTCAGCTGTGAACCTGTGTTTGGAACATCTTCCTGCCCTGAGGAGGGTCATCAGTAGCTCCAGTTCTCAGCAGCCTGGGAACCTTGGCCTCCAGAGAGGACTTAACAGACGCCATGTCGCCTCTCAGTCCCCCCCAAAGTTCTGGACCCAACCCCAATTCCCAAGCCCCTTTTGTCCCCTGGCTGCGAGCGTTCCGCTCCACTCCCCTCGCCTCCTGGCAGCCCCTCAGTGAGCCTGAGCACTTGTACCCACTGACTCCCAGCACATGGTCCCCTCCCAGGCTCTGTTGCCCTGGGAACCTGGAGCGGTGGGAACCAGCTACTGGCCTGTGCTGGGAGCTGCTTAATCAAAGACCTATGTTGTAGACTCATTAGTGTAACCCACCAGAGGGGCCCGCTCACAGGGGAGCTTCCAGGAAGCCTGGCTAGGGCCCTACTCATATGTACCCTCACTCTCTGAGCGGTTTCTCTGGTCCTTTCCAAGGAACCCTGCGCCTAGCAGTCCTCATCTAGGGAGCTAACACCCACACCAGCCCTCCTCCCTGCCCCCGGAGCAGTCAGCATTTTCTGCATCTGCCTGCCAGTCTGCCTTCCTCTTTAGGGTCTCGCCACCGTGGTTACAGGCAGTTCCCTAGCTTGTGAGGACCTGGACCTGTAATTACTTGCGGATTTCTAGATTTCCCTTTGGGACTGGCTGTCTCCCCGGGAGTCTGCAGGACCTCGTGGAGGCTCCAGGTTTAGGCTTGTCGTCCTCAGTGAGAGGACTCTACTGGGCCAGTTAGGGCCCTAGGCCCCTCTGGGAGGACACCCCAACACGGACAGACCCGTCCTTACCCCTGCAGGGATCTCTTGCTTGGGCTCCAGGATCAGGAGTCTCTCCGTGATCCTAGTCTGCTTAGGTCTGATGGGCACACAGGGACGGGAGGGCACTGAATGTAGCAGAGCCGGGACTTGGAGGCCCGACTTCCGTTCTCCTGGCTGCTGTGTGAATGCTCTCTGTTGGGCGCAGCTGAGTTGGGAGGGGCTGGGATGACTTTCTTGCATCAGCCTTCAACAGCTTTGGAAGCCCTCACTCCCTGCCTTGGCACCTTGTTCTGGCTGTCAGCCCAGGCCTGTTATCTCTTGGGGAAAGGCATGGCAGAGACACCCCACATGGGGGAAGAGTGACAAAGAAGAGGCTGAAAGAGAAGGACAGAAGATGAGTGAATCTGGGCCCTTTCCGGAGCATTCGGAATGGTCCCTGACACCCCCTCTGTACTGACACCCCCATCTCTCCAGAACCAAAGAAGTCAAGATTCCCCAGGACACAGAAAAAACAAGACCATCAGCAACTCCAGGGTCAGTGTAGTGTACATTGCCTGCTTTCTGGAGGAGCTGGAGAGGTAGGAATCCTGCCCCAATTCTGCAGGCTTCTCGGTTTCTGGAGGTTGACACCCTGACTCCCTCCACCTGCCCTACCAGTTGCTGCTTTCATCCTGAGTAAGATGGTAAGGCCTATCAGCCAATTCCAGAGCCTCGCAGGAGGGTCTTCTGGGGACCCTGGGGAGCCTGCCAGCACCCTTTCCTGCACACCTTCCTCCCCACATTCCTTCTAGTTGGCTTTAACAAGACTCTCTCCCTTGAGCCTGTCAGCACTGGACTGTCAGTCCTCTGAGCAGGAGCCAGCCTGGAGCGGAGGAGCTGAGTCCTTCAACTGTCCCCAGCCAAGATTGATCTGAAGGCGGAGAAGCTGGCCCCAGAGGTCACATAGGGGTCACATCACCAAATACGAGAATATTTTTTTAAGCCCTGCAATGCTTTTTCAGCTGTGTGGTGTCTGACAGCTCACCCAGGTGGTGCCCCCATTCCCAGCCATTCCCTGGCAGCCCTGATGGGAGGCCCCGGGCTTGGGAGAAGATACCCAGCAGCTGTTCTGAGTGGACTCTGCTGTTCCAGGCTGGATTTGGGGGACTGCTTTGACTCACCACTGTCCTCTGCATAGCCCCTCTCTCTCCTGTCCCCGTCTACCCATTTGTATGTTGTGTGAAGACACTCAGCACTCCTGGCCTGGGCTCTGCGTAGCTCCTCCTTGGTGCTTCTACTGTTCCTCCTTCACTGGTGAAACCCGCCCACCGTCTGTTCTCCCTGAGACCTTTGCTGCAGTTGTGGAGACATTGTTTGTCGGGTTTAAGTTCTAGCAGTATGCCTGGGGGAGTTACAGGACCTTCCCTTGCAGGGAGGGTTGTGATGGCCTGCTCTGCCCTCACTCATGCCCAGAGCCAGAGGAGTCTGGACCTACTTCTGGCCACCGAAACCAACTTCTCACGACCCATCAAACGGGAAATGAGTGAGGCCTCACTGTGCCTCAGCTACTGCAGCGCTACCTGCCTTACAGGTCTTGGGGGGAGGGGGTGCTCCAGGGTCTTTCCTGGCTTCTGTCTGGCTTGTAGGGGCTGGGGGGCAGGTCACAGACTGGACTGCTTCCATGTCCTTGCCTCTTCTGCTGCTGTCGTGGGTGACAGAGCAGCTCTTTGGCAGGCCCTCCACTGTAAGCAGCACATTTCCTTCCCTGAGAGAAGGAAAGAAGAGGGAAAAAGAAAGCCAAACTTGTTGGGAAGCAAAGAACAGCATATCAGCATGAAGCACAAACAAGGCCTGGACAAAGTGTGGATTGTCATACAAGGGGAAGCAGTGGGCATTGTCAGACACTGTTCACACACTCAGAAATCATTGACCACAGACGTCTGAATCAGATCAACAGCAGCTGTGCTCCTGCCTGCAGCACAGCTGGGCCTGCCCAGGGCAGGCACTGATGAAAGATCACTTTTCAGGTCCCTTTCTAGAATTTGCTGGAATCTAGGAAATTGCGGGATTGTTGACAATCCTCCCTCATCACCAACTAGCCAGGCCGTCCTGAGGCACCAGGGTGTGAGCGCTTTGAAGTAAGCTACTGGCCTAAATTCCAAATTCCTTTCCTGGCTGTAGGTGGGGGTTAAGAGTGGGGGGCAGGAAGCTGTTCCCCTCAGTTCAGCCAATTGATGCTGTAGCTACTAGCTCGCCCTGGATAATCCTTTGCCCAAAACCTCTTCCCCTGTGAGTCTGAGTATTTTCTAGTTCTCCTCCCACTAGGGTCTCCTGGGTGTCCTTTTAAGATGCAGGTACTTTGGCCCTGCTCAGGATATTCTCATTCAGAACGTCTGGGTGGGGCCTGGGATCTCCATATCCTTAAAGGCTTCCTTAGGGGAGTTTGCTGCTGAGTGGTTGGGGGTCCTTCCACTGCACTGGAAAGTCTCCTCCCTCCAGGGCCTGTGCTCGAACAAGTGTTTTAGTCTTGCTCTGGATGAGTGTTCATGGAGTGCTGCCGTCCCATTTGCTGTTATTATCACATCTGTTGTTTTCTGGGCTTGAGTAGCCATCATCTTATAAGATGGGTTCATTAAGCTGCCTTGGAAATTTGCCTTTCTCTCCCTGCTTGGAAACCACCTTGAACATGGTTTGCTTTCTTTACCAGTTGCCCATCATGGTTTTTGGGCACTGCATGTCTGTGACTCTTGGGGTTCCATCCCTCTTGTGACGAGCAGGTGACTAAGAGATACCTGACTGGTTGGGGTGGAGATTGCTGGTTTTCCAAACCATTTAGTAGAACCAAAGTTACCTTCACCTCTCCTGTCAGGAGAGAGAGAAGTCAGCTCAGAGTATACAAAGCTCCTAGAATCAGGGCACCTGGCCTAGATCGGAAAAGAAAGCCTGTACCACCATGAAGTCCATGCACTCTCCAAAGGCCAGGAGATGTGACACCTGCTCAGGTGCCAAATCAGCATGACAGTACCCCGCTGGCAGGATACTGTAAGATTCGATGACAGGACACAAGTCAGCACTTAGCCCGCTGCGTGGCACATGGAGAAGCAGTGTGCTCGTTACTGGTGGCGGCAGCATTACTACTGCCATTATCACGACCGTTCCTGCTCTATTTGTGGCAGATGCAGGCACTCTCATGGGGACCCAGTGAGCTTCGAGAGCCCCAAGCCCCAGAACTGCACAGGCCTTTCCCTCAGTTGCATCACAGCAGTGAGTCTGTACTCATGAGCACCCAGGAGCCGCCCCACCATAGCTGTCTATCTGCAGTGTCCTGTTGATAAGATCTGTTAGCATTCTCAGCTCCAGGTCTGAAATATGCAAAGAACAGGGCCTGTTTGTTCGATCAGAGCATCTAAGGTTTAACTCCCAGAGGAAATTAAATTAGGGGCCTGGAGCTATGACAGACTGTCATGTTTCCTTGCAAGGAATGTCACCCTTAATGTCATGCAGATCTCGTGTATAATTTTCTCATATTAATTTTTTTTTTAATAATGTGACGTTTCCAGCAGGACACAGATGATACCCAAAAGTGAAATTGAGGAACAACTAGGGTTTGTTCCCATTTTTGGTCTTGCTATCCCCTCCACCAACTGAGTACAAAATCACAAAATGAATCCATACACAGATGGTAACTGCTCTTCTAAAAGCTACTATAATCCACCTCCCTACCACCAATTTCAGACCCTTGTCAAAAGAACTGACTTAGAACTGAAGCCTTGATGAGGGTTACCTTTCCTTTTGTTTGAAAATGGCTCACTGGGTAGCCCCAGCACTGTGAACTTCCTCCCTCTTTCTGCCTCCCCCTAAGTCCCCACAACCTCCATCTCATCCCCAGCACTAACTGCTGGCCCTAGACCTGTTTACCTTCTGACAGAGAGTTCCTCCCAGCAAATTATTTGTGGGTTAGAAATCAGCCCAGCCTGGCCTATCCTGGAGCCATTGTAATGTAATTGGGTTTTAGGTGTGCTTGTGTTTGTGCTAGCATTCGCAGAGATGGCATCAAGCCCCGGAAATGCCAAAAATATGAATGTGACTTTTGTACTACTCAAGCAGACTGGTGATGACTGGTAGAGAAACTCTGGACTTTGGGAGTGGGGGGTAGAAGCCCTGGATAAGAGAGGAGGAGCCTGGGCTCAGTCTCAGTCTGTGGGAGGATCAGCTATGATTGTAAAGGGTCACTGGAATCAGTGAGCAGGAACGAGTCCCTCTTCTAGAAACTTGGCAGAAGCCGGGGTGGGGGAGGGCAGTTCAGGCGGGCATTTCCCTGGTCCTACTTCACTTGTCTAAACCTTGTCTGTGTTTTCACTTGAGACCTGAGCTTCTCCAAGAGAAACTTTGATGATATGTGGGCCAGCGTGACCACAGCTCTATTACTTACTCCTGACTTGGGGCCTGGCGCCCACGAAGGCAACATCCTTTGGCCCTCAAGGGATGGTGCTTGTCTGCTGAGGGATGATGATCTCCTGAACAAACAAATAAACCCTTTCTTACCCTTTTTGTGTGTACCTTTTAAATATGTGGGTGAGGACCCACAGTCAGGCCCCCATTTCACACGGGGGTTGCCCTGTAACACGTCCAGATGGAGAATAGATTGCTTTCATGCCTGTGCCCCTGGGGCTCCACCCCGGTCATGCTGTGGAATTGAGTAGAAGATGAATAAATGAGTAAATGCCCTGGAAGTAAGAGTTCAGGATTTGAAGCTGTACTCAGGCACTAACTTTGGAGTCCAGAGGTGCCTGGGAGCGGGGATTGTCTCAGCCAATCATAAGCCATGTGACATGAGTCAAATTATATAACCTCCCATGCCTCAGTTTTGTTGTCTGTAAGGCGTTAAAATACCTGAGCAGTTAGCTCAGTGCCTGGTATGCTAGTGATTTATCTGCTACTTGGGGGTGATTTTCTCATGCTTCGCCTCTACCTCCACCTCACCAACTTCCCTTTGAGTCCTCTATACTGTGAGTACTATTTTGGCCATTTCACTTTATCTCACAAGCTGATTATATTCCAAATATGGAAATTTCTGTTCTTATCAGAATAAACAACTCCCAGGGGAACCCCAGTGGTATCAAGTTCTTGATACCATTCTTATGGGCAGGGGTCCCCTCAGAGGAGCCCCTCACCTTGGTCTTTACCCTGTAGTCTTTTCTCCTCCGTGCCCTACCCAGAGTGTTCAAAGTCAGTTAGGAGAGGTAAAGCAGAGGGAGCTAGAGCCACAGCCTTGGAGGTGCGAAGAGTCTGCTGCAGAGGCCCAGAAGGGTAGGGCCAGTGAAGGCTAGAGAGACGGGCCAGACTGGGAAGAGGGAAGACATCCTCAGCATGGGCCTGGTGTGGTACAGACCTGGAGCTAAGCTTTGACTGGCTCTGGGGACACAACCTGGCACAGGAACTCCTTGAGGAAAAGGTTCATCAGGTTGAGGAAAGCCTGAGTGCTCTGGACATTCCCATTGGCTGGAAAAGCTTTTTTCAGGGGTGGGTATGGTGGTTGTGCCAGCCAAGCAGTGGGCCCAGGCTATCTTAGACATAGAAGTGTGCAGTGACAAGGCATTGGCCTAGAGCAGAAAGTGGGACAGCCATGAGGTGACCTGGTAAAGAGGTTTCTCAAAGGAAATCCTAAAGAACTTAATGGCGGATGGAAATGGAAGTTGAGAGTACATTTCCCATCTATAAAATAAGAGTTTGGTGTACAACCTCTAAATCATCCAGCTCAGACAGTCTTAGATATACTTACTGGGGCATTTCCAGATTCCAGACAAGGCTATATTCCAAATCCAAACAGATTCCTTTTGTCCTACTAAGTTGGGGGAGTGGCAGGGTTTGGTGGGGGGCGGGGGGCAAGCAGGACAGTGAGAGGAGTAAACATGTGAGCCTGGTTGGACGAGGGAATGTTGGCAAGTGTACTTCTCAGCCCCTCAGCTTCTGTTTCCCTTCCACAGTAAAGGCAACATGCAGGTGACCTGAACTGCCAAAAATAGGGGTTCCCCCCCATTTCCTTGCCCTTCCTGGACCAGCATTACCATCCTTCTAGAGCTCCCCCCACCTTGCTTCCCTTTCATTTTCTTCCTTAGCTCCTAGTCCCTCTGATATTGCTGGTGGGTGGGGGAGGAGTCAGGGAGATGGAGAGATGGGAGTGGGATGGCCCTTAGGGACAGGCCTGCAGCATTCTTCTGTGTCCCTGAAGCAGATCACAGAGAGCTCCTCTCTCCAAGGCCAAATCCATAGCTTGGCAGTTGTCAAAAAGACCGTATATTTAAAAAACAAATAAGTAAAACCCTGTCTCCCACCTTCTTCCTAGATTCTGTTGACCGAAGAGTTTGTAGAGAAAATGCTGGAGGACTTAGAAGATTTGACTTCTCCAGAGGAAGTAAGCCTGTTTGATTCTAACAATGGGTTCTAGTCTGAAAGGGAGAGAGAGAGAGAAAGTGTGTGTGTGTGTGTGTGTGTCTGTCTGTCTGTCTGTCTGAAGTATGGGGATTAGCAGGAAAGGAGACCCAGGAAATGTTAAACAGCTTTATTTCTATCTCCCTGAGCCACTGCCCCTCCCAGCCCTTGTAAGGACACCCAGCAAATGGTCTGAATTGCTGGTTTCTCAGAACCTCATTGAAGAGACAGCAGGGCCTTTGGGCTAATACGAGTTCTCTCCAGACCCTGCTGTTCCCTGGCAGGTTCTGAACAGAAAGCCCACGCCTGCTGCCAGAGAACATTCCACTGGGGAGTTGTGGTGGGCAGTGTGGGACTCCTGCTCTTGCCTCAGGCCACCCAGGAGTCACTCTCCTTCCCTCCTTCAGCCATAAACTCACTCCTTTTGCTCTGCCTTTTCCAGTCTAGCTCAGAGTCCTGAGAGTTGGCAAGTTGGGGGAGGGGAGGCCTGTGCCTTCCCTGGTTACTCCTCTAGGGTACAGGAATGGAACCCACAATCCTCTTTGTTTTTCTTCCTTGTTTCTGGCATCCTCCTTTGCCATCCTCATTTGAGGGGACTTACCTCACCCTGGAAAGTCCCTTACCCTCCCCCTCCTCTTGCCTCCTCTTAAATAGCACCCCAGCGGGATCTAAGTCTTCCTGGCCTCAATACCCAATAGGTTAGTGGAGCATAACAAGTTAGCCCAGCCTCTGGAGAGCTCTTCTGGACCCTCCCCTGGCTGTGGCAGAGCCAGTCCCTTCCCTTGCCCTTTCTGTCCCGAAGTGTTTTTGGGGGAGAGTTCCTTCACCTCCCTGGAGCCAGGCTTTCAATCTAGAAGGAAGCCAAGAGGAGTTTCCAGCTGCCAGGACTCCCACAGCCTCAGCACCCAGGACAGGAAGGTCTCTTAACATCCACAGGGTAGGCCTGACCTGCCCAGGTGGACAGGAACTCCTTGGACCCCAAGCTCATCCCTTAGCGGGTGAGATAGTGTCTTCTCTGTCCTCTGGGATGTGGCTTGATAAATTAGCTCATTTATACATTCAGTTGTCATCAAACACCCAGTCTGTGCCAGCCAATCAACCACCACAAGTCACTGGTCCCTGATGCCGGGCTCCCATTCAGTCAGACCAGAGCCAGCTGCCCAGAAGCGCTTCCGGAGAGGCCATGGTGCACAGGGATGGCACTGTGCCAGGCTGCTGCTTTGAGCTTGGACACCGAGGGGGTAGGAGGGGGACAGTCCAGGCAAGAGGGACAGGAGCCAGGGGAAGCTTAGGAAAGTAGGTCACTAAAAATGACGGGTGTTTTTTTTTGCTTTCCTCTCAAGAGGCTGTCCCCATACCCTACCCCATTCTCCACTTTGTCCCGCCTTGGACAGGTCCCCAACAGAGGGAGGGAGAGGAGCTAGCTAGGAAGCGTCAAAGCTGCCCTCTTCCAAGCCCTGCTCTCAGGCTGAGCATCCAGCTCTCGGTAACCTCCCTTCCAGCCTGACCCCAGCACAGCAGGAGTCATAAAAGGCAGCTCTATTTCCAAGCTTCCGTCATCGTTCAAGTCAGTGCGCATCTACTGAGCAGCTATTGCTTGTGTGAGACCACACATAGGGACTGGAATACGAAGGGCGTGAGCTGTGCTAGCCCCTTCCCGCCACCCCATCAGAAGCTTGGGAAACAAAACCAAGCGAGTTAGTGAATCTCAAAGTGGGGCAAGAAGACCTTGAGACCTCTCAGACTGACAACTCTGGGAGGCAGATGGGGATGAACTAGGGGGAGCAGGTAGAGGGGTTGCTCTTCCCAAGGCTGCACCAGGTCCAAGAAATCACTTCAAGCCACATTTGACCTGCTCCTTTGCGCCCTTGAAGGCCTCCTCATCTTTGAGCCCTGGCAAAGACCACAGAGGGCAGGTTCCAGGCTCCTGCCATATCAACCTTTAGAGAGAAGCCATGGCGGGGACAAAACCACAGTGCTCCAGACCTCAAGCCACTCCCCTCTAGCATCTGCACCTTCCCCTGCCCCCAGTCCTCTGGCTCCAGGGCCTCAGGGAGCAGATTCCTGGCATGCTTGTGGCTGGAGGCAGAACCCAGGAAGTGAGCTGGAGGGAGGGAGTCAGCTCAGTCCAGAGAATTAGAAAACATGCCTCCTCCAGCCCCAGTTAATTATTGGCAGGACAAGGGGAAGGAGGGGGTCACTGAACTCCAGCAGCTTGACCCCAGCTACCCACCAGGATCTAGCACTGGGGACTGATGCCAGGCAACCCATGGCCTGTCTTGCCCCCAGCGCCTGGGGAATAGGCCCTGAGTGAGAGACTGTCTGGGAAGAGGGGTCTGCTAACTCTCTGCACTCTGGCCCTGTGTTTGCTCCCTCCACAGTTCAAACTTCCCAAAGAGTACAGCTGGCCTGAAAAGAAGCTGAAGGTCTCCATCCTACCCGACGTGGTATTCGACAGCCCACTGCACTAGCCCGAGCTGGGCCCTGCAGGGGCCAAGGAGAGCCCAGCTGCTCCCCAATGACTTTCATCATAACAGCTGTGTAAGAGAGATCCCACAAGTAAAAGGACAAGTGTGAGGATGAGCGCACAGCCACCGCTCCTACAGCCAGTGGGATACCCTGCACAGGCCCCAGGCCCCCACCTCACCTGCATCCCAGGGGCCTCACCTGCCTCTGGGCCATGAATGGGAAATTGCAAACCAACCTTCCCCTCCTGCTGCTGCCACAGATTCTGGTTTGAGACTGACTCTGGACTGTTGATGCGCCCCTTCGTGGAGACAGGCCTCATTCTCACCTGCTCGTGGGCAGCCTGGAGGAATGGTGGCAGTCGGGTGTGTGCACTGCCCAGCTCAACTGGGAAGCCTTTGGTAACGAAGCTCCTCTGGCCTTGAACAGTTCCTCTGCTGGTGTTTGGTTTTCTTCCTCCCTATTTTATTTTGTAGAAACCGAATGTTTTATTGCTCTTCAAAGATATCCAGAAGCCATGTATATAATGTTTTTTAAACAGAACTTTATTCCCAGATACTTTTTCATTCTCTTAGAGGGGGCCTGGGGCCATGTCTCCCCTTGAGCCCCACCAGAGAAGGCATCAGCATTCCTCTGCCAGGACCTTGGAGGAGCTGACTTCCTGGAGAGGCTTTTCTTCCCTGCTGGTCCTGGAGGGGCCTGGGTGGGACGGAGTGGAGACTCTTTCATGCAGTTCAGGGGCCAGAGAAGGGTGCTGCTGGTTCCGAAGTGGATTGGGCCCCCACAGAATCTAAGGACTGTCAGAGTCTTGGAGACCCCTTTTCCAGGAATTTTCTACCCACATACCAGTCCCACCTGCCAGTCAGGGCCTGAGTCTCCAGCTTTCTCTCATTTTCTCATCCCCACAGGCCTGTCAGCCTCGAGGTTACCCTATCTACCTAAAAGTGGAAAAATAACCTCTCAACATGTCTTTCACTTTGATTTTGTCGTCACTGCACTCTGCCGTCCCCTTGCACCCATTCATCTCTCATCTCATTCCCACACCTTGTTCTGTCTCCTTCCTCATGCTTCTTGGTCTCTGGCCTCCAGCACTGTAGATTTCATGGTTTCTGCCAGAAACCTACTTCTGTCTGACTCTATGGTTTTGGCTCCTCTGGCTTTTATCTTCCATTCCTGACCTGGAATCAGTAAGCCCCTTCTGTCCCCTCTGTCCTCCAACTCTAGGAACTGCTATTTCAACATGACCCTTTGGAAAACCTTTCCAAAGCAAAGTCATTTTGTCTGTCAGGACCACACAGGGCTCCTTACTGCCCGTCTGCCCCAGTCATTCATGCAGGCACCGCCACGGGTGCTGTACGAGACCCATGGAGTGCAGGACCCCTCTGATGCAAGATCCAGCCAAGAACTGCCTCCAGGCCCAGCAGAGCAGTGGCTCGGCGCTGCAGGGAGCAGGAGTCAGACTGCCAAGGGGCCACTAGGGCCTGGATCTTCTTGCACACACTCTCAGGGCTACCCGGGTAACCATCAACTCAGATCCTCAAGGTCGATCAGCCTGCACTACTGGGAGAGACTGGTGCAGGCACCACTGGCCAAGGTGGAAGCCCCTCTGGACCTGACGAGGGCAATAGCTGTGCCTTCTGCTCTGAGAACTTTTGCAAATGGACGTTTCCTGGCCTTCGTCTACCACAGCATTCCTGCCTTTGAAGCTCTTCTAACAGCTCATGGCCAGAGACCTGCCCATCAGCTTGTGTCCTTTTCTTGCCACCCTGACCTGCCTCCAGGAATTCTTCTTTCGAGAGACCTGACTCCTCCCACCTGCTCTGCCTGGTGGCAGGGGTTCTTCTCTGAGCTAAGCATTGTCATTCTTATAGGAGGTAGAGGGAGCAGGTGAGCTCTGAGATGTGAGCCCACAAGGGCTTCCAGGGGGGTGTCATGGGTCTCTGACCATATTTCCTTTTCCTTGGGTGGTAGTTCCTTCCCAGAGGTTTCTCAGGGAGGGGGCTCTCTGAGCTGGTTGGTGAGAATGAGATGCACATGCCAGCGCAGCACCTGGCAGATGGTGGGTGCTTCCTAAACTTACACCTTCCGCTCCCTGCAGCTCTCTGGGAGCCCTGACCTCATAGTGAATTGGGGAGGTGAAAAGCATTCCTCCCTGATTCTGCTTCTTCCAGGGGGTTCCTCAAGGTTCTCCCAACCCTAACCCTCCCTTCAGGTCCTTGGTGCTGATTCTGGAGCTTCCATTAAGAGGGGGTTCCCTGTGCTGTTTGCCTGCTAAAGAGGCAGACTCCTGGGGCTCCTCAGCCCCAACATAGGTTCCAAGAGGACTGCAGACCTACTGCCATTCCACGAGGATGAAGAGGCTCAGGTAAGGTCTCAGGACCTGGAGCAGGTGCCCCGTCCCGCCCTCCTCTTCCTCTTCCAAAGGTGTGGCTTCAGGTTAGGAACTGGAAAGCCTTCGGGAGAGTCGAAAAGGGCTAGAGCATTTTAAAAAATAAACACAGGGTCTCGGGACTGGGTTTGAGAGTGAGTTGCGAATGGCAGGGTGGGGAAACCTCAAGGTTGGTGCCCCTGTGGGGCAAACCAGAACAGAATTCCTTTGATTATTTTTTTATCTGGTTGTCTGTCCTCTCTGGCTTCCAGGTTACAAGTTCTGTGCCTGTAACAAGTTAGGAGCCCTGTAGAGACTCCTTGTTTTGTACAAGTACCTGAATGCTGTAATGAGCAGACTTTTGTAAAATTTTATATTAGTTTCTAATGTCAATGGCGACTCAGTTCCTGGGGGCTGCAGCCAGCCTGGGACTTTTGTAAGAATTTTTGGGTGACTCACTTAGATGTTTCCTTCTTGCCTCCTCTTCCTCTGTGTAATCTAAGTGCATTAAACATATTTGCAGAAGTGCCTGGGTCTCATGCTCCTTTCCCACTGCTACATGGGGAATGGAAAGAGGCGGGTATGTTACACTGGGCCCCTTAAAAGAAGCCTGGATGGGAAAAGGCCCCAAAAATTACTGTTGGGGGTTAGGGGTGGTGGTAGCCTAGGGACTCTTAAGTCATGCAGAAATCACTCTGGGAACAGGCTCTCACTGGTTTTGATCTCTGTAGGGTCAAGGTGAGCTCGAGTGGGTGGGTAAAGACCCTCTCTGCCACTTCATTCCTCTTCTACCCTCCTCTCACAAAAACCCCTTTCCCCTCCGGAAGATGGACCATTCTTACCTTCAGTTTGTAGTCCTTGCGCCCCCTTCCTACTAAGGCCAAGAGACAGCCTCTCCTCTCACCAGGTACCTAAATTCAGCCTCCTAATCCAGGTCTGGATTGAGGCAGGCAGGATGGAAGGTTAGCCCACACTTCTATCATCTCTTCCTACCAAAGATTACCAACTCCTGTTTCTCCAAGGCTGGCTTGGCAAAACAAAGCCCTATGTCAGTTAGGAGATAATACCCTGGGACCATAGAGGCAGACTGGACAGGGTTCCTAGAACCTGTGGGATTGCTCTGGGTCCTTACACTTCCTGAGAAATAGGGCCTTTTCCCCTGGTCCATAGAATGGAGTTAGTTCCCCAGAGTGTTCAAATGGGGCTGATCCCCCCAGTTACACAAGAGGAGAGTGGGGAGGGGTTCTTAGCTTCTTTTCCTGTACTCTTTGTGGAATAGCTGTGTCTGGGGAACCTTCTGTGGAAACAGGTAAGCACTCCTCCTTATCCTGTGGCCCATAAAGTAGCAGAGCAGGTCCTGTCTGGGACCCTCAGCTGAGACTCCCTGGCAGGCAGAGCCAGGGAACTGGGAAGATCTGGAGCCAGGCTGACAACCCAGGGAGACCCAGGCCACCCTTTCTTCTCAGAGACTAGGGTTGGCCTACTTATCTAATCCTCTTCTAACTAGCCTAGAAGAATCCAGGGCCAGGGTGAATATTCTGCTTCAGAGAGGGCAGAATAAGGAGATCCTGTGTTTAGATTGTTCCAGGAGACTATTACACCAGGGTTGTTTCTGGAAAGAGAAGGGCTCTTAGGCTTAGAGCAGAGACCCCCATCCCTAGATTTAGGGAGGGGAGAAATCTATTATGTCATCTTGAATGTCTACTTCAAAAGAGTTGTACATTCCTCCCATGTTTGCTGTGCCCCATGGTGGGGGTGCAGAGGAGGAGGGGAATCTGGGGCCTTGGGTAAGGGGGCCCATAGGCTTCAGGGCAGTGGGGCTGGGGAGCCCAAGAGATTTGCCAAACTGGACTGACCAGAAGGAGTACACAAACTGGAAGTGACTCAACCCAGCTTGCCAGGCCATGAGGGAGCTACAGGCTGCCGAGGGGGAGGAGGTGGGGAGGCAGGAAGGAGAGGAGGGATTAGCTGGGCAGAACAAGGGAGGCATGTGTCCCAAGGCTGCTGGGGCAGGTCAGAATGTGTCTGGGAGGGACAACTATCTCCAGACCTTTCCATGGGGGCATGATGGACTGACTGACCCAGTGCCCTCTAATCCTCCTCGGTGCCAGGAAGTCTTGGGGAAACAGCTCAGGGCAGGATGGGAGGAAGAGCAAGATGACAGCCTGTGGGTGTTCATAGCTGATATGAGTGTAGCTTTCTGAGTAACTTGAGGGGTAAGGGAGTCTTGGAGGGGGCTGAAATAAGAGTGGTGGCCTTACTGGGCCACATACCTGAGGGTAGAGACCCTGTCCCTTTGTTTTTCTAGTTTTACCCAACACTTCCCTACACCCCACCTCAGAAGTACCATGAACACACTGAAAGACTAGAGAATGAGGCTTCCGGGCATGGTTGAACCTCTACAATAACACTGTGGGAACAGCAAGAACTAGGAAATATGTTCATTCACTTGTTCTTTCAACAAACGTGTGTCGGACTCTGCTGTACAATGAGACTGGACACAGGCCCGGTCTGAAGGAGCTCACAGCGCAGTAAGAAGAAAGGACAAGGAGACAAGGACAAGAATGAGACAGAAAAGAAGGCAGTGTGTTGTCATCCATCCTACCCCAACTCCCCCACTATCATCTGTGTGACTACTTTAGACAGATTAACCACCCTGGGCTCCAGTTTCTTCATCTCCAAATGGATACTTCATAGTTTTCTCAAGGATTGTATAATACATACAACATCGTTACTACTCAGTGAGCAATTTATTAAAGGCTATCCTAGAGGATGGGCATGCAAAAGGTGCCCCAGCCCAGTCTGGGGAGACTCAATAGGACTTCCTGAAAGAAGTGCCATCTAAGTCAAAAGCTGAAGGATGCCTAAGGATGAATTACACAAAAGAAAACAGGGCTTTGATTTTAGAAGCTCTCCAGATAGAGCTACAGGGGCATATGTCCCAAAATTCTGCTGGAGACTATTCAAGTTGCCTAGAGTATACGGGTGAAGGCATCAAACTCCCATTTTGGAAACATTTCCCTGCTGCTGAATGGAGAATGCTTTGAAAGAAAGCAAGATTGGAGGCAAGGTAGCCAGTCAAACTCCGAGTTAAGACAGAAGCATTAGGGGGCACTTCCCTGGTGGCCTGGGGGTTACATCTCAGCTCAGCGCTATTAGCTATCACTGCTACAGCCTGAGTTCTATCCCTAGCCAGAGAGCTGACCAGTTGATGCAGCAGAACTCCCGCCAACTGCTCCCCTCAGCAGTGTATTTCAGTAGATCCATCTGTTCTGGCAATAGCTTGATAGCGCTGTGACTTAATCCCTGGGCCACCAAGGAAGCCCAGAGGACTGATTAAAAAAAAAAAAAAAAGATTGATTTATGCATACAAGAACTGGGGTTACAACCAGAGGTGCAGGAAGGGGTGGGTGGGTGAGAGCATTCACCAGAGAGAGTAGAGACCAGAATAGGCAGATGTTTTTAAATACACTGCTGAGGGGAGCAGTGGGCAAAACAGGAGAGGTCTGCTGTGCCATGTGGGTCAGCTCCCTGGTCTGGGATTGAACTCCTGCTGTAGTGGCTATGGAGGCTTCATAGTGCTGTGACTTAACCCCTTGCACCACCAGGGAGGCCCCAGTATTGATATTTTTAAAGGATTATTCTGGCTACTCTGTTGAGAATTGATTCCAGGACTTAGGGGCAGAAGCAGAGAACCTAGTTGGGACCTACTGAAATATTCCAGGTAGCAATATGGTTAAGTAATGGAGATGTTAAGTAGTAGGCAAGATGTGCTGAAGGGTTCACTAGAAGATGGTCACTGCAGAGCAGAAACCAGTGAGGGGAGCAAAAATCAGTATGGTTTTGAAAATGTTGAGTTTGAGGTTTGTTGTACCTCCAAATGAAGATGTCAGGTAAGCAACTCGTATATAAATGAGCGACTTATGCAAGATTTCAGCGATGCATCTATAGGCCTGATAAGAGTAAGGGAGATGTCAAGTTGCCTCCCTGGCTTGTTAACATAGTGGCCACAGGTCTACTGAGTGAGATGGGGAAATGGAATGGAGGGGAAACAAACTGGAATGTGAAGAGGATGAAGTTTAGTTTCTAGTACATTGAATTCAATGTACTTGTGGGATACCCATGTGGAGAACATCTTATATTTGCAAGAATGTTTTGACAGTTCAAAAGAATATTCTGTAAGCATATCTTGATCCAGTTCATTATTGTTATTGTAGGGCTCCTCTCAATCCCATTTTTTTTAAGATTTATTTATTTATGCATACAAGAGCTGGGGTACAGGCCAGAGTCCAGGGAGGTGAGAGGATTCACCAGACACAGCCGGGAGCAGAACAGGCAGACTGACTGAAACACACTGCTGAGGGAAGCAGCAGGGGAGGCAAGAGAGGTCTGCTGTGCCATGTGGGTCCCCTCCCTGGCCGGTGGCAGGGATTGAACTCATGCTGCAGTGACTGGTTTGCTTCAGAGTGTGTTGCTTAATCCACTGCACCACCAGGAAGGCCCTCAACCCCATTTTTAATCCTTATCTAGTCCTGTTGGCTCTACTTCCAAAATACATGCCAAATCTGACAGCTTCTTACCACCAGCTTTAACTTCAGGTTTAACTTACCAAGATCTCCAAGGCCATGTGTATTGTGTGGAGCATGCCTTATGTTTTGCTTTTGCGTTTGTTTTTCCTTAACCGAATTATTCTTCCCCTGAGTGGTCAATTCGCTGATTCCTGAACATTTAGGTCTCAGCTTAAAGGTCACTTTTTGAAGAGCCCTGAGGGTGCCTAATCCTTACTCTCTGTCACAGAAACTGCCCTACATATTTAACTCAAAAGTGTTTTTGTACATGTTTTCCAGGGAATCTCAAGGGCTTGGAAAAATGCTTGGTACATAAAGGTTTTTGTTACATATTTGTTAAGTGGCCAACTGACCTTTGGCAAATTGCGTCAATTCTTTAAGCCTCCGTTTCCTTACCATAGAAGAGGATAATAGTACCTATGTTGCTTGGTAGTTTTAAGCATCAGATATGTCGGGGCGGGGGGGGGGGGGAAGTACTAAGG
>JAGFMF010011406.1:1065046-1090020 GCA_019455555.1 Galemys pyrenaicus | reverse complement strand
CCCCCCCCCCCCCGCTCAGTTCCATCAGACAGATGCGCAGACTAGCAAACCCACCTTTCCCTCGTAGGTAGACAGAGATGCGGTTGCAGAGGCCCAGCAATAAGTGGTCGCACTCCGCAGCTGCCACATCGCCCTTTTAAGAGGCGCTGAACCCCCGCCTTCCACCCCAAAGTTTAATGTACCGGTGTTAGTGCAAAATCACGTGAGACTCTCCACTTGCTCCGCCTTAAACAGGCGGAGCCTCATAGTGGAGGCCAATAGCAGGAGCATCCTCTGGACCAGCCCCAACTCCAGACAGGGAAAAGGGGAGGAGCCGGGCGCCTCAGCAGCTGTACCGGCACTTCCGGACAATACGCCCCGCCCCGCGGTCCGTTTACTTCTCCCTTGCTGGGTGGGCAGTACTAGCGAGTGCTGATTAAAGGCGCCGCGGTTGGGCTGCCGCTTTCTCCTTGCTCCCCCCCTTCCGTTTCCCCGCCCCTTTCCAAATAGCGGGACCGGCCTTGATGTAGGAACACCACCCTCCGCCTCTCTGCTCCCTAGCTCTGGAGTCTGCTCACCGCAGCCCCCTGCCCGCCGGTGTCCCCACCCTACTAGCTGCACTCTGCTCCGAGCCCATTGTATCCCCGCCTCTCTCCCACCCCAGCCCCCCCGGCTGCGGAATCGGAGGCCGGGCTGTGGCGGGAAGATCAGGGACCTCTGTGCGCCCCTCCAGCCTGGCCCGCGAGCCGGGCCCCTCCCCCGCCCGCCCTCCTAGCAACAGCGCGGTAGGGACGAGGGCGCCCTTCCTCTCTGTCTAGGAGGGGACCGACTGGCGGACAGCAGGAACGCACCCCCCGCCCCCCGCCAGCACCAGCAGCGAACCCCCACGCCCCTTTTCTGGGGGAAGGAGAACCGGAGCTCGAGCGAGCCGAGGCAGGAAAAGGCAGTCGCAGACTGCCCAACCCGCAGATCATTTTTATTATCGAGATTATTATTAAAAGGGGGCGGGAGCCCAGGATGCGGAGGAGGGGGCTAGAGACGCAGCTATTTTTATTAAACAGATTATTCCTGAAATAATACGCGCAAGATGGCTGAAGGTGGCTATGATGAGAGTGTTGGGGTTTTTTTTTCTCCCCCCCTTTTTTTTTTAATCTGAGGATAAAGCTCTGAGGCGACAGCCGCTGCGGAGACCCTGCCCGGAGTGCCCTCCTCTCAGTTGAGAAGCTGCGGGCAGACAGACGGACCCACGGACCGAGCTGCTGGCGTGGGCCCGCCCCGGACGCGTCGCCTGGGCAGCCGGGGTCCGCGGGCGCTCTCCTTTCTGCAGACTTCTTCCAATTCTGATCTTTTTTTATTTTTTGGAAAGGACCGCGGTGGGTGGAGCAGAGGTGGAAAGAAATCGGGACTTGGCATTTTCTCCCCTCTCTCTCCTAATTTGAGGGAGGCCATCAGCCCTCCCCCTTAAAAAAGAATCCCACCAAGAGAAATAGAAAGAACGCTGCAGGACCATCGCGCGAGCGCGCTCGGATCCCCCGCGCCGCCGCCGCCGCGCTCGCCGCCAGAAGCCCAAGATGGCTGGGCGCTGAGGGAAACAGCCTGGCCCGGCTGGCTCGGCCCGGCCCCGCTGCCACAGGCTGGCTCCGACCACAGCCCGGAGCCTTCCAGGCCGGAGCAGAGGCTGAGAAGAAAAGAAAGTGGGGGGGAGGAGGGCCGGGGTGGCGAAGGGGGAGGGCCGGGGCGGGGGGGAGGGGAGGGCCGGGAGCCGAGCCTCCTGTTCATTAGCAGTTGAGAAAAATTCCTTTCTAGTTTGATCAATCCTTGTTTTCCTCGGCAGAGCCGAGGCGCCCGCCCAGCTCGGAGACCGAGAGCGGGGTCTCCTCGCAGCGGGGGCGCCGGGCGCCGGGCCTCCGGGGAGCGCAGAAGTAGCGACGAGGGGTCAGGCCGGAGCACCGCCGGGGCTTCTCCTCCTCCCTCTCTGGTTGGCTTTTTTTTTTTTTCCACTTCTCTCCCTCCCCCTTCCGTTTCTATTTGTGAAGGGAGGAGGAAGGCAGAGGCGGGCTGGTGTCTCTGGCCGGGGACTGGAATTTCATCTGAATGACTGCCTCTGCGCGCACGCAGCGCCCCGGAGTCGGCCAGCCTGCGCCCCGCAGCCCCAACCCGCTCGCGGCGGGCCAGCCGGGGGGCGCCCGCGCCAGGGCCCAGGGACCGCCGGCTCGCCTCGCCCGCCCAGTCCGGATCTAGCAGCCTTCGGCGCGGCCACTCTCGCTTCCCCCGCCTCTCGGACCCCGGGCGAGGCAAAGGAGGCGCGGCGCCGGCGAGCCCGGAGGGAGCCACCATTGCCGCCGCCGTCGCTAGGGGAAGTGTGCGGCTCCGGGGCTCTGTCCGCTGCGGGGCGCGCCCCAATGTCAGCCGCGGGGCCGAGCGCAGGCCGCGGGCCGCCGCTGCCCTAGCCGCGCCGACTGGGGAGCGGCCTCTTATATGGAATTTGGACCCCGGCGCTCCCCTCCAGGGCTGGTGCCCCGGCCGGGGCCCTGGCGCAGTCCGCCGCCTCCCGCTAGGCGCTCGGGAGGAGGAGGAGACGCTGCCCGCTCCGCGAGCGGCGTGAGGACCGAGGCTTCCTCCTCTGGGGGGCGGGCGCGCGGAAGGCGCTGGTGACTGAGCGACTGTCGGGGCCGTCTGGGGCCAGAGCGCCTGGCTCCGTGTCCTACAACTGCACCGGACGGACCCCCAGGGTTGGGGAGTCGGGGAGGCCGGCCCCGGCCCCCTGCCTTTGGCCGTCATGGCAGAGAATTGGAAGAACTGCTTCGAGGAGGAGCTCATCTGCCCCATCTGCCTGCATGTCTTCGTGGAACCGGTGCAATTGCCGTGCAAACACAACTTCTGCCGGGGCTGCATTGGTGAGGCTTGGGCCAAGGACAGCGGCCTAGTGCGCTGCCCTGAGTGCAACCAGGCCTACAACCAGAAACCAGGCCTGGAGAAGAACCTGAAGCTCACCAACATCGTGGAAAAGTTCAACGCCCTGCACGTGGAGAAGCCGCCTACGGCACTGCACTGCGTGTTCTGCCGCCGCGGCCCCCCGCTGCCCGCGCAGAAGGTCTGCCTGCGCTGCGAGGCGCCCTGCTGCCAGTCCCACGTGCAGACGCACCTGCAGCAGCCCTCCACCGCCCGCGGGCACCTCCTGGTGGAGGCGGACGACGTGCGGGCCTGGAGCTGCCCGCAGCACAACGCCTACCGCCTCTATCACTGCGAGGCCGAGCAGGTGGCCGTGTGCCAGTACTGCTGCTACTACAGCGGTGCGCATCAGGGACACTCGGTGTGCGACGTGGAGATCCGGAGGAATGAGATCCGGGCAAGTGATCTTCAGATTCATTCTCATTCTCTCCTCTCTCCTCTCTCCTCCCTCTCTCCTCCCTCTCTCCTCTCTCCTCTCTCTCTCTCTCTCTCCCTCTCCTCCCCTCCACCCCCCTCAGTCTCTCTACTCCCCCTACCCCCACCCCCCTTCTCCTTTCCTCCCTTCCTCTCCCGCCTAGGGACCATTCATCTGAAAGGCTGATGCTTCTGACATCAGGCCAGACCTCCTTCTACTCACACTCTTGTGCTCTGAAAGTTTGGGGACAAGGTATGAGAAGGTTTCTTATTGCAACCGATATTCCTGCACCGGTGCTCACAGGTTCCATCTTGTGAGTCATTTATAGAATTGAGGTGTGGGGATGCTTGAGGTAGAGTTTGGTGTTGCTTTTCTGTTTTGCACTCAGCTTCGTCCCCCAGCGTTGTTTCTGTAGGCCCTATGGGAAGTCACCAAGGCAGTGACCCAGGTCCTGCTTCTCCAGCTGCTGTTTATGTAATGAGTGTCCTGGTGCCGCTGCTGTGGCTGACATGATCCATGATGCTGGCATACCAATGAGGAAGTAAACAAAAGCAGCCATGTTAGTTTCAAGCCCTATTGGAAACACATGGAGGGGGGTGAAGGGGCGCTTCCGGAGGGAGAGCAGAATTCCCGGCATCTAGGTGGACACCCGGCGGCGGTAACCGACCGCGTCTTAGCGGTCCGGGTTATTCGGGTAGCCCCTCTCCCTGTGTGAGAAGCGCTGCCCTCGGTGTGCCCAAGTTGCTTGCCTCTGCATGAATAAACCTTAAAGTATGTGTCTTCCTCACCCTGAGCCCTTTTCTCTCAGTCCAGCCCTCTATCACAGCCCTCCCACATTTGGGGAGGGGAAGTAGTAGACGGAAAAAGAATCCTGTGGGTTTAAGGTTGAGGCGCCTTGCAATCTGGTTTCAGGCAGCTGGCTCCCCTGGGCTGCCGGCTGGGTGATTACAGAACCGCATCCCCTCCCATTGTATACACCCTGCAGCAGTGGCCAATGTCAAAACCACCTTCCCCCTTAGGCCTCTGGGCCTGGCTCTGGACTGAGGCAATACTTCCGTCCCCCTCAGTAGAGGGGGGCTCCTCCTTGGTGCCTCCCTGGTCCCCTGACTTTCAGGGTTGAGTCATACCAGAAGGAAGGGGTTGGCCTGAGACTTGCCTGAGCCATCTCAGAAGCCCCAGCTTGGGGCCTGGGTGTGATATGGGGGTGAGGTTGGGCTTTGGTAGGACTGGGAGTGTTCATGGGTGGGGGCCCCTGGAGGCTAGTTGAGGCCAGTGAGGAGCTTGAGTATGAGGAAGCTCTGAGCCAGGCAGGTTGTAGACAGTGTCTGTTTCCTGTGTGGGGTGTTGGGGGGGGAGGGGGCAGGGGAATGGGGATGAGACCAGTCAGAATGAGTCACTGTTTAGCAATTAAAAAACATACACATACAACTAACAAAAGGCAGGAGGGCCACCACAGACTGAGGGCAAAGAGCGCAAATAAAATTTGCTCTGTAATTAGTTTCCAATCAGATGGTCTAGCTGTAGGGTTTGTGCCAGGACAGGGCCTCTGGTTTCTTAAAGGAAGTATGGAGGGTAGAGAGGGGAGCCATTTCTCTCTCCCCACACTTGAGGCCCAGGGGACACAGATGAGCCCTTGGCGTCTCTCATCCCGCCACTCAGGGCAGGCAAAGCCCAGAATTTCCCCAGTATTGGAAGCTGCTGCTATTAATAAAGATGGAAGAGCTGGGGGAGGGGGCTGGGAAAAGTGCAGAGGCAAGAGAAAGGAGGACTGGCCAGTTTTCTGCCCTGGGAATGGCAGGGGGAGTAGGAGGGGGGGACAGAGATGTGGTTGTGGCTGAAAGGAATTGGGGAGGGGCCGCAGCCGGTGTATTGAATATGCGTGTGCTGCCAGTTTTGCTCTTAACTGTGTCTTAGTGCTAGGGGTGTCTTCATTTGGGTGGGGGAGAAAACGTAATTGTACCTGACTTGGGAGTACGCGAGTATTTTCACATGTGTGCCTGTGTTTGTTAGTGTCTTTGAGACTGTCTACTTTGCCCTCAAATGCACCTGTCTCCTGTCTGTGTAGTTGGCAGATCTGGGTGGGTGGCACGTCATAGCGTATTCACCTTGGAGTTCTTACCAGCAGGTCTCTCATCCCCCTGCTTGTGGAAGGAACCCTCTAGAAGCAGATGCTGAACTTTGTCAGCATCTCTGTGCATGCAAACTGGTGTGCGTGTGTGCGCACGCTCATGCTCTTTCATCGCTGTTCCTGATGGGCAGGCTCAAGAGTAATGGGTTGCATCAGGGCCGGATGTGCAAGTCCGTGCACTCAGCATCTGTGCCCCACAGCCTGACTCTCAGCCCACCCCTGCAGACTCCTCCACCATCGGGACCTCTGGATCTCTCTGGTGCCCCAGGGCACTGGAGTTGGAAACCCTTAAATAGCCCAGTGTCACTCAGTGTGGGTTGGACTAACTGAACATGGAGGAAGAAGGGCCCCTCCCTTGGGGACGAGGGCAAGCCATGGGAACCTGAAAGGAAGAGTCCTCTGTGTTCTCTGTCCTGTCTAGGCCAGCCAGGAGAAGGGGCCTTCTTCTCCTGGGCCTCTTTTCCCAGATACAGGAGCAGAGGCATGGAGACCTGGCACCTGCCTTAACATACAGCTGTTCTGGTGCTTCCACTTCTGTCCCCCGGGAAGAGGGCTGAAATGCCCTGTGAGTTACAAGTAGGAAACCCTGATTAACCCTTCCCGCTCACATGCTCACAAGCACCTCCACATGGGCAGTGGCCATGGGGGCCTGGCAGGAAGGCAAACACCTGGAGGGGTCGTCTCAGAATCAAATCCCTCCTAAGACCACTGTCTGGACATGCCTGGACCCTGCATGTGTTCTCCCTGGGAGCTGTGGAGCCAAAGGGCCCAAGACTGGAACACCCACGGCCTGGCAGTCTTAGGTAGTCAAATGCTCATCCAGCCCCCAGGTTCAGGGGTTTAGCTGAGTAAGGGGGCACTGACAGGAGCTGGGAGCACCCCCTATCTTATGACCTCCCTCGACATGGAAAGAAGCCTCACCCTGGGGCCTAGTTATGTGTGTGAGAGACCGTGCGGGTGTATGGTTGGAGTTTGTGCCCTGGGCCATTCCTCGGACCCTTGCATTCCCAGAAGCTCAGGGTAGCAAAGACGTTCTCTGGAAGGGGACCCCACTGCTAGAGCCAGTTTGTGGGTGTATCCGTGGGTGTGAGGTAGAGTGTGAGGTTACCCTGCTCACATTGCCCCTGGCTTGGGGTTGCGTGGGGACCCTGGAGGGGATCCTAGGTCCATGCTGTGTGTCTGTTCCCTAGTGAGGTGTGGGAATGAGGCTGCCTGGCCCAGCTGACTGGTGGGGCAGAGCCCATGGCTTGCCTCCCCTGCGGCCCTACTCCTGAAGTCTTAGGCAGGGTGAGAGTGGGGGTGGGGAGACTGTGTGTTTGTAAGGTGTGAGGGACATGTCGCTGCCACTTCCTTGACCACCCTAAGTGTACAGCAGGGGAACCTTCGACTTGCCCTTCCTCCCTGGGTACCAGGCAGAGGGGAGTCTCAGGCAGAGATCCAGCTCTCCCCACCCCCACCCCGGGATCCCGAGGACATAACTGGGTGTCTGTCATGCACACCCTATTGACTTCCCTGCCTCCTGCAGCTCTGAGTGGCCTGTGCAGGTGTGAGCGTGTGTTGTAGGTGACCAGCGTGTCTCGTTGTGGAGCTCACTTATGACTGGTTTTTTGCATCTCAAGTGTCTCTCTCTGAGGAGGTACAGTGTGAGAAACTGACTGATTTATGTAGCTGTCTTGTGTGACTGTGGGGGCAGGAAGACATGCGCATGTGTATGGGAGAGAGGAGGGTATCTGTGCCCTGCTTGCCGTGCACCTGCAAGTTACAGTCGAGTCAGTGCCTGAGTGTGCCTACCTGCTCGGGCTGTGGTTGGTTGGTGGTTGTGAATTTTGTGTGACTTTCTCACCTGGTGAGGTGTTGGGGAGGGGCAGGGGAGGTGGAATTTACCTTAGGCAAGTTTGTTGCAGATGGCAGGTATTAGAGGTGGAAACCCAGACGGATCCTGCCCCTCTGTGCTGGGGACAGTGTGGGTGGGCGTAAGGAGAACGTAACCCTACTTGGGCCCCTGCCCTGGGCTAAGCAGACAGCCTGGCTGGCTTGGCCCCTGGCTCTGGGAATGCCTGCCTGCCTTTCCTTCCGACTGGCCTGGCATTCAAACCCAGACAAAGGGGGGCTTTCTCGCTCGCCTCTTTGTTCTGCTGCCCCAGAGCGCTGCTCTCTGCGTGGCAAAAGCTAATTCCACTCTGCAGCTGGGAAACCCTCTCTGGGGTCTGCTGGGGCTTGCCTTGCAGGCACTGCCTCTCCCTAGCCCTGGTTCTACCTTCAGCCTCCTCTCTCTGGGTCTGTGGTTGTCCCAGCAGGGGGGGGCGATCCACACAGTAGCTCTAGGCAGGGGTTGATGCGTGGAAGAGGTCTAAGGCAGGCAGACACTGCCCTGAGACCAGGGAAGAGCCTGTGACCCAGAAGAGAGGAGGCCATTGTCCTCTTGGGATAAGGTCTCGGATTGGGGGTGGGGATGAGTTTGGCAGCTGGAGGAGGTGGAGATGGGCTAGGCCTGAGCAGAGGCTGCAGCCAGGGCTGAAGCTGCCAGGAGAGTCATCTGGGCAGGGACCAGAGCAGGAAGAGTTGCTTCAGCAGCCCAGCTCCCTTTCCCTGGGCTCTGGTCACCCCCACCACAGGGGCTGCTGGACCCAGCCCTGGTCTTGTCTGAAAACCTCAGACCTGTCTCCAGCCCAGCCCCTGGGCCCTATTCCCTTCTGACCTTGCTTCTCTTCAAGGTTGACTTGAGGGCTTTATTATTATTACTTATTAACTTTTATATAGCCCAGTCCCCATGGCCTCACCCACTTGCCCAGTCCAGTCTGGCATCAAAAAATGCCAGCTAGGCCTGGACAGTCAGACTCTAGAGAGAAGTGAGACTTTCCAGGGGGAGCAGGAAAACCCCTCTCCAGGTTGGGAGGGGCCCCAGAGAAAGCAGCCAAGACACAATCTGTGATATTAGGGGACAAGTAGAAGAACAGGATGTGCTGGGTGGAGGGGTAGGAATGGTGTGCCCCCCAAGTCTTTTTTTTATTATTATTATTTATGCACACAAGAGCTGGGGTGTAGGCCAGAGGTGCAGGAGTTGAGAGGAGTCACTAGAGATAGAGTGGGGAATAGAAAGAGTGGATCCACTGAATTACACTGCTGAGGGGAGCAGCAGGTGAGACAGGAGAGGTCTGCTGCTCCATGTGGGTCAGCTCCTTGGCCTGTGATCGAACTCGTGCTGCAGTGGCTATGGATAGCTTCATAGTGCTGAGACTTAACCCCTTATGCCACTAGGGAGGCCAGCCCCCAAGTCTTGACGCTTTTGGTCCTCACAGGCCCAGGAGCCAGCCATAAAAAACCTTAGGCCCTAATAGACAGACAGGGAGAGGAGTGAGCAAATGCTTCCTGAGCCAGGGGCTGCTGAGTGGGGCTGGGCTTCACTTGCTGGAGGCCTGGTCCCTCAGCTGCTTCCAGTGTAGGCCTGCTTCCCCGTCCACTCTGCTTGGGCACTCGAGGTGAGCCGTAGTACAGGTGACTCACCTGTGGGCTGGGAGTGGCAGCGACAGTCCCCATCCCCACCCCTACACCCCCGGCTTTGAGAACCCTTGCTCTGAATTAAAGTGGTTCTGTCTCAGCTGTGGGATTTTTCCCTGGTGGGAAATGGAGCCTTAGCTCTCAAGCAGTTCCCTAGGGGTTGGGGTGGAAAAGAAGCTGCTGGTAGTGGGGAAGGGTCCAGGCCCATTTTCCAGCTTCTCAGCATCATGATTCAGTTATTTTTCTGAAATCAAGGTGAAGGGTAATGAAGGAGCAGCAGTAGGTCTTCCTGTATTGCCTGTGCCTGAGGGAGCAATGGCCTCGAGGGATGCAGTCCCTGCAGGATGACCTGCCCACGTGGCTCCTCTTCCTAGCTTTCTCTGGGTTTCTTGGCCAGTTTCCTTTCCATTCCTAGTCTCCCCTCACCCTGCAGTGGAGACAGGACCGTGGGTGGCCTCCTAGCTGGGGGGGTGGGGGGGTGGGAAGAAACAGACCTGTCTGCCTGCTAGGGAGTGTGGTCATTGCCTTCTCTGGGAGGTACTGGCTTCCCACCCCAGAGGGCTCTGGGCAGGCAGGGGCCAGGCCTTGGGACCTGAAACTAAACTAAGGAAGACTGCAGGGCTCCAGGGAAGAATGCTGCCTGGAGAAAGCCTGAAAGAAGGAAGGGACTGAGCCCCACCCCCCAGGACTGGGCAGGAGGTACCTCCCTTGGTTCTGCCCTGGGGATGGGCCATGTACTGCAGGGCTTCTGGCCTGGAGGGTAGGAGTGGGATGGCCCCATTCCTTCCCTCAGGGGAAGTGGGGTGGGAAGCTGGGCTGCTGTTTCCTGCCCTTGTCTGGTCCTCATAGGTTTGGCCATGAGATGTAGTTGGGCAGGGAGACCGTGGTGTGCAGATGTGTGAGAGTGGCCGGGGGCCTCGGTTTTCAGGTCTGCTGGGCACTGGAAGGCAAGAGTGGCCTGGTGTCTAGGTGCATCTAGGGGGCTCCATCTTCCCGAGTGTGGGTCTGAGGCAACCAGCGGACAAGAATTTGAGGGGCAGTGGTTACAGGGAAAGTAAGAAGGCCTAGCTTTCCTGAAGAGGTCTCCTGTCCACCTCCCCTTCACGTGAGGCCCCCTCCGCTCCCCAGGCCTGTGAGCCTTCGGGTGCAGGGGTCTGGGTTCAGGGCCCTGTGCCTTGGTGGGTGTGTGCAGAGCCCAGGTGGCCCCCCGCTTGTGTGTGTGCACTTGCGTGTGTGCATCCGGCCATCCCTGTGGGGTGCTGTGCCCTCCCTGGGCCTGTGCGGTCTCGCAGGTGGGAGGGTGCATGGCTGCCTCCACTTTGCCCCGCTCAGCTGCTGCTTTTCAGATTTTGACCCTCTGGCTGGTGTCTGCTGTGTTTGTTGAGCTGAGGGTGGGGCCTGCGGGAAGGGCAAGGTCTCCAGGGGTTAGGTTTTACAGGTCCTGTCCTGGGCCACTGAAAGGTCAAGTTTTTGGAGGGGTATTCTGGCCTTCCCCAGCGTAGAGTCAGAGAACCCCAGCCCCAACTTTCTTCTGCCCCAGAACCTGTTTTTTTGGTTCCAGGATGGCTGCCAGTACAAATGGGGCCTGGCCGAACTCTCTTGATGACCTGGGCCACCCCCTGGGTAAAAGGGGTTGGGGTGGAGAGCTGGGTGCGGGTAGGCGTGGAGGTCACGGGGTCAAACTTGAGGATCACTCTGAGGTGCAATTGGGAAGAAAAGGAACCACTCCTTGGTGAGTGGACACGTGCTAAGTTAGGCTCTGTGCAATCTATTTTGCAAGCCTCAGTGAACATGTTACGCATCTGTAGGGTGCCTTTGTGTTGGGGGGCTGCCTAGGAAGGGAGGTGGAGAAAGACATCAGCAAAGCCCTGTTTTCGAGAGACCCTGGGTTTTGTGGGGCTCTCTGGCTGGGGTTATGAGACAGCCATGTTGTCCCGGGGAGCTTTCTGTGACGACGGTGGTTTTCATGTCCGTGGTGGCCAGTGCGGTAGCTAGTGAGAACTTAAATGAGGCTCAGGCAGCTGAAAAGCTGATGTTTAATTTAATTTACTTTTAATTCGCTTTAATAACCATATGTGACTAATGGCTACCCTACTGGACAGCGCGGCTGCAGCAGGAGGGCAGTGTCTGAGGCCCCGCTGCGTGAGCAGGACAAGAGGGGCTGCACAGACTCAGAGCCGGGCGACAGTGTCCTCCAAGAGCAGGGCCCTGAAGGGCAGACAAGGGGAGGGAGGCGTCCCTGTGAGCTGTAGAAAAGCATTGACAGGTACCAGGAGTGCAGACGGCCAGGATACCAGCCCACCTGGCTGCGAGGGTCAGGTAGTAAGAGAACCTTCCTTGCCACGCTAGTGTGTTTGAAAAGAGGGAGTCACTGAGGGTTCTAGAGCAAGGGAGAGACCCTTTCTGAAGAAGTATGTCTAGTGAGGGGGGTCACGGGCTGATGGAGCAAGGGAGATGATGGAGCAGGGAAGATGAGCGGGGCTGGGAGGAGAGGGGCTTGCAGAAACAGGAGGTTAGAAGCCCAGAGGGGCTTGGCACAGTGCAGCCTGGCCTTCGGAATGCCAGGGTCCTTGCACTTAGATCTCCTTCCCAACTGAGGGGCTGAGGGAGCGAGCAGACACCTTAGAGCTCCAGCTCTCAGTGTCCAGGAAAAGGGAAGGGGTGGTGAGTTTGATGCCCCCAGTGTAAGGCAGATTTGGAGTGAGGTCTCTGGACTGGGTCAGAGGCCCTGTGTGACCTTGCAAGATTGATCCTCTGTATCTTAGGGTACTCATCTCTAAGATGGGGCTCATCCGAGAATGGTAGCATGATTGGATAAGAAGACGCCCTGCCACCAGATCACCTGGGCTGGTGTCCCAGCTTTCCCACTTACTAGTTATTTTGGATGAATTACTTACCATCTCCGAGCCTTGGTTTCCTCTTATCCGAAAGGATGATAATAGTACTTACAGCATTACCAGAATGGCTAGATACATCTATGCAGGAAAGGTGCTTAGAGAGACTGGCCTGACCCTGCCTTCAGAAAGCTCTTGGTTTAGATATGTGTGGGAGGCTGTTCCAGGCTTTCTAGGGCTGGGAACAGGCTGGTCAGACAGCTGCCAGCAGGCACTTAGCACTGCATGGGGGTCACAGTGGATTGAATGGAAGAAATCTGAGGTTATCTGTGTCAAAGGAGCCATAGGACGAGTCCATTCTAACGAGAGAAGAATGGGCTCACCCATCCTTGGTAACAGGGATAGTTGCAGATTCCTCTGATGATGACCTTGTCCCAACTGTTCCTACAGAAGATGCTGATGAAGCAACAGGACCGGCTGGAGGAACGAGAGCAGGACATTGAGGACCAGCTGTACAAACTCGAGTCAGACAAGCGCCTGGTAGAGGTAGATAAGCCCAAGCCCACAGTACGGGCCGGGGGCAGCTTGGGTGCAGGGCCTTGGGTTGGTTTCCTCCTGAGTGCCTGCTGCGTGGATGACTCCACGCCAGAATTCCTTGGTCATTCGCTCAGTGAGCCATCAGTGGATGAGCCCGCACTGGTCAGACCTTACCCTGGGAGCCCTAGTCGGCCTGGGGATTTGGGCTCCGTCATCCGGAATGTGAGACAGGTGGGATGACAGCCAGCGATTCCCAGTGTTCACTGCCCACCCACTCTTGCCCACCACGTCCACAGGAGAAGGTGAGCCAGCTGAAGGAGGAGGTGCGGCTGCAGTATGAGAAGCTGCACCAGCTGCTGGATGAGGACCTGCGGCAGACGGTGGAGGTCTTGGACAAGGCCCAGGCCAAGTTCTGCAGCGAGAATGCAGCGCAGGCGCTGCACCTTGGGGAACGCATGCAAGAGGCCAAAAAGCTGCTGGGCTCCCTGCAGCTGCTCTTTGACAAGACGGAGGATGTCAGCTTCATGAAGGTGGGCTGGGCCTGACTCCAGCTGGAGGGACCCAGAGGCCATTCCCAAATTAGGGTCTGCAGTTCTCCGCTCCCCTAACCAGTTCCCCACCAGTATGCGCCTGCACTCCTGGTTTCACCAGCCTGCATGCATTCAAAGCCCTCCCCGCTGCTCTTCCTGGTTTTGTGGTCTAGGCAAGTCATGTATATTTTCTGTGCCTTGGTTTCCTTACTTATAAGATGGGGTTACAGGTCTGCTGCTCTTTATCTATAATTCCAGCTTTTAAAAATCTCTAAGAGCTGAAAGAAAAAAAAATTGGCAATTATATAACAGCAAAAATTGACCTGCATTTTATGATCTTGAGCTCATTGGTATAAATATTCAAGTATCTAGCTGGCAAAACCTGGGTGTATTAGATTATGGTGTCCTGCTTGGCGGGAGGTGGTTGGGTGGGGGGTGGTTTGTAATATATGGTACAAGCACCATATTTCCCTTTTGAAATTCAAAAATAAATTTTGAAATGCATCTGGCCCCAAAGATTTCAAATAAAAGACTGAGTGCCTAGAGACCCCTCCTCTGCGATAGTTGTGTGGAAGATGATGGATGTGTAGAAAATACTTACAAATGGTATGTGCTACACAGTTAGTGCTCAGTAAATGCTAGTTATTCTTTTTTTTTTAGATTTATTTTTATTGATTTATGCATACAAGAACTGGGGTGCAGGCCAGAGGTGCAGGGGTTGAGAGGATTCACTGGAGACAGAGTGGGAGCAGAACAGGCAGATCTGCTGAAATACACTGCTGAGGGGAGCAGCGGGAGAGACAGGAGAGGTCTGCTGCGCCACGTGGGTCACTTCCCTGGCTGGGGACTAAACTCAGGTCACAGTGGCTAGCGACAGCTTGATAGTGCTGAGACTATGCTCCAAACTTTCCACCAGGAAGGCCCCATAAATGCTAGCTATTCTTCTAAAAATGGTGACACCCGCTTACCCCCTCACTCCGGCCAGAATCAGAGGGTCAGCTCTGCTTGGAGCTGGGGTCCCAGCTTCTTCTCATCCATGCTGCCCTTGCTGGTGACTAACCCTTTTCTCTCCCCCACAGAACACCAAGTCTGTGAAAATCCTAATGGACAGGTGAGCAAGTGACCCCCCAGCCCTCTGGGGAACGCGTCTGGGGGAGAGCAGGGTGGGCCAGGCCCACGGGGGGAGGTAGGGCGGGCTCACCGGTGATACCTCCTCACAGCAGATGCCCCGTCCACTGCCCCCAGGACCCAGACCTGCACGGGCAGCAGCCTTTCTCCCCCTAAGATCGGCCACCTGAACTCCAAGCTCTTCCTGAACGAGGTGGCCAAGAAGGAGAAGCAGCTTCGGAAGATGCTAGAAGGTGAGGGTGAGGTTCTCAGTCGAAGGGAGAGAGCTCTTTGGGCAGGGGTAAATGCCAGAGCCTTCTCTCTGAAAGGCAGCATGGCCTGGCCAACTAGATCTTCCTTCATATCCTGGCTTTGCCACCTCTAGTTACAGAGCTTTGGGCAAGTGGTATTAACGCCATGGGCCTCAGTTCTTCAGCTGAAGAGCAGTGGCCTGTGGAGCAGGGAGCATGGACAGAGATGATGCATGATGCTTGGTCCTTCCTCTGGGAGAGGAAGCCTGGGGTGCTTGGGATGGGAGCTTTGGCGACTTTTGCCCCAAACTTTCCGCAGGCCCCTTCAGCACACCGGTGCCCTTCCTGCAGAGCGTTCCCTTGTATCCCTGTGGCGTGAGCAGCTCTGGGGCGGAAAAGCGCAAGCACTCAACGGCCTTCCCTGAGGCCAGTTTCCTAGAGACGTCATCCGGCCCGGTGGGCAGCCAGTATGGGGCAGCGGGCACAGCCAGCGGCGAGGGCCAGTCAGGGCAGCCCCTGGGGCCCTGCAGCTCCACGCAGCACTTGGTGGCCCTTCCGGGCGGCGCCCAACCAGTGCACTCAAGCCCTGTGTTCCCCCCGTCGCAGTACCCCAATGGCTCTGCTGCCCAACAGCCCATGCTCCCCCAGTATGGCGGCCGCAAGATTCTCGTCTGTTCTGTGGACAACTGTTACTGTTCTTCCGTGGCCAACCATGGCGGCCACCAGCCCTACCCCCGCTCCGGCCACTTCCCCTGGACAGTGCCCTCACAAGAGTACTCACACCCACTCCCACCCACACCCTCCGTCCCCCAGTCCCTTCCTGGCCTGGCGGTCAGAGACTGGCTCGATGCCTCCCAGCAGCCTGGCCACCAGGATTTCTACAGGGTGTATGGGCAGCCGTCCACCAAACACTACGTGACGAGCTAACGCCACGCGGGCAGTGGGGCGCTGGGGAATGTTACCCCTCAGCCCCCAGTGGCTCCAGAATTATGCATCCAGAGACCTGCCCTTCTTCCTTCCTGTCCTCTCTCCCTTCTCCTTCATTCCCCAAGTCTTTTCCTTTTGGATTTTGTTTTGTTTGGGGCTTTGTTTTTTGATTTCTTTTTTTATGACTCCTGGACGCGGAGGTGACAGTGGGAGCTGACTGGGCTGGGGCCGCAGGTGGCCCTGGAGTTGGGAAAGCGTCTACCTCAAGGCGCTGAGCTCACTCGCTCTCTCTCTCTCCTCTCTCTCTCCTCTCTCTCCTCTCTCTCTCTTTCTTCTCCTCGCTCTCTCTCTCTCTCTCCCCCTCTCCATTTTTCTCCCACTCCTTCTCCTCCCCATCCCCCCCCCTCCCCCCGGCTGGAAGGAGCCTTAGCTTCCCCTGAAGCCTAGGGAGAAGGGCAGGGAGTGTCCAGCCCGCCTCCCTGAGCCTGGGAGGAGGGACCAGGGCCCACTAGCCTGTCTCTCCTCTTGGTTTTCTTTGGGGCAGTTTGATCAATGACTGAGTAAGGAATGACCTGTACATTGTGGGACTTTTTTTTCTTCAATTTTTTTAAAACCAAGAATTCCTCCTGCTGCTTCTCACCATCCTCCCAGATGGAGTTCAAAGGCCACTTCTCAAGCAGCTCTTGGACCTTCAGCCTCAGAGTGGAATCTTAAAGACAGGAACCCCATGTCCAGGGAAGGGGAGAAGGAACTTTGCCAATGATAGTGACCACAGCAAAAGCAAATAATAATAATATTAATAATAATAAAGAGAAATAAAAGAAATAATAAAATAAAAAACAGCACAGCCCTTGTTGAGGTCAGCAGGGGAGGGGGGCTGGCCCAATTTGGGTCCTTGCCTGGATTTTGACACAGCAACTTCCTGTAGTGAGCACTTTGTATAAATCGTGAACTTCCTGTTCTCAAGGCGCAGGTATTTATTCTGTAATCTGTCTAGAGCACACACCGAAATCCAACCTTCTAATAAATATAATGGCGCAGTCCCACTCCCTGCCTCGCCTCTTAGCCCCTGCTCCCCCAGGCCTGGGATCTTCAGGCTCTGGTGTGGGGAGGGACCCTCTAGGGCCTTCCTTACCCTGATTTCATCCTGGATCTAGCCTGTGCAGGCCTGTGAATGTCAATTTGTCAGGCACTAACTACATCTACTCTCAGCCTTGGCTTCATCTGACAAATATTTGCTGAGGGCCTCCCAGGCCCAGCCCCCTGCTGCATGGGCCCTGGCATCTCTTTGAGGTTCTGCCAACATGCTCTTAGCGAGGACAGACAAAGGAAAAAAAAATACCTATGAGTCTTGCAAAGTTTACTTCCTTCAGTCCACAAATATTTATTGAGCACATGCTAAGTGGCAGGTACCGGGCAAGGACACAGAAACAACGCCGACCCTGTCCTCTTGGAATACAGTCTGAGTGGGCCCTGGCCCCCACAGGGAGAGGGGGGTCCCTCACCTCGACTTTCTTCAGTGATTAGGGGTCTGGCCCCTACTCAGGACTGTGGAGAAAGAACAGGCAGGGTAGGTGGCAAGATGAAAACAGCCTATGTCTCCTCTTTGGGAAGTCTCTCAAAGTTTCTAGCATGTTTGCGGAGCTTGACAGGGCTGATTCCTGAGCTTCTGCTTCCCATACTTAGACTCCTGGAATCACTGAGGCCCAGGAATCTGTGTTGTTAGCTCCCTAATGAGTCTTCTACACCAGGGTTTGAGGAATGGGCTGGCTGGGACGCTTGTTGTGGCCCCCTGAGGTGAAAGGAGGGGCTGGGTACCCCAAAGCTCTCTGTTGGAGGGGGCTCTGGTTTGTTGCCTGATATCTCAAGTGGGTCTACTCATACTGTAAAGCAGCCAGTGCCTTTCTGTACTAGTAGGAGGGCGGTCTGCTAGGTGCTGTCTCTCTCCCCCTGGTTGTGTAGAACAGGACCTGAATGCCTCCCAGCTCAGGAGACAGCCAGGGAGCTGTGGCTAAGTCCTGTGCCAGGGACTCAAGCTTCAGCAACCCTGAGTCACCTCAGGAAATGAGGACCCAGATTTGGAGGTGGCAAGGCCAAACCAGCGTCTAGGTCCTGTGAAGTGCCTCTCTCCTGTCCTGTGGGAGTGGAAAATGACTATGTGTGTGTGTGTGTGCGCGCATGCGTGTGCATGCAAGGTCCCTCGCTCCATTCCTCCCCCTGCCTCTCTGCACAGAACCAGAGCCAGGAGCTGCATGACAACAGCTGGTCTGCCCCCTCCTGTCCCTCTGCACCTGTTTGGGGCTAAAGAGAGGGGGCAGATGGCTGGAGCACAGTGCCCTTCCAGCCCAGGGTGGAAGGATGCCTGAGGGCAGGTGCTGGTGGACAAACAGACATTTAACTGCTCTCACATCTGCTCCTGTCTCACTGTCCCTTTCTCTGGTTGTCAGGACCCCTGGAACAACTGTGCCAAAAGTTAGGAGTCAAGACCAAAAAATGTCCAGTTCTTTCCCATTTGGTCTGGTTTTATTTTAATTGATGGGAGGGGCCCTTTCTCCAGGTATAGCTATTAGCCGGGATGTGGAGACGCTGGTAGGGGTGGCATGGACTTGAACCTTAGCAGGTTTCAACTCTGAAAGCCTAAGACATCACATCCTCCAGCACACAGGCCGGAAGCAAAGCAGCCAGCTGCCACAGTATGGCCTGGGGGGTGCAGCTCAGAGCTGCCAGGGAAGCGGAGATGCTAGCCCCATCTAGCTATCCCCAGTCACCCAGCTGTCCCTGGCTTTGTAGGAGCAGCTGTCACCCACCTCCCAAAAGGGTCGGGAGGCCCAGAAAAGCAGAGCTGCCCTAGGACAGACACCCCCCCCCGCCCCCCAGAAGGCTGAAGAGCCGGCCCCCCCTGTGGTGTGCACACTCAACACCCCGTGCACGCACGACACACCCTGTGCCTCCTTCCTTTGACGACTCAGATACCGGCGCTCACACCCTAGGCGGTGCCCGCCCTCCTGCCCCCTTTCCGGGAAGTACTGGGTGTCCGGAGCGGCTCTCCCCTTCCCCACCAAGTGGGGCGGCGGCTCTTGTGACCCAGATGTGCGGAGCCCAGGAGGAGACACCCGCCGGGGGATGGGGGGCGGGAGTGTTTCCTCAGCCGCCACCCCCGCCGGCCTCAGCTCTTTCAAGTCGCTGCTCTCCCGGTCCCCGCCCCAGAGCCGAGCAGCTGCGCCCCGCTCCCCGGCCCCAGCCACTCTCCCAGCTGTCTTTGGGGTGGGGCCGGGCAGCTGGGGAACAGCTGCAAGGCCGGGAGGGGGAGGGGAAAGGGGGTTTGGCGGGTCGGGCGCCCCCAGCAACAGCCGGAAGCAGGCCCCGGGCCCGGAGGGGTGGTGGGGGCAGCCGAGCGGTGGGCTCCTCCGCCCCGGCCCTCCCCCACCGCCTCTGGCCGGCCCGGCCGAGAGCCGGCAGACCCTAGATCAAAGCCTCCTTCCGGCTTCAAAGGGCACCCTGGGAACAGGGAAGGCGGTGGTTCAGCCAGGAACACCCAGACTGAGGCTCTGCTGAGTCAGCGCCCTAGGCCCCTCTCTGGAAACTGAGGCCCCCACATTGTAACCTCACTTACGGTTCTGCTAGGCCCTGTTCACACCCACCCACTTAGACCCTGTCATCATCACCATGCCCTTTCCTCAGACACCTCCATTTTCTCCCATCTGAGGGTGGGGGAGAGCCCATTAACACTTTCAGGACTAGACCTGGGCCTCTGGAGATTCCTTACCCCACCTCCGCATCCTGTAAGCAGGAAGGTGAGGGAGGGGCCTTGACATGGCCTTCCCCGACCTCGACCTCGTGAACAACTAGGCCAACCAAGCAGGGGTTCCGGAGCCTCTCCTGCCTGGCTCCCCTCAGCAGTGTATTTCAGTAAATGTCTCTGTTCTACTCCCCACCCTGTCTCTGGCGAATCCTCAACTCCCCCTCCCTCCTTACAGCTCAGTTCTTATATGCATAAATAAGTAAAATTAAATCTTTTTTAAAAAGCATGACTCTGGGGTGAAGGAAGGTAGAAAATGATTCTGGATGTCTCTGAGTAGACTCCACCTATTTTAGCCCCCATTATAAAGTGAGGTTCTTCCTGAACGGTTTTGGAAAACTCTTCCTTGGAGGTGCTTTGGAAGCAGTGATCAGTAGAACTCAGGGTCCTGGTACTGGTTCTAGAACCCTGAGTCCTGTTTCTTTAAGTTAAAGGGACAAGGAATGAAACTGAGAACACTGTTGGGTTGCCTCTTCTCTCTTTTTTCTTTTATTTGGGGTGGGGGGGGTTGCTGGGGCAAAGGCCTGGAATTCAGAGCTAAGATTCCAGAAAGCTGAGGTGATTGGGAAACAGATCAGAGAGTGGGACCTAGGCAGTTAGGGTTGGGGGGCCCCCTGAGTGAGGTTATAGGCCTGAATCAGGAGGGTCTTGGCTCTAAGAACATCAGTTTTTTTCCTTCAGATTCTTTTTTTCTTCTCCTCACGCTCTACCCTGTCCACCTACACCCCCAAAGTCTTCCTTCCCTTCTAGGGCAAGTTGCACTCCTTTGACTCCAGTGACAACGTTCAGCCTCGGACACCCCTTCACAGTGGTAGTTCTCACAAATAACTAGCAATCTGATGGGTGGGCCTTGGCCCCTGCTATCCTCCATGTATGTAGGCATCATACCCTGAGTGAGGGAGGCCTGTGGAGCCCAGCACTGCTTCCCTGAAGTACACTGTCCTGGTGCTGATGGACCTGGCAATGGACTACCCATGGATTACCCCAGAGTTCTACCCAGTTTTTTTTTCAAAGATTTATTTATGCACACAACAACTGTGGTACAGGCCAGAGGTGCAGAGGGTGGGGTGGGAGATATTTGCTAGAACAGGCGTGTGACTGAAATACACTGCTGAAGGGAGCACCAGACAAAACAGGAGAGGTCTGCTGAGCCATGTGGGTCAGCTCCAAGCTCCCATAGGGTAATGTCTGCTGACAGCTTCATAGTGCTGAGACTTAACCCCTGCACCACCAGGGAGACCCGGCACCCATTTTTTTCTGATGCTATGTGGTTAACTCACAACTGCAGAAAACTGGGCTATTTATGATTTCTCCTTAATCTACCATAGATTTTCAATAATTGGGTATTTTTTGATAGAAAACCTGTCTGCTCTGTGCCATGGATTAAATTTTATTACTTACATGGTGGCTAGAAGAGGTTGATATGTGTGGGGGGAGGAGGGGCGGATATGGTGTAGTTTTCAAAAGCTTATAGAATTGAGGGTTAGAAGTAGCACTTCAAAATTGCAAGTAAAAAGTAGAACCAGAAAGTAGATTTCTAAGAACTAAGTGTTAAAAGTGATGTGGAGTTCTGGTCTACCTGGAAAATACCTCAGTGAGTCATTTGACATATCAGTGTTCCAGGCGCCTGGTTGTGAGTTGTGTTTTTATCAGACACTTTCTATGTGTGTGCCTGCTGGGCAGGGGTGGGGCACGGATACAAATGGGCAGCTCACAGCCTAATAAATAGGAACTTTCAAGCCACACCAAATGCTGTCCCCACCAGCTGCAGTTCCCTGGGCTCCACCCTCAAATCATATGCTGAGAGTTAATCTCCAGCTGCCCATGTGGCTTTGTACTTGCTGATCCCACTGTCTGGATTGTCTACACAGCCTCAGTCTCTCCTTCTCTAGGCAGCCCCCCTACCCTCTCCAGCGGGAATGTGAGGAGGATTGGTGGCGTGAGTCAGGTCTGACGCAGGCATAGTCCACTGGGGCACAAATTGTTGTCACATATCTGTGTTCCCTTGGGTGGACCACATGGCCATCCATGCACTTCGTGCTCACGTTTGACATTCCATCTACTTGTGCTTCCCGTGTCAGGTAATAACTGGGTAGCTTACATGTCTAACGAGCCCGGGAGTCCCTGGGGATATGAATATTAGTCATCTCTGATTTTTCTTGGAGCTAGCCTGTTTCATTCATTCACTCATGCACTTACTCAACAAATAATTACCGAGGTCCTTCTAAATCTAGGTCCTCTTTCACTGTTGGGGATACATTGATGACAGAGAGAAACTGTTCTCTTGGAGCTCATCATTTAGTGGTGAAGAGACAGATGGAAACAATAAATCAATAAATGTGTTTGGGGCCTCCCTGGTGGCGCAGTGGGTTAGGCAACGCACTATGAAGCAAACCGCAGCCACTGCAGCATGAGTTCGATCCCTGCTGCCGGCCAGGGAGGGGACCCACATGGCACAGCAGACCTCTCCTGTTGTGCCCGCTGCTCCCCTCAGCAGTGTGCTTCGGTTGATCTGCCTGTTCTGCTCCCCGCTCTCTGTGGTGAATCCTCTCACCCCCCACACCTCTGGCCTGTACCCCAGTGCTTGTATGCATAAGTAAATAAATATTTTTTTTTAAAAAATAAATAAATGTGTTTGGTGATAAGTACCAGGAAGGAAAATAAATGAGGATAGGTGTATAGGGACATGTCGGCGAGGTGAGAGAGCATGGCAACTTCTACATAGGGAGGTGACCCAGGAAGGCTTTATTAGAAAGTGACAATGAGCAGACACCTCAAGGATGTGAGGAAGAGGCAGGCCGGCCGCCCTGGTGGCACAGGGATTAAAGTCTCAGTGTTATCAAGCTATTTCCAGCCACTGCAGCATAAGTTCATGAGTTCAATCCCCAGTCAGGGAGCTGACCCACATGGGGCAGCAGACCTCTCCTGTCTCACCCGCTGCTCCCCTCAGCAGTGCATTTCAGTGGATCTGCCTGTTCTGCTCCCCACTCTCTCTGGTGAATCCTCTCACTCCCCCCTCCCACCCTGCACCTCTGGCCTAGATCATCCAGTTCTTCTATGCATACATAAATAAAATAAAAAGAAAGTGAGGAGGCAAGGTCTGGGGGTATCTGGAACAAGAGAGCTCCAGGCAGAGAGAACAAGCAAGAAAGAGGCAAAAGACTTGTTTCAAGGGGTGGACTCTGCTGAAAAGAGTGAGTGAGGGGGCAGAGCAGTGAGTGGTGGGGTCAGGGAGGCAGCTGGGGCAACAGCACCTGGATAGGAGGCGTTTTTGTGCTTTGTTGCTGCTGAATGAGTGAATGAACATCGAGGGTCTAGGCTGTCAGGGCTTTAGGAGTTTCACAGGGGAGCCCTGTGGATACTGGGCTGTCTTCTTGGGGAGCCATGGCCTGAATCATGCACTAAAAGAGGGGTAAGAATAGGATAAGGGAGAGGGCAGGCACCCCAGGGAGGAGGGCAGGCACCCCAGGGAGGAGGGCTTGATGGGGAAATCAAATTTGGAGCTTAGCTTGAGAGGCAGTTCGATGGAGAGCACAGGGTGTATGTGAGAGGCCATGAGCATAGGTCTCTAACAGGGTTTAGAGTCAGCTCAGAGGGGCCTTGAATGACAGGATGCAGTTTGGTCTTGACTATCCTATAGCAGCGGGTTCTGAAGGCCTCTGATCAGAAAGTCGCGTTTCAGCAAAATGGCTGTGAGCACTGGGGTTTAGCAGCCAGGCAGGGGCAGCAAGGCCACCAGCTAGGAGGCAGCAGGAGGACCACGTGAGAGGGAAGGGGGTGGAGGACAGGGTGCTGGCCCCAGCCCAAGGAGCAGGAAGGACTATGACTGGTTAGGCCTCCAGGTCCCTGCTGCTCAGACCATGGAATGGAAGCCCCCGGACCAGGCCTTCTCCTTCCCTGCCAGCCAGCCGTGGGTCCCAGAGTCAGCAGAAAACCCCAGCCCCGGGGAGGAGGCGGCACCGAGCCAGAAGCTGCTGAGGGAGCACTGGCAGCAAGATGCCATTGTACGTGCGCAATCAAGATGCTTCAGAGGAAATCAAAAGCACCAACTGGGGAAATGATGTGTGCACACTCTTTCTTTCTCTCTCTCTCTCAAACACACACAAACTTCTGCTTCCAAAATGGGTCAAGTGAAGGCTGTGGGAGTGGGCTGGGGAGGGAGGGCTGGAATGAGTAGAGGCCCGGTGGGGGGGAAGCCGGGCCGCTTGTGCCCACTCACCCTCCTGGCATAGGGGGTGGCAGCAGCTGCAGGGTGGGGTGGGCCATGAGGATAAATATACACCTCCCCATGCATATGGATAAAGCACACAGCTGCCCTGCCTGCTTCGCCTTCATTAGGACCAACTGTTTCAGGAGCAGTGGCAGGCAGGCAGGAGGGGGTGATGTGCCCATTCACAGGCTGGGGGTAGGAGGGCTGCCTGCAGCTGTGCAGACACCTCCCCCTGCCTGGATCAGCAGCACAGCCCCTGAATGCCCCTTTCTCCCCCGTTCCTTCCTCTCGACCCACTGCTCTGGCTGAGCTGGAGATCTCAGTGAGAAAGGGGTCTACCTACGGAGTCAGTCATGGTGAAATCCAGGCTGAATCCCATAGGGGCCAGGGGAATTGAGGGGAGAGATTTGGGGTACCCTGTCCCCCGAACAGGCAAAGCTCCTATCTCCTCTCCAAAAGCATCTCTTGATAGCATCCAAGTGGGAAAAGTGCTTGACCTGTCTGCTGGGAGCTACAGGGAAGTTCATATTTGAAAGTGCTAGATCTGGGTTGCCCCATGCCCCAAGACAGAACCCAAGGGGATGGAGGTGGGGTGCCAGTGTGAGTCACATGAGACAGCAAGAAGGCTGGTGGATTCCTACTCCCAGAGCGGCCCATCCAGGTGGGAATGGGGACTTGGCTGGTGTATAGGTAGTAAGTTAGGCTGAGCAGTCTGTGCCCTACCCAAGGGCACCTAGCAAGGCACCCTCACTACTGCCAAGCCTGCCGCCCTGGAGTGGCGCATCTGGTCCCATGCAGGTCAGGTGGGGCTGTGCTTTCTGTTAACAAGGCCAAGAAAGACTGGGTGGGGCCTATGCTCCTTTCTCTCCAGGGGGCCAAGTGGGTTCCCAGGGCTGTTAGCTCCTGCACTCTGAGCCCTGGGTGAGAAGGGAGGCAGCTGAGGCCAGGTCAGGGTCCAATAGTCTCCCCTTCCTGTGTGGTCAGTGTGGGGTAGGCATCCTCAGCCCCCTCTGCTGGCGGCCTCTAGAGCAGCGGCCACCTTCGGGACTCAGGAATGACCTTGTGGATCCTTGAAGAGGGGGCTGGTAGAGAGTGGTATGCATCTCATTCAGTTCCCTGTTGCCTGGAGCAGTGGCCAGCTGCTCCCAGCAGCTCAGGGCCCTACTTTAGCCAAGATGGCATCGTAGAGAGAAATGGCCTGCTAGTCGGCAAGGGTCAGCCAATCCATTTCCTAGCTGTGTGATCCTAGGTGAGTGACTTAACCTTTGAGAGCCCTGTTTCCTCAACTGGGAAACAGGGATAGGTGTGGTTATCTTGTAAGCCCACTGGAGGGATCAAATCAGCTAATGGCTAACAGGAGAAGCATTTTTCTTAGCTAAATGGTAATTCCGCAGCATGCCTCCCAGCTTTCAGCTTCAGGTATCCAAGCAAGTTCTTCCACAAGCCCTGCCACTCCTTAACTCAGCATGCTCTCTGCAATTGTCATTAATATTTCATTTCTTTAGCAAAGGCTTTTTGTCCCTGGGACACTGCTATTCATTCTGGAAAAAGAAACCTCTCCGTGTTCTTCATGCAAGAGGATTCCTTAGCTCCTTTTCTGAGCTTACAAGCCAACAAAGGGAAAAGTTATGTTCCCAACTTGGGGTCTGGCAGTCAAACAGGCCTGGGTGCAAATCCTGACTTTTCCTGTGTGATCATTTTCTTTTTTTTTTTTCTTTTTTTTAAAGATTTATTTATTTATGCATACAAGCACTGGGGTACAGGCCAGAGGTGTGGGGGGTGAGAGGATTCACCACAGAGAGCGGGG